>CM033390.1:46132153-46445498 GCA_019426215.1 Buddleja alternifolia | reverse complement strand
TCAAGCACAATCCTTTTGAGGAAGGGTCCTCCAGCCATTCTCAGACGCATGACCAACTTCATGTCGATCCACTATGCTATAGGATTCTCTAGCTAAATGTTTAGCTCGAATTGCTGCTCTTTATGCCCAATTTTCCGACCTCCCCTTAAGCGGACCACTTGGCCCCTTCGTTGATCAAGATCCGAAGATAACCTGTTTGCTTTTGAATGATCAAATTGCAGAGTTACCGACGCTCGGAAGAAGTGTTAAACATTGCTGCTCGAGAGAGACACCTTCGGCTTCTGCTTAGAATATATAGCTAGTTCTTTGTATTTTTCTTTAAGTCTAAACATTTGCGAGTAATGCTCCTTTAATATTTTCACTTTGATTGAGAAGTGTTGGCCCTTTGCGGTTACCCTTTCGAATATCATGGTTTTCGTTTTCTTTCCACATACTTTTGTATCTTTCTTTAGATATTGTGCATTTAATGCTTGACCATACTTGTCCCCATTATCCATTGGGTTCGAAACATTCCCTGACAATTTATTCGACTTAAAAATGGGTCCTTCCCATTTAGATGACCACTTTCCCCCATACAAAGGTCTTTGACCCGTCAGGACTAAAATCATTTTCACACCAAGTCTCTAATGCAAAAGACCTTGCCTTGACTTTTTTATTGTAACTTTTTTCAATTCTCTTTTTCTGAAGTTCTATCTATTGCTAAGCTTGGACTTGTAAAATTTCACGGTCTAGCTTTTCGATATTCATACTTTCAACATATTCTTCGGTTGTAAGTCGTGATTGCTCGAGAATTCGCCTAGACTTAATATTAATCTCTAGTGGAATCACTGCTTCGTGGCCATATACTAACTAAAAAGGAGATACACCTAGACTGTCCTTTTTAATTGTTCTTAGGGCCATAAGATATCGATTAACAATTCGTGCCAATTTCTGGGATTCTGGTTTATCATTCTCAAGATGCAACTTTTAATCAGCTTATTCGATGACTCAGCTTGGCCATTTGCTTGGGCATAATAAGGTGTCGAATTTATCAATTTTTTTCGAATTGTTCTAGAAATTCGAGCACTTTTGTGCTATTAAACACTCTAGCTTGATCGAAGGTTATGGTTTCTGGGATACCAAACCTTGTGACTATATATTCCTTTATGAATTCGACCACTTGTTTTGAATTTATATTTTCAAAAGTTTTAGCCACTATCCATTTGGTAAAATAATCAGTGGCAACCAAGATATACTTATGCTTTTTGGACGAAGCTGGCTTGATTTCTCCGATTATGTCCATGGCCCAACCCCGAAATCGCCAGGGTTTTACTATGGAGTTTAAACGGACAGTCGGTTGCCTCAATATTTTTCCATGCTTCTGACACTGCTTACATCCTTTGGCATAACTTATACAATTTCATAAGATTGTCGGCCAGTAGAATCCATATCTTTGTATCAGCCATCTCATTTTCTATCCTGACTGATGGGCCCGCACACCCCTTCGTGGGTTTCTGCCATTATAATTAATGCATCCTCTAAATCGAGGCATTTCAATAAAACCCCTTGAGGATTCTTTCTATATAATTCTTGTCCATCGTAAAATAGTGATGGGCCATCAATTTCAACTTATTCGAGAAGCCTCCTCTAGCTGGGCTTTGGAGATATTTGATGATTTCTAGGCGCCAATATTGTTCTTCTTTAAGAATATCGATTTTGTGAATTGAACTACCCTTTGTTCGAAAGGTAGTACTATCCTTGGTTTGAGTTGGATAATTGACTCGAACATGTTTGAATCAATTTTATATCCCAATGCTAGTTGAGCCAAATCATTAGATATTTGATTCTTTTCTCGTGGTACATACGAACTTCAACTATTTCAAAATATTTGAACAACTCGTTTATTCGAGCAAAAGAGGTTATTGCTACAGGATTCACACATTTAAGTATTCCCTTCACTTGATTTATTATCAACTGGGAATCCCCTTTTATCTTTATATTCTCTGCTTTCATATCTCGTAGCACCTCTAAACCAAAATAAGAGCTTTATATTCTGCCCTATTGTTAGTGCATTCGCCTTTGATTTTCGGGTACATTTTGGTGATCAGTTTGGAAGGGGATATGATATATATTCCGATTCCTGCGCTATCTCGAGTGCTTGATCCATCGAAAATAGGATCCAAGGGGCCGTGTTAATGACATCAATTTCGAAATCTCCCATAGTTCCCAACTCGATAGATGGGTGATCAGCTAAAAAATCAGCCAAGGCCTGACCTTTTACTATTTTTTGTGGCACATACATCAAGTCAATTGGAGCAAGCTAAGGCTCCATTTACTCAGTCGACCTTTAATCAACGGTTGATTGATCATAAATTTAATTACGTCAGTCGGGGATACTACTTCGATAGAATATGCAGCAAAATAATGCTTAATTTTATAGAAGCAAAATATAGGCTGAGGCACCATTTTTCTATCGAGGTATACCTTTTTCCGCATCATTTAGAAGTCTACTCAAGTAAAACATAGCCTGTTCGTAGCCTCTGTCATTTTTCTGCACTAGTAGGCAGCCTATCGATACTTCTGCTGCCGATATATATAATCTTAACTTTTTTCCTTTTCGAAGAGGAATTAACACCGGGGGCTGAATTAAATTTTTTTTTATGCATCAAATAAATTTTTTTGTTCATCACCCCATACAAATTTATTCTCATCTTTTCGTCGTAATAAAGGGGAAAAGCTTCTATCTTTTTGGTTAGATTAGCTATGAATCTTCGAAGAAAATTCACTTGTCCTAAGAAGTGCTGCAGCTCTTTTTATCTTTTGAGGGCTTAGCTTCTATGATAACTTTGGCTTTATTTCGGTCCACCTCAATGCCTCGATTATGGATCAAGAATCCTAAAAAATTTCCAGCTTCCACACCGAAAGCACATTTCAAAGGATACATTTTTAGGTTAAAAAGCCTCATTCGTTGGGAAGCCTTTATCAAAGATGCATATGCTCTTCATGATTTTGAGCTTTAACTACTACATCATCGATGTATATTTCCACGGATTTCCGATTAGATCGTGAAAAATATAATTCATGGTCCTCTGATAAGTTGCCCCGGCGTTTTTCAAACCAAAAGGCATGACTCTCCATTCAAAAGTTCCTAAGGAACTTGGACATCTAAAAGTTATTTTATGCTGATCTGCTTCGGCTATTTTCAACTAATAGTATCCAGAATACCCATCATAAAGAACATCACCTTATGCCTAGCAGCTGCATCAATCAGTACATCTGCCATTGGCATTGGTATTTGTCTTTCGGTGTAGCCTTATTCAAATCTCTAAAGTAAATGTATATTCGTACTTTACCATTCTTCTTAATTACTGGTACTATATTTGCCAACCATTCAACATATCGAGTCCGTCTAATGAACTTGGCTTCGACCAATTTCTCTATCTCTTCTTTGATGGTTCCCATTAGATCTGGGGATAGGTGCCTCGGTGCTTGTATCACAGGTTTAAAGCCTGGTTTAATGGGTAACTCGTGTCGAGCTATATTTGTGTCAATTCCGGGCATTTCATCATGTGCCCAAGCGAAGCAGTCTTTAAGTTGATGTAACATTTCGATTAACTCTTTCTTCTCTATCTGGTCCATCTTCGAACTTACATATGTTATTCGAGGGTTTTCGATTGTTCCTAGATTAACCTCTTCTAAATGATCTTGAAAATTTTCCTGATATTTTCGTCTGGTTCTACGATTCCTTGTTCGATATTTTCATTGCTTTCATCTCGAGAATTTTTCTCACACAAGTTTGTCATATGTTCTTGATTTCGAGAATCTATTCCTTGAGCGTATACCATATCAGCTTCTCGAAAATTTACTTTTTGAAAACCTACCTTACATGCTTCATCTCGAAAGTTTGTCTCTTGAGAGTCCAACATCCATCCCTCATCTCGAGAGACCATTTTTCTAGATTCTGCCACACATGCCTCATCTCGGGAGGCTGTTTCTTGAGAACCCCGCCTCACCTATTTCGTTTCGATGACCTATTGAATAAGACCTATCAGAACTATTGTAGTTAAAATCATAATGGTATAATTTCGATTCAATTCGTTCAACACTAATCTTCGCAAAATGTCTAAATAAAATCATCCTTAGTACATCAGATTTCTTCATAACACAAATTGTTCTAAATGTAACAAAGCCTAAGCTTGCCCTACTTCGATTTCGGTTAACTTAGAGTCTATCTCGAGCACAGACTCCTCTTGGACATTTCTTCCTTCTTCTTCGGATACCTCTTCTATGACTGACTCTTTGAAGCTCAAACGGTCGATTTCTTCAAGCTTTCCTGCTTTATACCTGACATTGACAATTTGAGTGTCGATAAAATAATTATTTCTTTCTACTTTGATCACTTCGAATTGGTGCCCGTTCCAACAAATTAATATTTGATGTAAGGTCGAAGGGATAGAATAGTTTTGATGTATCCAATCTCTCCCCAATAAGGCATTAAATGATGGTGAGTTTGTCTCGACTACAAAAAATGCCGAGTTGGAACTTTGGGTTCCTATTTTGATTCGACAGGGCAAAAATCCTAAGAATTTGGTAGCTTGACCCGAAAATCCGTAGACTACTACTTCAGCAGCTACTAAGTCTTTCGAGCTTTTGCCTAATCTTGTTAACTTTTTTTCGGGCAAAATGTTAACAGTAGCCCCATTGTCGACTAATACTTTACTAATGGGAATGTCTTCGATTTCGAATTTTATGAACAAGCGTTTCATGTGGTTATAATTTATTTCTTTTTTCGAAAATAATAGTTTAGCTAAATTTTCCATTTTATGTCTATTTTCTTCGAGTGATTTGTCACTAGTAATTTGAAAACATGATGGGTTACCTTTCTCTGGGTCAGTCGTGAGCTCGAGCATATTTTCTTCCTCATCCGTACTTTCTTTGGCTGCGAATTCGGCTGGCAGCACAGTTGCCATATCTATGTCCCTATCCTATTTGAGTTTCAGAATTTTTTCCAACGAAGCTTCTTTTGCTTTTAAGTCAGCTTCGTTTGCTGACTCCTCATATGGCGCGTCTCCGAGTAAAATATCCAGGTCGTCTCCAGACTTGAAATCTCCCAACTCTTCATCATCTTCGATCATGATACCCTTTCCTTTCATACTTGCATCTTTTAGTTGTCGCTCAGCTGATCAACATCCTTCTCGAGATTTTCCCCACTAGGGTTCTGATGAGTGCATATTTATATATTTAATTCCCTTTATATTTAGCATTTTATTGTGATTATACACCCATTTGAACTAATCTTATCTTATTTATGAATTGGGTAGGTTTTAAATTGAATTAATCATTTTCAATCAAATTGGGCAATTCGGCGCGACAATGGAATTACAATCCTATCTGGAGCTAAACACCTCTTGTGTTAGTGATTTTTATATGGTTAGAAATCGAATGAAAAGCTCCATAATTCATATGAAGAACACTAAACCGAATTAGGATGGGATAAGGCTCAAATACACTCAAGAACTCACAGCTGTTTCTGTTGCGGGCTGGACTGCACCACTTTGGTAGAAAATTCATATCTGGCGGTACATGCATTGTATTTGGACAAAACCAGCTGCATTGGATAGGCAACATGCATATCTACAACTTTCTAAGAGGAGGCAAAGTCAAATTCGGAATGCAAATAGTCCAAATCAGTGTTCTAATTCCTGCATTAAAATCTGGCGGCTAGAGAAGGCAACTTCAAAATGATCTCTAAGAGAAGACAACTTCAAATTGATTTCTAAGAGAAGACAACTTCAAATTGATTTCAAAGAGAAGACAACTTAAAATTCTTATGAAGGAAGCCTATTCTCTATAAATATAGCACATTCTTAGAGCTAAAAAGAGAGAAGAGAGTAAGAAAAATACTATATCAACTATTGTACTTTTATTAATGAATAGCTAATTTTCTCTTTCGATTCAAGGTAGTTCAATTTAATTCATATGTTGTGAGACACGGAGCTTCATGATCTATCTACGGGTTGATTATCTTTTGTTTCTTACTATTAATGTTCATGGTTGTGTAGATGATAATCTAAGATGCATATTAGTTGATTATCTATTACAATCTATTGCTAACAAATCTTCATAATCCGTAATTGTTATGCTTGATTTGTGCTCGTAGCAATTGAGTTTTCAAGATTGCGATCCCAGTTTTCATTGATTACTCGAGGGAAACATTAGTGTAAATTAAATAGTTGGCGCTTGCTTAAACTATTGTTTATCCTTAGTCGTTTCTAATTCATTATGCTATTATTGACATGATTAGGATTGCTTAATACCGATTCAGTTGATAATAAGAATTTAACGGGTGCTGGGCTTTAGTAATGATATAAGAAAGTCAATAAGGATCTAAATAGCTGGTTATTTAGGTTCTTGGCTAAGTAATCGAAGAATAGATAGTATTTTAGGTGACTATGATCGACTTGAATTAAAGAACGAATTATCCTTGAATCGATATTTTACGTTTATTGAAATTCCTATTTAGTTCCTGTCGTTTTTAGTCATTGAATTCATCCAAACAACAACCCCCCCCTATTGAATATTATTTTGATCAACCAATCTCTAGGGTTCGACCTGGACTTACGAGTACTACAAATCCTTGTGAGAACAGTAAATTTTATTTTGGCACATTCGACACGTACCAGGTTCTTGACTATTTTTTATTTCAAGATCCCTTTCGATAAAGCCTCTTCTTCGACCCTTAGATTGACAATCATTGCCTCCTGTTGCATTTCCAAGGCCGCCGCTGCTCGAGAGTAGGCCACCTGTTGAGCGATAACCTTCAGGTGGTCATCTTTCTTTTTCTCGATATGCCTGCGGTATCCACCCAAACGGTCGAAGGGTGAATTCCTATCGGACGGTGCAGATCTTTCACATCCTCTTCCTCGAAAGTGCCTATTGTAAGGCATTGTTCCAAAGAATTGGTCATTCGCCTCATACCGTTGCCTTTTATTCCATTCCCTCTGATACACGGGAATCCAATTTGGATCATTTGGGATAGTCTGCAGCCTCACCAGTTCATAGTGCAGTGTGTCGGCACACTGATTACATAGTGCTTTCTGTAACTGGGTCAAGTTTTTTACCACCTTAGCAGGTGTTTGGTAAACAGTTTTGCACACAGGGGTTTCGAGTACCTCCTTGTAGGACTTTTCCTCTTTTCCTCGAGCTGGTGCCTTGACCTCGATTGCTGCCTCTTACTCTTTTGGTTTCCCGTCCTGATCAAAATTAAAATTCTCTTGTCAATTCCTGACAGGCATATCGCGACTCTCTCATATTGTTTCGCGACAAAGCGCCTGAAAAATGGCATTCATCGGTGGTGTGCATAGTATTCATGTGCCATCTACACATGCCTTCTAAACCTTCATCTTTCACCTTGGGGAATGTTAGCACTCCCTCATCTATCAGTCTGTTGAACAATCGGTTTGCTAACTTAGCCTCTTTTTGTACTTGCAAATTAGAAAGTTCGAACTCGTTAACATCCACAGTATTAATCTCGAAATTTAGAACAAGAAATAGGTCTTCATCAATGTTTGTTTTTTGAGTATCTGGGAAAATAATATCTTTCGAGTCTAATTTTTCTTGTATCAAATTCCTAAACATAATACACTCATTCGTTTCGTGTGAAAAAGCATTGTGCCATTTACAGTATGGCTTTCCTTTAGTCTTTGCCTTCGAAAGTATTCGATGTTTCCTTCTTAATTTAATTTTTTTATTCACAAGGAGCCAATCAAATATTTCTCTGTTTTTGTTACATCGAAATTATACTCTTTTTCCTTTTTTGTTTATAAAGAACCTGTAGCTACACAGTCCTTTCTTTCGAGGGCCCCACACTGAAATGGGGGGTCCTTTGATAAATTCTGCCCAGTCTATTTCATAGGCATCTTCGAATGCCAAGGAATACCCATTTCAAAGGTATTGAATCCCTGATGTTTTCTCTGGCTTTCCTCTTTCAACATATTTTCGTATCTTATTGCACTTTTTGCTAGGCTTCGGAAGTCAGAAAACATCATTCCGTCAAATTTTACCCTATATTCGAAGGCCATATTTTGTTGGGCCAACTGTACAAATTCAAACTCGGGAAGGTTCAAATGACACTTGATTCTAGCTTTCTTAAATCGGGCTAAGAATTCCTCTATTGACTCTCTAGTACTCTGCCTAATTTTGGCTAAGTCTCATAGTCATGCTCGGTTTGGTTCGAGCAAAATGATTTTGGAACTGGAATTGCATTTCGTCCCAAGTATGTATTGAATTAGGTGATAAATTCGAATACCAGTTAAATGCTGACCCAATTAAGGAACTAGGGAACAACCTTAGTTTAAGATAATCCTGATCGGCTGCCTCTTGACATTGGCATGTGAACCGAGACAAATGTTTTAGAGTTGACACATGGTCTTCTCCAGAAAATAGAGTGAAGTTAGGAATTTTATAAGTTTAGGGAAGGGAAAATTCCTATCTACCCAGTCTGGATAAGGCTTCCCAGGAATCAGACGGTGGTTCCTTCGAAAACCAGGCCCATATATTCTTTCGATAGCCATTTCCACTTGATTTTGTAGAGGGTCTTGGATTTGCAGTCCGAAATTTCCCCCTATGTAGTTATTAGGCATGTACTGCCCCCATCATATGGGAACTAAAAATTGTTATTCACGAAAGGGAAATTTGGTTTGTCTGATAATTGGGCAAACCTTGATTTCCTACGTCAAAGGGTGCATTTGAAGGCCCTATATGTGGTTGGCCTTGAGGCCCACTCTACGTCCCATTGTAATACCCTGGGTATAACCAATATTTGGTTCAAGATTTCCAAGGTTAACATTCGGCAGATATCCAGCGGGCATTTGTTCCTGACCATTCGGTGGTACGGAGACATTTGGCCTTGCTGGCGGAGGAGTAAATTGATTCGTATAGGCATTCACTTGACTTACACGTGGATGCCCCCCCAGCACTTTATGGATTCGAGAAGCGCTGTTCCTTGAATGGAACCTAACTCGAAGGAAACGGAGTTTGATTCGAAGACTGGCCAATCTTAAATCTTTCTTCTCGAGTTCAAGCATCTCGAGGATATCAGAGGGGAACTTCATTTGGATTGACTGTCCTGGTTCGATTTCTAGGTTCTATTGATATTTATTGAGATATTTTTCTACTAGAGTGTTATGCCTGCTAATTAAGGGTTCCAGTGCTAAGGCTACCTGGGTATTTACCATATTCTAGAAAACATCACACGTTTGATTAAAGATTTCTCCTAATTCAGTGATTACTCGAGTAACCTCTCGAGCCAGTCCGTCTCGAGCGTTCACTGCAATGTCTTGCACGCAGTGAATATTCGGGCCGACTCTTGTGCTAATGCTCGGTACTGATCATCAAATTCTCTTCTTTGATCTTCGCGAGCACCCGCTAAGGTCTGTTTCATAACCTGGACAAATTGTTCGTACATTCTGTCCACTCTATCCTTTTGTCTCGCAATTGGTTGAGTATCACAATCATCACCCAAATGTCTCTGAGTGAATCCTCAGACATTATACAAGAAACTTTTCTAGAGGATTTTAAAACGTCAGTTATCAAAACTGACTCCCACTGTGGTCGCCAAAAACTTGTTTCGTTTAAAAAACAAACTAGACTAGGGTGGATCCAGTTGCACGTTCCGAGCCCCGCGATAATCTATATCTTGAGACTATCCTTCAACCCCTGCGTTCGACAAGCTATTTCGGTGGTTCAAGTCTTAAATTAGAAGTTGATTATTATCTTTGAATGCAATAATAAGATGAAAGAAAAGATTCAAGTCCAGATAAAAATTATCTCTTAGATACTTAAATCTGACAAAAGATAATCTTACACCTACGTGAGAATCTTTCTTTTGAATACGATAGTGATCAATGGAAAACTTAAGTCAAGATACAAATCACATATCAAATACTAAAATTTGAAAAAAGATAATTTATACCTCCATGAAAGTCTTCAATTCGGGAAGATTACAACTAATCGAATGCCAGTACAAACCCTGAAGGCCGGATCCAGCGATTCTTGACAAAATATTATTTCTTACGACTACTGCTAATCTATGCTATAGAATACTCCTAATTACGCCTACTCCTAAGAAAAGAGTAAATAAGTTGAAATATTTCGCCTTATGAATATAGTATGAGTATAAATTTTTTGTTCTCGTGCCCCATTCGAGTGAGAGTTATGGAGAAGTCAAATTCACTGGACTTGACCATATACTTGATAGAGTAGGTGCCCGGCTCACCAATTTTGGGCGCCATTTACTGTGTTATAAACTCTATAGAGACAATCTTTTCTAATGAATGAAGTCAATTATATTATGACATTCTTTGTTCTTAAATTGTTATATGCTTATAACGAAGTCCCTTGAATCACACATGACTATGGGACATCATCAGACATCGGGAATGACGCTGATGGAATATGTCTCCAAGGTCATGATTCTTAAAAGGTTCAAGTCCGAGATGAGTCTGTCAAGAAATAGGGATATTGACAAAGACTCAAAGGACTTGCTTGTGTACATAGTTCTTAGAGAACATGCCTCGTTCCATAGGCATAGATGTGCATGAGGGTTCTCATTTGGATAATGAGTGAACTAAACAACCCCGCAAGGAAATTTATAAAATGGTTATCGAATATGGAATTTCCCATGATCACGTAGGAATAAGAGTAATCCTTTGGACCTGAGGTTCCATTGTCACTTTAAGCATAGTCGATTATACTTTGATTTATCTCATGATTCCATCGCGAGTCCTCACATGGGATATCTTGGGTATAATGTGATTATGTGTCAAAGTACATGAGAGACCAAGATGGGATCCATCACTGATTTAGCAAATTAGATGTTTCCTATGTAATTGCTTAAACGAATCGATTCAAGGAATCTTTGGCCAAAGTATGGCAATCCAAAGAGGCAGAGTGTTCCCTCGTTTGGACTGCATGAATCGATATCATGCAATAAGGAATACATAGTGATTGGGTCGTAAGAGTTTCGACTAAGCCATTACTCGAGATTCCAATCCGAGAAATATGATGGAAGGATCTTACTTATGCGAGGATCGTGGTTATGATAGGTAAAACAATTCTTCTCCTTTAGATAAATCTACAAGTTGTTTTAAAAGAAAAATCCCAAATAATCATCGTTACAGTAATCATGTCAAACTCCTCAAAGTTTCTCTGGGTTACATAAACCAAACTTTTACCTGCTCATTACAATGTTTCTTTGTCCTTTTATCTCTCAAGACCGATATATCATTGTACTTCATTGCAATCTAGAGAAACTGCATATCACTTGTTGCATAAGTTAAATAGATGAGAACCTTTAGATATATCTTGTCTTAGTCGTGATAGACTTTATATTTGAGTCTAGTATATTTGTTAGTTTTGGATAATTGGAATAATAGATTTATTTATGAGAATAATATTTATTTGGTTGCATGAGAGGATTTATTGTTAACGAAAAATTAAGTTATTGTTAGACATATTATGATCAAAATGATTGATATTTCAGTTGGTTAAATTTTATTGTTTATATAATTTTTTAGGTATAAATGCTCTATACTAATGTAATCGCTTGTCAATATCACATCCCATTTATTATTGTAACCCTGTTATACCTTCTTTCCCTTCAATAATTTTGAACAAATTGTGTAAATTAAATTGTCAGCATTTATAGATTTTGTCTATTCAAGCGTTTTAGAAGTCTTAATCCTCATAGCAGACACTATCAATGCTGAAATATATATTGGTCTTGAGACGATGCTTCTGGCAATGAAGTAACTTGTGGAGGTAAGGCTGAATGTAGAGCTAGCATTACTGATTGGGAATGCTAAGAACTGGTGGGACTCCATAAAGAGCAATTGGCCAAAAAAATGACTTTCGTACAATTACATCCCTATGTATTTAAGAATTCTTACAATTGTACCCTATAAACCTTACAAATTGACCATTTGAGGAGGTGTGTTGGTAATTTAAATAAGTGAGGGCAATTTTCGTAATTATATATAAGTAGGATTTTGGTAATTACATAATAAGTGAGGGGGTATAGGTGTAATCTTCCCATATTTTAATTGTCTCCTTATCAAGAGCCCAAAATAAAAATCCACTTGTTCACTATTGGACCTGAAAGCCAAGTGATTCTAAACCTTTTTTTTTCTTCAAAAAATTTTGCCCCTACGTATTATATAATTATGGGTCAGGTCATGCTTTTGAGACTAAAAGGTCGTTTAATACACCACCTCTGAACACAGAACCAAACCCACAACTCTCAGACAAAAAGTGATATGTTCCTTACCAATTGAGTCAATATTTGTTGGCAATGGGATTCTTTACCAATTGACCTCAAAAGGCAAAGTCAGACCTTTGCAACTTTGTAGACCTTTTTGGCACTCAATCGAACTATTTTTGACAATGACAAGGGAATCTCCATTTTACCTATTTACTTTTCTCTTTCCGTTTTTCAGGATCCCTATTTAAAGCAAGTGACATCCATCAATCAAGATCAATCAATAAAAGGGAAGTCAACATATTCTTTATCTTACCCTTCTGATATTTCGGATATTTCTACATCCTGTCTCCTACCTTATTCAATTTTGGAAAGAATCCGTTGTGATAACTATGGAAGGAGCCGTTTCAATTTATTGTCTGACATACCTTCTCCTTCTCCTATATATATATATATATATATATATATATATATATATCTAGTGTCTTCTCTTTTTAAAAAAATAGGAATTCTGAAGTATTTCTGAAGACTAAAACTCATTATGAGTAATTTTCTCTTGTTAGGTACAATCTTTAGTTCCAGTGAGGAAGAAGAAGTACCCGTCGATGTTTCAGAGTTCCAACTATTCAAACACGAGTGATTTGCGAGGAGTTGTCTGGAGTCAAGTCTCTTGTAATCCATTAGAGTAGTCGTGTGGAAGTTCCATCTGGTTCCACACCTAATCTCTAGGATCTTTTGAGCGATACTCAATCCTCATATCGAGTGTGTTTGTATTTTCTCTTAAATAACATTATCTGTTTTTCAGTTTCCTTCTGGAACTTGTTTTGGAACTTATATGTTCCACCCTTTATCTTTCAATAAAAAGTATTATTCAGTTTTAAGTTTGGTATCTATTAAGTTTCGCTGTCAAATTTTTAAATACCTAATTCACCCCCCTCTTAGGCAATTCTTGAGTTATAATTGGCATCAGACTCAATTCTAAAGGGTTAACCACCTGAGTTGAAAGATCCACATGGCCGCCTCCATTGTTGATATACACGCAGAGGGGCAATCACACTCTCTCCCACCACTCTTTGACGAATCTAACTATGCAGTCTGGAAGGACCGAATGAAGAAGTATGTTATCTCGATAGACTTCAAACTATGGAGAGTTATTATCAAAGGACTAAAGATTCCTACAAAGACTGTCAACGGAAGAAATGTTCCCAAGGAGTGGGATGACTACGATGATGATGATGAGAAGGCATTACAAATGAACGCTAAAGATGAAAACATCCTAGCCTGTGTTCTCACCAAAGATGAGTACAACAGCGTCAGTACGTGCACTTCGGCCAAACAGATGTGGGACATGCTACAAGTCACCTATGAAGGCACAAATCAAGTAAGACAAGAAAGGGTGGCTCTATTAGTTCACCAATACGAGATGTTCCAAATGAAATCTGATGAAACCATCAGTCAGATGTATACTCGGTTCATGCAAGTCATAAACCATATGTTTGGACTTGGAAAAACCATTCCTGAAAATGAGCAAATCCGGAAGATACTGAGATCTCTCCCCAAGGAGTGGACTCCCAAAGTCACTGCCATACATGAAGCAAAGGACCTAAATGTTATGACTATGGGAGAGCTTATTGGATCTCTTACTTCACATGAAATGACCTTAATGTCCAAGGTAGAAAGCTCGGTCTCTAAAACTCAAAAATCTATTGCTTTCTCTACCGACATCCTGGAACCAGAAGAGATGAGTGATGAATAGTTTGATGAAGAGCTGGCCATGGTTACTAGACGTCTGCAATCCCTTAAGGAGTTCCAACGCAATCCCAGAAGAAACAACTTCAAACAAAGGGAATCACAGAAAAACAACAAAATTGTGTGCCATGAATGCTTTGAACCAGGTCACATTCGACCAGATTGTCCGAAACTAAAGAAATTCCAGAGGACTGTTGGAAGTTCCAAACAAAGAGCATTATCTTCCCCTTGGGATGAATCTGAAACTGAGAATTTCGATGATGAGGATGACTGTCTCATGGTAAACAAATAGGTATCTACAAAATCTAATCTTGAATTAAATTCTGATGACGATTTTTATGATGATTTTGATGAGAGTTAAGATATGCATGATATCATTAAGAACTATGAAAATCAAATTGATAACTTGATTTACAAAAACAAAACCTTCTCTAAGAAAGTCTTACAAAATCTCTCTTTGAAAAAGATCAATTGGAACTGAGTATTAAAAACTTACTGAAGATAAACTTGTTTCGAAAGAGAAAGAGATTCTCTCACTAAGGAAATATTTCTGTGTGGAAACAAATTCATGATCTTAAAAGAACTATCAAAGGGAAAGATATCATGCATTCTCCTCACCAAAATCCCTCATCAAATATTGCCCAAAGCTCCGGTATGAAAAATTTTAAATGGCGAAATCAGAATGTAAGACAACCCTATGGAAAGTTCCAAAGGAAAACTTGTCACACATGTGGCAAATCTGATCACATCCCTTGAAAGTGTTTTGTGAAACAAGACATTGGTACTAAACTTGTTAGGGTTTCAAAACTCAATTACGCTAACCTTGCAGGACCCAATGAGAAATGGGTACCTAAGAAATTATAGCAATCAATGCAGGATTCGCCTCAGAACCAGATCCGAAAACACAAATGGCACTTGGATAGTGGATGTTCCATGCATATGACAGGAGACACATCAAAATTCATTACCTTAAACGATTTCACTGGTGGAAAAGGCTCATTTGCCGATAACACAAAAGGAAGCATTATAGGTAAGGGATCATTGGTAAGAATGGATCCACCATCATCGAAGAAGTTTTGGTAGAAGGGTTGAAAATAACCTTCTTAGTATTAGCCAATTCTGTGACAAAGGCTACCAAGTTCAATTCTATCCAACTCACTGTTCCATTATGAAAAATGATACTTTAATCTTTAATGCCTATTGTGATGGAAACGTCTATTGTATAAAATTTTGATGAACTTACCAAACAAGATGTAAAATGTCTGGTAGTTACAGATGATGGAACTTGGATCTGGCACCGAAGGATGGGACATGCTAACATGGAGCTCCTTACCCATCTATCCAAGAAAGATCTTTTCAGAGGCATTCCCAAAATTCCTTTTATCAAAAAAAGATTTGTGATGCTTGTCAGAAAGGGAAGCAAGTCAAGAGTTCTTTCAAACCAAAGCACAATATTTCTACATCCAGCCCTTTGGAACTTCTCCATTTGGACCTTTTTGGACCAATGAAGACAAGCAACCATGGCAACTAAGAAATATGCTTTCGTAATTGTAGATGACTACACTCGGTTCATATGGGTACTGTTTTAGCCCACAAAAATGAAGCTTAAAATTTTTTCATCCTCTCACTAAACGTTTGCAAAACGAAAAAGGAGTTCCATCAAACGCATTCGTAGTGATCACGGTACCGAATTTGACGAAAACAATTTACTATTTTTGCGAAGAAAATGGTATAATCATAATTTCTCCTCAAAAAACCCTCAACAAAATGGGTTGTAGAAAGGAAAAATAGAGTTTACAAGAAATGGCTAGAACCATGCTCCATGAATATGACTTACCTACCATCTCTTGGGGAGAAGCCATAAATACTGCTTGCTATGTTTCAAATCGAGTCTTCCTAAGGCCTTTAATTAGAAAAACCCCTTTTGAATTATGGTATGGTAAAGTTCCAAACATATCCTACTTTCGTGTCTTGGATGCAAGTGTTCATTCTAAATGATAGGGAATATCTAACAAAGTTTGATTCCAAGGCTGATGAAGGGATTTTCATGGGTTACTCCACTCCCAGTAAATCTTATTGCGTTTTCAATAAACGCAAAAGAACTATTCAAGAATCTATGCATGTTACCTTTGATGAAACTAACCCTTCCTCAGCCAAAGAACCTTTGAGCTCGGAACCTGCAGGTATAACTGGTACTTCCACATGCACAAACCCTCATACCTCTCCAAAAGATTCGGAAGCTCCGAACATAGATGTAACATCACCAGTGACTCTGAAAATGAGAAGGAGTTGGAAGCACCAACTGACGTTGGAACTTCCAGACAAGAAAATTCAAACATGCCTCAAGTCATCCAACATATATCATCCTTGGAAACCAAATGCTGGAATTACCACCAGATCCAGTTTAAAGCAAGATGGAACAAATTCTGGCAGCTGTGCTTTCTTTCTCTTGCCGAACCAAGAAACATTGATGAGGCCTTAAAAGATGATTCCTGGATAAAGGCTATGGAGGAAGAACTTGCTCAATTAAAAAAAAAAAAAAAATCAGGTTTGGACTCTAGTGAAGAGACCAACTGATTATCCAGTCATTGGTACCAAATTGGTCTTCAGAAATAAACTTGATGAAAATGGTAAGGTCGTTCGGAACAAAACTAGACTGGTAGCTAAAGGCCACTAAGAAGAAGGCATAGACTACGATGAAACATACGCTCCAGTAGCTAGACTCGAATCTATACGTATGCTTATGGCTTTTGTTGCTTTAAGAGATTCACCCTCTTTCAAATGGACGTCAAAAGTGCCTTTTTAAATGGTTTCATAATGAAGAAGTTTATGTGAACTTCTTAGTTTCATACACAATGATTTTCCAAACATGTTTTCAAGCTGTCTAAGCCTTTATGGGTTAAAACAGGATCCACGAGCCTGGTACTAAAGATTAAGAAAATTTTTGGTAGACAAAGGTTTTTCCATGGGCACTATTGATACCACCCTGTTTATAAAAAATCACAAAAATGATCTCTTACTAGTACAGATTTACGTGGATGATATTATCTTTGGTGCAACTAACAATATTTTATGTGAGAATTTTTCAAAAGAAATGCAGCAAGAATTCGTGATGAGCTTAATGAGAGAGCTGAACTACTTCTTGGGTCTTCAAGTTAAACAAACTCCCACGGGGATATTCATCTCTCAAGAAAAATACACTAGTTCGGAAGTTCCAAATGGAATAGTGCAATCCAGTGGCTACTCCCATATGTACTTCCACAAAACTTGATAAAGATGAGTCTGGTACATCCATCAATGAGAAGCATTTTCGAGGTATGATCGGTAGTTTACTCTACTTAACTGCTAGTCGTCCAGATATCATGTTTGCAACTTGTTTAAATGCTCGTTTTCAATTTGAGCCAAAAGAATCTCATCTTATGGCCGTTAAACGTATCCTAAAATATTTAAAAGGAACTGTTGATTTTGGTCTGTGGTACCCAACTACTACCAGCTTTGACCTCATTGGGTACTCCGATGCGGACTACGCTGGTTGTAAGGTTGATCGGAAAAGTACCAATGGAACTTGCCAAATACTTGGCAAAAGCTTAGTTGCCTGGTTTAGTAAGAAACAAAATGCAGTGGCTCTCTCAACCACTGAAACGGAGGATATGGCTCTTGGTAACTGTTGTGCTCAACTTCTATGGATGAGACAAACTTTACAAGATTACAATCTTTACTTTGATAAAATTCCAATATTTTGTGATAACACGGGTGCCATAAGTGTTACCAAAAATCCAGTACATCATTCTCGTACCAAGCACATAGAAGTGAAACATCATTTCATTCGGGATCATGTACAAAAAGGGGATGTTCAAATAAATTTTGTAAATTCAAACCTTCAATTGGCAGATATTTTACTAAATCCTTAAACATTGACCAATTTTCTAAATTAAGGAAAATCTTGGAGTCACGAATATGGCATCTTTATAGCAATTAATTTTCTCGCTTCTTTGCTTTGGGCGGGACTTTGTCTTTTTCAAAAAGGTTTTGAACCGGCAGTCTTTCACAACTGCCTTATTCTCTCATTCTCTTCTCGGGAAGTGGCGAAATTCTCAGAATTCGTGCCAAATAACTGCAAAAGGTAAGTTTCTTTATCTTGGAAATCAAATCACCTTTTTCTCTATCACCTTTTCTGCAAAAAACCTACCCCCTCCCGCAAACTCATAATGACAAACCTCTCTCCTGATCTTCTCCTTCAATCCCTTCTTTTCCTCCAAAACTCTCTCTCTATCTATCATCCGCTCTAGCCGTCGTCAACCATGGCAACCTTCTCCACTGATAAAATCCTACTGAAACTTAAAATCCAGCAACCACCCTTATCACCTCCGTCTCCGAAATAATACCTTTGATATATCTCTCATTGACCCTAATCTCCTGTCTTTAACACCTCCGTGAAGAAATTTTTGTCAAAAGATCGTACCCACGAAACTCAACCGAGGCAGGTGCGTCAAATTCTTCCAAATTCCCACGTCTCCAGTTCACGACTGGGTTTCAAACATGGGCTGGGATAAGATGATGGGAATTGACGTTCTAGCTTACCCCTTTTGGTTAAACTGTTCTATGCAAAATTTTGGAAATATATATCTGAGGATGAACAAGAGGTCATTGTCAAAACCTCGTTCTCAGCAAGGAGATCATTCTCACTCCCGAAAAGATAAACTTTATGTTAGATCTGGAATATGATGGAGTTCATTTCTTTGATATGAACAACTAGTGCAATGAACCCTATTTGACTTGGATAAGGCATACTCTCTTCTTTGGCATGGAAAAATCTCTAAACTTTCTGATGGTGATGCTTTGAACAAATATCTATTGCACATTTTCTTCTGCATAAACTGATCACTATGTCTCTATTATCTGGTTCCACCCTTAGTGGAGGTCACACCACTGACATGAATGGTTGACTATTTTCTTACTTTACATGGCCATCAAAGGCAAAAAGGTAGATGTGGGATATCTCATTCTTCGGTACATGATAATGTCATATGAACATTCTTCTATAAACCTCCCTTATGCTATGTTGCTCACTCACTTCTCCAACATGAGGGAATCCACCTACCCAACCTCTGGCAAAGAAGATCCCTCGGAATATAAAATGGTTGACATGCAATGCCTTCGGAGATCCGTTTCGATATCTCTGATACTGTGTGAATGGTTCAAAACCGGCGATAAAAGTCACAATGTTATCCTGCGTCGACTAAGTACCCGTCAAGCTACCACTCTCACTGTTGGTAGATCCAGCCTGCTGCGACTAATGATCCTGGTTCTCCCTCCACTCCTGGTTCTGGCTCCCCCAGTTCCGGTTCCAATGTCTCTCATTCATCAACTCTGTTCGCTCCAAACTCAAAGGTGCCCTTGCCTCTCTCAAGAAACTGGAGAAGAAAGTGGGCAAGCTTTCCTCCTAAGCCTTTTTTATGATGAAGGGGGAGAATCAAATGACTCTAAAGTAGTAGCTCTTATGTCCTTTCAAACGCTTAATAGTACTATGGATAATCTTTGGATGTTTTTAAAAGATATCGCTTGGATGTTTTTTGGATGTTTTGTTAAGCTGACGTTTAAATATCTTTATAATATGGTTGATCATCTAATCTATGTGTGCTTAGTTATTATCTGTTCTCTTTGGAAGTTCCTACATTATTGGTAGGACCATTCTATTTTTTTTGGATCTAACATGCAAGGGGAGAACACCTACTCAGGGGGAGCTCTCGGTACTATCGTTTCTATCTTTTTCCAATAAAATCTCGATTCCTTGTCATCATCAAAAAGGGGGAGATTGTAGACCTTTTTGGCACTCAATCGAACTATTTTTGACAATGACAAGGGAATCTCCATTTTACCTATTTACTTTCTCTTTCCGTTTTTCAGGATCCCTATTTAAAGAAAGTGACATCCGATCAATCAAGATCAATCAATAAAAGGGAAGTCAACATATTCTTTGTCTTGCCCTTCTTATATTTTGGATATTTCTACATCCTGTCTCCTACCTTATTCATTTTTGGAAAGAATCCATTGTGATAACTATGGAAGGAGCCGTTTCAATTTATTGTCTGACATACCTTCTCCTTCTCCTATATATATATATATTGTCTTCTCTTTTGAAAAAAATAGGAATTTTGAAGTATTTCTAAAGACTAAAACTCATTACGAGTAATTTTCTCTTGTTAGGTACAATCTTCAGTTCCAGTGAGGAAGAAGAAGTACCGGTCGTTGTTTCAGAGTTTCAACTATTTAAACATGAGTGATTTGCGAGGAGTTGTCTGGAGTCAAGTCTCTTGTAATCCATTAGAGTAGTCATGTGGAAGTTCCATCTGGTTCCACACCTAGTCTCTAGAATCTTTTGAGCGATACTCAATCCTCATATCGAGTGTGTTTGTATTTTCTCTTAAATAATATTATCTGTTTTTCAATTTCCTTCTGGAACTTGTTTTGGAACTTATATGTTCCACCCTTTATCTTTCAATAAAAGTATTATTCAGTTTTAAGTTTGGTATCTATTAAGTTTCGCTGTCAAATTTTTAAATACCTAATTCACCCCCTCTTAAGCAATTCTTGAGTTACAAACTTATTTTATTCGTGTGGAAGAAATTGAATATTTTTATATCAAAGTCATGTTCTACCATGGTCTTAAATTTAGGTCGAAATCCCAAATTTGGACCGAAATTTCTTGTTTCCTAGGGCCCTGGAGTGAAACATCTCTTTCGATCCAATCTTACAAAATATCTGTTGATATTTTGTTGATATTTTGGCCGAAATTCAAAATTTTCCAAAACTTCCATCGAAACCCGAAATTTCCTGAAATTTAAAAACAAGATTTAGTTATTTTGCAGAATATCCACCGAAATTTCGACCGAAACACGAGATTTCTATTGAAACCCAAATTTCCCAAAATTTAAAGATAATATTAAATTATTTATATTTGATTTAAATATTTATGTTTAATTATAACATGTAAAAATTAATTTAGATATTCTTTTTCTTTTTTTGGGACCACAGTTATCGAGTATGAAAAGTTAATGTGAAATGGAGTATAAAGCTTTTAATTATAGAAATTCCATATGGTTTTGAATATTATATTTTAAGAAAATTGTATATGTTTTGCTTTAGTGAAGTTTTAAAGCTATTTATCACTACTTTACTTCCAAATCCTTTTATTATAAATTTTCGCCACAAATTTTACTCATAATAATTAACAAAGCTCACTATATAAATTATACACACAATACTATTAGTGTAAAAAAATGCATAATAATGTACATTATAGATACCCACAGTTTCATTTAAAAGTTTCAATTATTTATATAAATTTCCATGATTTGTCTATAATCGAAATTATGGATATCCTCACAATTTTTCGTAAATTTAATACTCCAAAATCTACAACAAAATTGATATTTAATACCTTGGCTCTAATTGTAGAATAGATATGACGTGACTCGTATAAAATGAAATGCGATCCAAAATACTATCTTCAACATAAAGAACTCGGTATGCTTTTATAGAGGCAAGATAAGTCTGAAGTTATTTCTAAGTTAAAAGTCATGTCTCTGACATAAAAGTTAACCAACAATATAATAAGAAGAAAATCATTTCATTAGTTTGCTTGGGATTGATTAGTCATTAATTACAAATATTATCCGAATTGAATTAGTCCTTCAATGACTATTTTCAACAACTATATATATAAATATAAGGAAAGATGTTACGTATCTTCATATACAATTCATGTCTTCCGCACAATTATAACTACAAAGAAAACGTAAAATAAAGGAAAGAAATGGCTCCCAAGTACTTCATTTTGCTGGTATTAGGGCTAATAATAAGCCTCAGGGCTTCTAGTTGGGCTGAAATACAAAAACCGCCATTTCTGCCGGCGACGAAGGATGTACATCGTGGTGGCGTGTATCGATTTGATCCCGAAGCATTCAAAACGAAACGACCACCGAAGCCGCTACAGAGGAAGCCACCGAGGCGACCCCCAGGTCTGAGAGATGGATTCCGCCACCATCGCGCAGCTCGTCTTGTCCATTCTCGGTCCCACCTCATGCAGACAATGGCAAACCCCTATTCTAGGAAAATAGTACTCTTTTATGTTATAAAATAATAAGATTGGGCTTTCACCGCCTTAATAATATTATTTTCTTCCATTTGGTGTAACTTTCATGCTAGAAAACAATCGGGCTCACTTGTTGAAGTAATTTTCGCGCATTTGCCATTTTAAATTTGCATTCCCTAAAAAGTTTGTCAATTTATTAAATGAGCTCGTACTCAGGAAATTATGTCCCGTACTCACCAAATTTCGTCTTAGGTTAAAAATTTTGATTGAGTAAATTGTATTTAACACGATTTTATTAGATATTTAAGTGAATTCCACGTGTCGAAAATGGAATGTTTTTGGCTTAAATTAATCTACGTTTCGAGTAGATAAATTTAGAGTATGTAATTACTCAAATTCGATTTGGGTGACTGCGAAATTAATTAACAAAGTGTGTCACTTAAATTGTGGTTTTTAATATTGGAATCAATAAATTGATATGAAGTAAGGCGATTAAATGATCACAATTATACGATCGACGGCAACAGTCGTATAGAAAATAGTTCATTTAGTCCCGGGTCGAAAATGTTCAAATCGAAAAATCGAGGGACCAACTAGAGAGGACCTAATTAATCAAGATCAAAGTTTTTGGGTCAATTTGCAAGTTCTGAAAGCTGGGGACTGAATTGCACAGCTACTGGTGCAACCGCTCACACTGGATTGCCGCTCGAGCCAGGGGCTTTCCGCTCAAGGTGCAATGTTGGGGCTAAAATGAAAAGCTGCTTCAGGGGTTTTTTTGCCCAAGAGTCACAACTTTGGGCCCTTCTGCAAATGTCTGAAAAGTTGCCTCTTTTGACCCAAAACCTTTCATTCTCTACAAATAGACCCCCCTAGTTTGGAATTAAACACTGACACGCTAGAAGCTAACGTGCTTGAATAGCAAGTGCACTAGTCCGTGTAGTAATAAATGGACAAAAAGTCCGGGTTGTCGAACCTCAAGGACTTGGATTTTTAGCTTAAGATTTGCAATTAAGGTAAAGACAATTAAAGTAAAATAAGAGAAAAACAATTAAGTAAACGAAAGATCAAAGGAGGGAACAAGCTATGAATTAAACCTCACGAATTGGTTAAAAAGACTAAGGCACATGCTATAACCGAATCCACTCGTCGATATATATGAGTTACTCTTCGAATTATTAGACTCCTATTGCTTTGGTGAAAACTCCTTAATTAATCATTACCCGATGTCTCGGCACATAACAATCCTATGATTGATTGACGGTTCTCTAAATATGTCTATCCGAGAATCTAATCAACAACCATGCATTAACGTTCTAGAGTTTCCCCGGATAAATCCGGCTAACCGCACCCGGAAATCTTTACCTATTTCTAGGAGCAATTCCACATTAGTTTCGGATGATGTGTTGATTCATTTGAACCCTAACCTATCTTCTCTCGAATGACTAGATTAGGCACAATAGCAAGCATATGGAGATCAAGCATATGATTGTGATAAAAGCACAAAATCAACACACAAAGCAATTAGGAGAATTAATACGAAAATTAACTTCACATATATTGATTCATGAATTCGGCCTTCACATGGCCTTAGTTCTACAATATTAGCTCATATTCAATAGCTCAAGAAGGTCTAAAACAATCATATACATAGTTATTAACATAAACATGTAAATGAAATACAAAAGAAAACTCCCTAAGTCTTGAATGATGATGAATCCTTGGTTGTAGCTTCAATCTCTAGCTCAATCCCCCTTCTTCACCTTCAATTGTTGATAAAATTATGGCTCAAAAACCAAGAAAATGCGCTCCAATTCCCCAGATTTCGAACCCCTCTTCAATCTGAAATTTGGGTTTTAAACAATTGAAAAACAATTACGCCGGCGCCTAGGCGCGGCCTACATGGCGTACTTTTCTTGGGGGAGAAGTCCGGCGGCGCCCAGGCGTGGATAGTACGGCGCTCGGGCGCGGGAATAACGGCGCCTAGGCGTGGGTAGTGCGGCGCCTAGGCGCGGTCAACAGGGATCAACTTTGTTGTTCTTGATCGGCGCCCGAGCGTGGTCAGATCGGCGCCTGGGCGTGGTCGACAGGCTTCAAAAAGTGTCGTGCACCGTTTTTCGCCTTTTTCTTCGTGTGCTCTCGTTTATCACCTGAAATCACTTAACACCCCAATTAAACGCAACTGTGGCATGATTTAGGCAATAAATAACTCCAACAATATCAGATCATAGGCTTAAAAACACGTAAAAACGCCTCTTATCAACCCCCCAAACTTATCAATTGCTCGTCCTCGAGCGATAAGCTATAGGTTAGGAAAAACATCATCAAACACGGGAGAAATAAAAAGAAAAAGAGAAAAAACGAAAAACTACCTAACTCACTTTCGTGGAGGACACGGTTGCATTTAGCGAATGCAACAAGCCTTTGAACCCTTGAGTTACCTCAAAGGACGAGTTATAGTCTCGTGAGGGTTTGCATATGATATACCCACAAAATCGAAGGATTTTCCACCACACTCAATCAACCCAAATCAATGTGATTAATAACAAAGCAATGGCATGAATTCGTCTGTTTAAGCTCAAGGTTATATATATATACACGTCACATACTTGCTCATGTTACGCCTCAATTTTGAAAAGACCATCCTAAGGGTGTAGAGTGAGAAGTCTAAGGTATTATAATCGAGTGGCATTCTTACCACTTTTCAAGCATTAATCCCATATTTTATCGACTTTCGAGTAATCACACGGCATGAGAATTGAGGAAAACTTCATAATCACTTAAAATTTCATCAATTTATCCACTTTGGGCTTTAACTTATGCAAATTTCAACTCACAACATTAGAGGCTAGACCATGTGCAATGTTCGGTTCTCTTAGGCTTTCTATAACACCCTTGTAACGAGCTTTGAGCCAATAACTCCTAAACCGGACGGTTTTAGGGTATTAAGTGTAGAGACACCCCTAAGGGCTTAATCGCTCGAGTGTCAAAGGCCACAAAACCAAACTAGGTCCTTATTCACTTAACACTTGCATTGGCTTGAGCTTAGCTCAAATTAGCATAATAGTACAGTATTCTAGGCATGGTACTCTTCGCCCCCAGTATCTATTAAGCCTGACTTTTGCAGTCATACCAATGTTCAACCTCTTAATTCTTTTTAAGCATACAAAAGCATTCTCAACTCAAAACACATGTGAAACATCTAAGTTAATATTTTCGGGATCAAGCCTTTAAGTGTTTCAAAATGGGTATCCACTCAACGCCTCTACCCTCGACTTATGTGCACATGTGACTCATCTTAAGGACAATCTAATCTTGTTTAGGCTCCCTTGAGCAAGGAAACAATGTGTATAATTCTTTTAAGTCCAAATTGATAGAGAAAAGATGCCATTGATTTAACTTAATCAATCTCAATGCATTAATTGAGGGTTTGCAATCCTACCAAATTTTTTTTTTTTTTTTTAGGGAGATGCTTAAAAAGGGTGCACATTATCACATGTAGAGGTACAAACGTCTCCCCCACCCCAAACTTGGACAGAATATAGAACATAAATAATCATGACAATAATGGATCGATTATAAACCCCCCCAAACTTGGAACAAACATTGTCCCCAATGTTCGAAAATAAGAGAGGAGAGTACACGTCACCATAATGGGAGGCTGAAAAGCAAACCCGAGTTGTCCATTCAGAGTCTGTCCAAAGTTTGGTGACAGCGACTCTGGCGAAAGAAAACCTCACATGCGGGCATCCACTACAAGGTGAAAATGTGCTAACCATACTAAACGGGAAAGCATCACATATATCGAAAAGAGAAAGCAACAAAACCAAGCATGCAACACAATATAGAGGAACAAATGATCAAGCATGCATCGAAAATATAAAGGGAAACAACTAAAACAATATCCACAAAACAACAACACCAAAACAAACATCTAACAACAAAAAAGACAGAAAATAGATACAAAATAGGTCTAATCGCCAAACAAGGCGTCCAACTCATCATCACCATCATCTCCACCTCCCTGTAAAGGCTCATCCTCGGCCCGCCCCACTAAATCATCCACATCAATCATATCATCCGGAGGAGGGTCGGAGTAGGGAGGGAAGTCCGGAGGGTCGGGGTACACAAAGGGGCCACGTCCCACAAAAGCATCCTGAGCCATCGCGACCTGACGGGTGTACGCACAGCTAGCCCGGATCATGTCCTCAAAGCGGCTCATCCGCTGATCAAAATGGACGCGCATTTGATCCATCGCGCCCATCAAAGAGTCCATATCCATCGTTCCGGTCGTCCGAGTAGATGTCGACTGCGGGCGAGGCCTAGTAGAGGAAGTCGGGGGAGCAGAGGTGACGGTCTCGGAAAAAGAGAAAGGCGTGCCAGCCAATTCTGTGCCCTCGGTCGGGAAGACCTCAACCCTTGCGGTCGAGCAGAGAGCTGTAATCAGCGAGGGGAACATCATATGGCTCTTCTTTGATATATTAGGATCCCCACGCTTTTTTTTCTGCTCGGTCCAACTTCCTCATGTGCCCGAGTAGCGTCCGGTGAATCACCCCCGCGAAGTTAATCGTCTTCCGGGTCATAATGCAGAAGATGAGTAAACACCTCTCCTTGTTCGCCTCGGAACGGTTGCCACTCGGGATAAGATTGAAGCGTATGAATTCGAGCCAGAAGGCGGCCTCGGGAAGGAGAAAACGACGGGCCAAGTGTGCATCCCGCTCCGGCCATGTCGTGCCGGGTATAGCAATCACCCCCACAATCTCTTCCAATGGCACAGTAAAATTGGTGCGAGCATGCTACTCACACTGCTCAGGGATGGGTAACCCGAGGCATGCACTGATATCCAGAACATGAAAGCGGACTGACACATTCCGAAAAAAGACCGCATCAGTGTAGTTGCTAAAACTGCTCGCCGTCTTCCCAATACTAGAAAACGCCCCGGCACTGAAAAATTCTAGAACCCAAGGAACTCGAATGGGTTCAAGTGGTCCCCGGAAGCACGTGAGATGATGGAACTCCATGAGGTCGTTTAGGGAAGCCCGTCCTCGGATATCATAGGGCTTTTCTTTCATAAGCATCCGCCCTTGAATGGCATGGTAGATTTTTACCACGCCCGGGTGCGAGAACCGGCTGGCCAGAGGAGGGAGCTCGATGGTGGGCTCGGGAACATTAGAAGAGCCCTCCCCGACCTTCTTTTTACGCTTGGTTTGTTTCGAAGATGTTTTAGGCATTTTCCGAAATCTCAGCGGCGTAACGGTACACAACAACAACCCAAACACCAACAATCGTAACAACCCGAATCCAACAATGCCTCAACTGAATCAGGACAAATAATCTCAACCCACAATTGCTAAACAAAAGGACGGCTCTTTATGCAGCAAACGGAAAGTCAACTATCTGAATCAAGCAATGGACAAAATGCACTAGACCCAACTGAAATTACCCCCAAATTTCGCACAAATCAACAAGAACCCCCAAATTTCCGATTTAAACTCCAATACTCAATTCCAACCACAATTAATCACTGAAATCCGGCCATAACGAGATAAAAATAGCCAATGACAACCACAATAAGGCCCCACACGGCCGAAATATGCAAAAATTCAGGTAAGGGCAAGCCAATCACTAACCTTGTGGTCCAAAATTACACAAATCAGCGATTACCCGTGACCCACAAAGCCCGGAGAGAGAAGGTAGCTATTCCGGCGGTGAAACGGCGGCGAAATGACGGTGAAATTGGCAGGAATCGGCGGAGAGGTGGTGGTCGGTGGCGGAAATCGAGAGAGAGATGGAGATGATGATGTGAAGTTGACCTAATTGTGACAAAAGAGGGTCTTTATACCTGAGCGGCGCCTAGGCGCCATAAGCTTCAAGTCCAATTGAAATGCTACTGCTGTCCACGCCTGGGCGTGGGATATTCGGCGCTCGGGCGCGGTGAGATCGGCGCCTAGGCGTGGACTTGGCCGCGCTGGGGCGCGGTTAACAGGGGAGATGTTGTGAACTGGGCTGAACGGCGCCTAGGCGTGGCTGATACGGCGCCTAGGCGTGGCCAGCAGACCGTTTTGAAATCCATTTCCTGGGAAAAATAAGAAAAAGAAAAGGCTCAACACAAACAAACACAAACGAGACAAAAGAAGGAAAAAAGAATAAACGAAACTAAAAAAAACGCAACGAAAAACAAACACAAAGCTTGGGTTGCCTCCCAAGAAGCGCTAATTTATAGTCGTTAGCTCGACTCGGGACAAAGAATTATGGAGGATCTCGGAGAAGGAGGAACACTTTGTCCCTCGGTTCATCAGTTCCGATATACGGTTTTAATCGTTGAGCATTGGTCAAGAACGTTTGCCCTTTGTCCGTTGTGAGCTTGACGGCACCCGATGGACAGAAATGGGAAATCAAGAATGGACCCGACCACCGTGACTTAAGCTTCCGGGAAAAAGTCGGAGTCGAGAATTGTAGAGGAGAACTCTCTCGCCTTCATGAAACTCGCGGGGAATGATGTGCTTGTCGTGCCACGTTTTTGTTCGTTCCTTGTAAAGTTTTGCATTCTCATAAGCTTGGTGGCGCCATTCCTCGAGCTCATGCAATTGGAGCAACCGATTTGTACCTACAAGTGTGGAGTCAAAATTTAGAAATTTAGTAGCCCAATAAGCACGATGCTCAAGCTCAACCGGTAGGTGACATGCTTTACCAAAAACGAGGCGATACGGGGACATGCCAATCGGGGTTTTAAACGCGGTCCTATAAGCCCATAAGGCGTCATCTAATTTTAGAGACCAATCTTTTCGAGATGCATTGACCGTTTTTTCAAGAATGCGTTTAATCTCCCTATTAGACACCTCCACTTGTCCACTCGTTTGAGGGTGGTAGGGAGTTGAAATCTTATGCCTTACCCCATACTTGTTCAATAAGTGTTCGAATTGCTTGTTGCAAAAATGGGTGCCCCCGTCACTAACGATAGCTCTAGGTGTTCCAAAACGAGTGAAAATTCTTTTTCGTAAAAATCGAGTAACCACCCGAGCATCGTTAGTGGGCAAAGCCTCGGCTTCAACCCATTTAGAGACGTAGTCTACTGCAACAAGAATATACTTATTGGAACAAGAACTCGGGAAGGGTCCCATGAAATCAATACCCCAAACATCAAATAACTCACACTCAAGCATGCTATTCAAAGGCATTTCATGTCTTTTAGAGATATTACCCGTGCGTTGGCACCTATCACAAGATTGGACATGCAAAAATGCATCTTTAGAGAGTGTGGGCCAAAAGAAACCTGATTGGAGTACCTTAGCCACTGTTTTAGAAGGCCCAAAATGGCCACCTACCGACATGTCATGGCAATGAGCTAGAACCGATGCGATTTCTTCCTCGGGAATACATCTTCGAATGATGCCATCTGCACAAATCTTAAATAGATATGGTTCATCCCACAAATATTGCTTCACATCAAATAAGAATTTCTTCTTTTGATGAAAAGTGATATCCGGAGGAAGAACTCCCGTGACAAGATAATTTGCAAAATTGGCATACCAAGGAGTATCGTTATGAAGTATAGCATACAATTGCTCATCGGGAAACTCCTCACAAATTGGTTTATCATGCATGCACTCGGGGGTAGGGGTCTCTATTCTAGATAAATGGTCGGCAACCACATTTTCCACTCCTTTCTTATCCTTGATTTCTATGTCAAATTCTTGAAGAAGCAAAATCCACCGAATAAGTCTAGGTTTGGCATCCTTTTTAGCAAGTAAATACTTAAGGGCGGAGTGATCGGTGTACACAATCACCTTGTTCAAAACGAGATAGGAGTGGAATTTATCAAATGCAAATACTATAGCTAGTAACTCTTTTTCGGTGGTTGCGTAATTCATTTGCGCCTCATTAAGAGTTTTCACTAGCATAGTAAATTGTTTGAAATACCTTTCCCTTTCGTTGGCCCAATACCGCCCCCACGGCGGTGTCACTAGCATCACACATCAATTCGAATGGTAAGCTCCAATCGGGCGGTGCCATGATGGGGGCGGATATCAATCGCTCCTTCAAAATTAGGAATGCCTGCATACAAGTAGAGTCGAAATCAAACGGTGCATCTTTAATGAGCAAGTTAGACAATGGTTTTGCAATTTTGGAAAAATTCAAAATAAACCGCCTATAAAAACCGGCATGCCCAAGGAAACTCCTCACGGCCTTAACCGAGATAGGAGGGGGAAGTTTCTCAATGACCTCAATCTTGGCTCGGTCTACTTCAATCCCTCTATGAGAGACCTTGTGACCTAGCACAATCCCTTCCCGTACCATGAAATGGCACTTCTCCCAATTTAAAACAAGATTGGTTTCCTCACAACGTTTTAAAACACGAGTCAAATGATCTAGACATGTATCAAAGGATGTTCCAAAAACAGAAAAATCGTCCATAAAAATCTCAAGGAACTCCTCAACCATGTCATGGAAAATGGCCATCATGCACCTTTGAAAGGTGGCCGGGGCATTGCACAATCCAAATGGCATCCGTCTATAAGCAAACGTACCATAGGGACAAGTGAAAGTGGTTTTATCTTGGTCCTTGGGATCTATGGCAATTTGATTATAGCCGGAGTATCCATCTAGAAAATAATAAAAATCGTGCCCGGCTAACCTTTCAAGCATTTGGTCGATGAAAGGGAGGGGAAAATGGTCTTTACGGGTGGCGTCATTCAACTTACTATAATCTATGCATACTCGCCACCCGGTGAGCATACGTGTGGGAATCAATACATTTTTTACATTTTTAATCACAGTTATGCCTCCTTTCTTAGGAACCACATGAGTAGGACTTATCCATGCACTATCAGAGATAGGGTAGATTATACCTGCGTCGAGTAACTTAATGACCTCTTTCTTTACTACCTCTTGGATTTGTGGGTTAGACCTCCTTTGTGGTTGACGTGTAGGCTTGGTGGAGTCCTCCATTAGGATCTTATGCATGCATATAGCCGGGCTAATGCCTTTAATGTCCTCAATTGCCCACCCGAAAGCTTTCTTGTTGGCCTTCAACACTCCCACGAGTTGGTCCTCTTGTGCCCCTGTCAAAGAAGATGAGACAATTAAGGGCAAGGTCTTATTATCATTTAAAAACACATATTTCAAATGTAAAGGCAACAGTTTAAGCTCAAGGGTAGGGGCCTCTTCAATGGAAGGGCGAGGAGGAGCCGAGAGCGATCGCTCTAACTTTTCAACCCCCATAACGAGGTAAGGAGGTTGCTTTTCTAATTCACACACGATTTCCAACTTCTCCTCACTTGCCGAATCGACATCCATGGATTGCAAAAGGCATGCCTCTAGCGGGTCATCTACCATGTGTTCCTGAAATGTCTCACCAATCAAAGTGTCAAATGCATCGATGCGTAAACATGAATCATTATCATATGGATGTTTAAGCACTTTGAATACGTCAAATATAACCTTCTCATCACCCACATGAAGAGTTAGCTTACCATTGGCGACGTCTATGATTGCCTTACCCGTAGCAAGGAAGGGTCTCCCTAGAATCAACGGTACTTCTACATCCTCTTCCATGTCGAGCACCACGAAATCTACCGGGAAGTAGAATTTTTCCACTTGCACAATTACATCTTCAATGATGCCCTTCGGGTGCTTAATTGAACGGTCTGCCAATTTCAATGATATCGATGTAGGCTTGGGCGTCCCAAGACCGAGCTTCTTGAAGATAGAATAGGGAAGAAGATTGATACTTGCCCCCGAATCGCATAGCACCTTGTCAAAAGTGAGATGACCAATAGTGCATGGTATGGTAAGGCTCCCGGGGTCCTTGAGCTTGCGAGGCAATTTGTTGAGTAAGACGGCGGAGCACTCCTCGATTAGACAAACGGTTTCGTTTCCATTTTTGCTTGTTGGAGAGAATATCCTTGAAAAACTTAACATAGTTCAGCATTTGCAAAATAGCATCCACCAAAGGAATATTTATTCTCACCTCACGAAGAATGGATAAAATACGGATGAAACTCGGATCCATCTCCTTCTTTTTCTTCTTCTGTGCGTTTGGGAAAGAAAGACGGATCTCAATGGGAGGAGGAGGCGTTGGAGTCGACGAACTAGCCCCGAAGGAAACAGGAGGCGGCGCCTGGGCGTGGTTGGTTCGGCGCCTGGGTGTGGGTATTGCGGCGCTCGGGCGCCGCTGACAGTGGCAGTTGGTCCTGACTGGGTGTAGACAGCGCCTGAGCGTGGGCTTCCTCGCGCCTAGGCGTGGACGGCAGTGTTGAATCTTTTTCCAACTGCTTCCCACTTCTCAAAGTGATGGCATGGCATTGATCTTTCGGGTTCTTCTCCGTGTCACTTGGTAGAGTTCCCGGGGCTCTACCATTTACCGCGGAGGAGATTTGCCCCATTTATGTCCTCATATCTTTCATTTCCATGAACATATCTTTCATCATATTACGGAGTTCATTGATCGACATGTCCGATTTCCTTATATGATCATTAAGTCGCTCGTCGATTGTAGGAGGTCGTGCTTGCATTTGCCCTTGGACATTTGGAATGCCTTGCCTCGGAGGCGGGTTGTTGAAAGGAGGTCGAGGAGCTTGATAAATCCTTGGTTGTGCATTTTGTGCGGGGTTGGGCCTTTTTGGAAAATTCTCGGGTATGTGAAAGTCCAACCGTTGTCGATTATGATTCCCAACATAATTGACGTCTTCAACCTCCGGTTCCAAAGCCACTACTCCCTCAACCACTTCCTCAACACAAGCAACCTTTTTAGAGGATGAGGCCTCTTCATCGTCGGGATAAAGCTCATCTTCCCGGGCCAATTGTTCTATTTTGTCCCATACACGTTGACAATCTAACCCAAGGAGATCTCCACCCGCACCCGCATTGAGTCTATTCCGAATACGCGACCGAACCCCATCATAAAAATGTAGTACTTGTTCATTCAAACCAAAATTATGATCGGGGCATTTTCGGAGCATGCCCTTATATCTAGCCCAAGTCTTGGCTAAAGACTCATTACTTCTTTGCCTAAACCCTTTGATGCTACTCCGGAGCTCATTAATTTTGGAGGGTGGGAAGAATTTGTTTAGAAAGGCATCGACCAACTCAACCCAAGTTGTAATAGATTGCGGAGGTAAGGATTTATACCATGTTGTCGCCCTATCCTTCAATGAGAAATGGAAGACTCTTAGACGAATTGCATCAAGATCCCGTGGGTGATATTGAATGGTCACAAGAGCTTCGTCTATGGTTTCCAAATGAGCGTGAGGTGATTCGTGCGGTTCTCCATAGAAAGGATCTCCTTGCACCATATTAAAGATATGAGCCGGAATGTGGTAGTTGGGTGCAAAGAAGTTAGGCGCGACCACGGGCCCCGGAATGGTATGGACCCTAGGTGGTAAGCTACCCCGAACCGACGGAAGTTGTGGAGGAGGTGCCCCTTGCATGGCTTGTAGAACACCTTGTGACCACTCCCTATTTTCCGGTAAGTTCATGTCCAAATTATTGGCCATTTCTTTTGCTCGCCTATTAGTCCGAAACACTTGTTCAATTTCGGGCTCCAACTCGTATAGAGGCTCGTTTGAGGAACGGGTCATGCACCACACAAGAATCTAGCAATTAAACACAAGAACAAAATTAGACTAGTACGAAAAATAAAAGGAAACAAGAAAATAAACAACAAACTAGAAATTATGAAAACGTAAAACGAAAATCAAAAACTAAAAAAAAAAAAGTCCCCGGCAACGGCGCCAAAAACTTGACACGCTAGAAGCTAACGTGCTTGAATAGCAAGTGCACTAGTCGCGTGTAGTAATAAATGGACAAAAAGTCTGGGTTGTCGAACCTCAAGGACTTAAATTTTTAGCTTAAGATTTGCAATTAAGGTAAAGACAATTAAAGTAAAATAAGAGAAAAACAATTAAGTAAATGAAAGATCAAAGGAGGGAACAAGCTATGAATTAAACCTCACGAATTGGTTAAAAAGACTAAGGCACATGCTATAACCGAATCCACTCGTCGATATATATGAGTTACTCTTCGAATTATTAGACTCCTATTGCTTTGGTGAAAACTCCTTAATTAAACATTACCCGATGTCTCGGCACATAACAATCCTATGATTGATTGACGGTTCTCTAAATATGTCTATCCGAGAATCTAATCAACAACCATGCATTAACGTTCTAGAGTTTCCCCGGATAAATCCGGCTAACCGCACCCGGAAATCTTTACCTATTTCTAGGAGCAATTCCACATTAGTTTCGGATGATGTGCTGATTCATTTGAACCCTAACCTATCTTCTCTCGAATGACTAGATTACGCACAATAGCAAGCATATGGAGATCAAGCATATGATTGTGATAAAAGCACAAAATCAACACACAAAGCAATTAGGAGAATTAATACGAAAATTAACTTCACATATATTGATTCATGAATTCGGCCTTCACATGGCCTTAGTTCTACAAGATTAGCTCATATTCAATAGCTCAAGAAGGTCTAAAACAATCATGTACATAGTTATTAACATAAACATGTAAATGAAATACAAAAGAAAACTCCCTAAGTCTTGAATGATGATGAATCCTTGGTTGTAGCTTCAATCTCTAGCTCAATCCCCCTTCTTCACCTTCAATTGTTGATGAAATTATGGCTCAAAAACCAAGAAAATGCGCTCCAATTCCCCAGATTTCGAACCCCTCTTCAATCTGAAATTTGGATTTTAAACAATTGAAAAACAATTACGCCGGCGCCTAGGCGCGGGCAAGGCGCGGCCTACGTGGCGTACTTTTCTTGGGGGAGAAGTCCGGCAGCGCCCAGGCGTGGATAGTACGGCGCTCGGGCGCGGGAATAACGGCGCCTAGGCGCGGGTAGTGCGGCGCCTAGGCGCGGTCAACAGGGATCAACTTTGTTGTTCTTGATTGGCGCCCGAGCGTGGTCAGATCGGCGCCTGGGCGTGGTCGACAGGCTTCAAAAAGTGTCGTGCACCGTTTTTCGCCTTTTTCTTTGTGTGCTCTCGTTTATCACCTGAAATCACTTAACACCCCAATTAAACGCAACTGTGGCATGATTTAGGCAATAAATAACTCCAACAATATCAGATCATAGGCTTAAAAACACGTAAAAACGCCTCTTATCAAACACACCAACATCAAATTTCTCATCTCTGTTTTATTCTTAGTACTAATTTGAGTATTCTTTTGTTTCTTAAATATTAATTTTAATATTTTAAGAATAGTGTTGAATATTAAATGCTAAATTGAGCATTTAAAATATTCTTAAAATTCTTAAATATTATTTTAAGAATTATTTAGTACTAATTTGAGTGCTTCAAATATTCTTAAAATATTACTTTAATATTGTAGGGATAAGTTTGCATATTAAATGTTTAGATGTGCATTTAATTCATCTGTGTCCATCGAGTGAGTTTGGAACAAGTATTTTGTTCGCTAGGCTCGAAAATTTGTAGTGATAATATTTTCGAGACATTTGTCGTTGTATCTTGGGAGACAATTGCCGTATTTCTTGACCACCAAGTGCGGGGCAATATTGTCTTAAGGAAATAGGGTAACCCTTGCCTCGGCATATCATTATTATTTTGCATCTTCATAAACACCACCTGTTACGCACTAGAATTTTTTCCAACAACTTAAGACAATAATTGTGTGTTTCTTGAAGATGGTGTTATCCGATGGAAAGACAATGAAATCAAGAGGGAATTTCATTTAATTTAATTTTTGTCATAATTTATAATTCTAATTATATTTATGACTAATTCAAGTTTGAATTTATTTTTATAGGTAAAATTCAAATTGAACGAAGGAAGATTCAAACTTCCATGGTTTCAAGGAAATTAATCCACGACGAGGCCGCACCGAATTGGAGTCCTATGGGAAAATAAAATTCATTGACAAACACAGAATTGTATTTACTATCCTATTTAACGTTCAATAACAATTACTATAATTGTTTTGATGACTCACGAATACAAATTTTATTGTTGTGCATAGTCTTGGGAAATATACATATAGCCCGACTAAGCACAACAGAAAATTAAAATTTTAGTTTTTAAGATTTAAACATGCGAGTTTATTAATCTTACGGGCTTATCACGTATCATAGGCTTGCGCATCTCTATACTAATTATTTAAAACTTAAATAAAAAAGATCTTACCTAATTCGATTTTTCACAAAAAATCGAAAACTTTCTTATTCCTTAACGTAAGCACCTAGCTTGCTCCTCGTTCCATGAATCAACTTCTTCGCTTTTCCCTTTGATGAAGATTTCGAATTCTTCCGCCAAAAACGCCTTTGATCGGATTCTTGATTCACTTCAGAGAACCAAGTGTTTCTCCTCTAAAGTTGATCCACACCCCGAATACTCACTCGTTTATAATCTTTAGCTAGGTTGATCTATAAACATTTATTCTAACTCTAAGGAATAGTGTATGGGATTAAGGTGAAAACAAAAAATTACTTCGATAAGTATTTTGGAAGAATTCTTGAATTCAAGATCTTGATGAATAATCAAGAACTCAAGAACTTGTATGTGGAGAGAGAGAAGCGATTTTCTATGCTAGATGAACGAAAAATTTTGCTTCAAAAGTCATGTAAGTTTCAATCCATACTAGTCCTATTTATAGAATTAGGTTCTTGCAATTCTTTCCTATGTAGAACTCTTCTACATTAAATCTTTTCCATGTAGGAATAGAAGACTATTTAATTCCCAAATATAACTCTTCTATTTTAATTAATTTTCTTTCTCTCTAAGAAATCTTATTTCATTCTAGAATAAAATTAATTAAACTCTTTAATTATTTTCCTCCACCAAATTTTTGACCAAGGTTATAAAATAAGCCTTTAATAATTAATCCATCATACTAGATTAATTAAAAGTCACTTCCAATTAATTAAATATTTTCTAGACTTAATCTTAATTAAATTGATCTTATCAACTTAATTAATTTTTTTATCCAACGCTTGAATAAATAAAAGTCTTAATTAATTAATCTAATTAATTAATATATTAATTCAATTACTTTGAATTAAATTTCCTTAGTTAAGAAATGGATTTGTCCGAGTATTGTGTGTGACCCTTTAGGTTCACCAACATACTAGTAATGGGTTCATAACCTTTATGATTTAATTTGGACAATTAAATTGTCTCGATTAATTAAACACTTTTAATTAACCATTTTATTATTTAATTTTCATTAAATATAAGATACCCATAAATCAAAGAAACGTTTCTAGCTACTTATCTTGAAGACCTAGATATAGGCGATTCAAAGTGAACCTTTCCAATCGCGCATTCCATGCAAGTGAGATTCTTCCATCAACTAATTTTCCAATTGAATTAAGGATCGCGGAATCTTATTGGTTGAGATCCTTGTAAATTCAATCTTAATAATTCAAGTGTGTTTGACTAGTGATTAATTAATTTAAGAAACTCATTTCTTAATTAATTAATTACTTACCTTGGCCAAGGACTAACTCAGTCTAACCACTTTGAATATTATAGAAAATTCACTTGTTCATATAGACAAGTGATGGATCTTTTGTTGTCAACACCAACCTCCATATACGAATCACTGCACCCAATCACCAGTCCATATGTGTTCTTGTAAAAGAACTGCCACAGAAGTCAAAGTGCAGTGAGTTAATATACAAGAGTATTGTGATAATTTAAGTCAAGGAATTAATCTTACACTATCGTGATTAAGAAACTCCTAATTCAACATATATAAAAATAATTCCAATTTAGAAAGTTTAGTCAAGGTAATCAGTGAACAATTCTCAACAAGCACCCGCATATGTGCATTTATGTCAATACACTAATGTCTATAAAATGAGACATTCTCTAATTAAGAGTGTGCATCATAGGCGCAAGTCTATCCAAATTATCAATGTACTATCTTGACAATTCTATGACTTAGACAATATTTAGAAATCACAGCCTTAGAGACTTGTTTTATGATATTCATCCAATGAGATATCAAGCCCCATAGTTATGTGTGAATTCTAGGGACTTCATCATACATTTATAACAATATAAACATGAGATAAAAAAATGACTTTTATTAATATAATGTAAAACGAAATTGTTTATTACAAGAATAGATAAAGAAAGTCTATCTAGGATTGGCTCGCAGGGCACAATTCTAACAATCTCCCACTTGCACTAGAGCCAATCTCCTTGGTATCTAAGACCCATCTTATCAAGATGTCCTTCTAATACGTTACGAGACAAGGGCATAGTTAGTGGATCCGCTATATTCTCTGTTGTGTCGACTCTTTCCACGCGTATGTCATCTCTACTAACAATCTCACGGATTAGATGGTATTGCCTCTGTTTGTGTTTGGATGTTTGATGAGACCTCGACTTCTTTGCTTGAGCAGTGGAGCCATTATTGTCACAGTACAAAGATACTGGATCGACAATACTAGGGAATGCACCCAACCCTTAGATGAAGTTCCTATTCGAAACAGCTTCCTTTACTGCATCACATGCAGCTATGTATTCAGCCTTGGTTGTGGAATCAGCAGTAGTTTTCTATTTGGAACTCTTCCAACTTACTGCTCCACCATTGAGGGTGAATACAAACCACGACATTGATTTCAAATCATCCACCTCAAATTGGAAACTAGAGCCAATGAACCCATCTAGTTTTGATTCTCCACCGCCGTATATCAAAAATAAATCCTTAGTCCTTCTCAAGCACTTGAGGATTGTTTTCACGGCTACCCAGTACAACTCACCTGGGTCCACTGAAAATGACTCACTACACTTAATGCATGATCCACATCAGGCCTTGTACATACCATTGCATACATAATACTTCCTATGGCAGAAGCATATGGTATGCAAACCATCCTATCTCGTTCATGGGGTGTCAAAGGACACATGGATTGAGAATACCGAATTCCATGACTCATAGGCAATAATCCTTTCTTTGATTTCTCCATGCTAAAACTCTTTAACATTTTGTCTATGTACATTAACTGAGATAATCCTATCATCTTTCTTGATCTATCTCTATAGATTTTGATTCCTACGATGTAGGATGCATCTCCTAAGTCTTTCATGGAGAATTTGGTAGATAACCATACTTTAGTCGATTGCATCATTCCCAATGAGTAGAATATCATCAACATAAAGTACTAAGTATGTCACTATACTCCCACTGACTTTCTTGTACACACATGGTTCATATTCATTTTTAATCGAACCATATATCCTTATAGTTTCATCAAAACAGATGTTCCAACTTCGGGATGCTTGCTTTAGTCCATAAATGGACTTTGTAAACCTTTTGCTCACTGTCACTAGATGTGAAACCTTCTGGTTATTTCATGTAAATCTCTTCCTCTATGTTTCCATTAAGGAAGGCAATTTTCACATCCATTTTCCATATTTAATAATCATAAATAGCAGATGTTGCAAGCAGAATCCTAATCGATTTAAGCATTGCTACTGGCAAAAAGGTTTCTTCATAGTCGATACCCTCTCTTTGAGTGTAACCTTTTGCCACTAGCCTAGCTTTATAGGTCACTACCTCTACATTCCAAGCTTTCTCTTATAGATCCGCTTACAACCTATTGGTACTATACCTTCTGGTGGATCTACCATGGTCCATACCTTGTTGGAGTACATGGAGTCCATTTCAAATTCTATGGCACTTTGCCACTTTCCCGAATCAATATCAGATATTGCTTTGTTGTAGCTTCTTGGATCTTCATCCACTTGAAGCTCCTTCTTATTACTTTCTAGTAATAGACCATACCTCTCAGGTGGCCCTCGGATCCTTTCGGATCTTCTCAAAGGTTGTATGGTAGATATTTCAGTGTTTTCTTGTGTTTGTGTTTCCAAAGTTTGTGAAATAATTTATGATTCTTGAACTTCTTCAAGTTTTATGATCTCGCCATTTCTATCTAATAGAAACTCCTTCTCTAAGAAGATGACATTCCTTGAAACAAACACCTTTTGTTCCGATGGATCATATAAGTAGTACCCCACAAATTTACATAAGATAGACTTAGACTCTAACTTATCTCCCACTAGCCTTTTCACATAGGATGAACAACCCCATACTTGAAGATTTTTGTATGAGGCCGGTTTACCACGCCATAACTCATAAGGCGTTTTGGGCACTGATTTGGAAGGCAATCTATTTAATAAATAAGCCGCAGTTTCTAAGGCATAACCCCAGAAAGATTGAGGAACTTTAATGAAACTCAACATGGAATGGACCATATCCAATAAAGTCCTATTCCTTCGCTCAGACACCCCATTCAATTGTAGTGTTTCAGGCGGAGTCCACCGAAAGAGAATCCCATTCTCTTTAAGATAACTAAGGAATTCATCATTTAAGTATTCTCCTCCCCGATTAGATCGAAGTGTCTTAATACTATGACTTAGTTGTTTTTCTACTTCATTCTTAAACTCTTTGAACTTTTCAAAAGCTTCAGATTTGTGTTTCATAAGTACACATATCCGTACCATGAATAATCATCGGTAAAAGTAATGAAGTAAGTACACCTTCCTTTAGTACTTATACTAAAAGGACCACAAACATCCAGGTGGATCAAATCCAAAGAATGAGTGACACGTTCCACTTGTCCTACAAATGGTGACTTGGTCATTTTTCCTTTAAGACAAGATTCACAAGTAGGCATGGTTTCCTCTTCCTTAAGGTCAAGTACACTTTCCTTTGCCAATTTGTGCATTCTTTCTTTGGAAATATGTCCTAGTCTAGCATGCCACATTAGTGTACTATTTAAGTCATTTTGTTTCTTTTGTTACAATGTTGAATGTGAAAGACGGAATTAATTCGTTGAATAGTGTATAAACAATTCGCCAAAGTACAGTAAAAAATAAAGTATAATTTTTAATAATGAAACACTTTTCATCTTTTATTAAAAACTCAAAACCCTCTCTATCTAAAACAGGGATGTAGATAATGTTTTTTATTATACTAGAAACATAAAGACAATTATTTAAAACTATTCTAATGTCGTCGCCTAATGCCAGGTTGACCGTCCCTATCGTTGTGGCAACAACTTTTACTCCATTGCCAAGTCTCAGAACGATCTCATCCCATCATAGCATCCTACTTCTTGTCATCGCCTGTAAATTATTGCAAAGGTATGGTGCATAACCGGTATCTAATACCCAAGAAGTATCATTAACAGATAAGTTAACTTCAACATAAAACATACCCTTGGTTGCACCTCGGGTTGCAAGGTACTCCTTGCAGTTCCTCTTCCAATGCCCTAGTTTGCCGCAGTGGAAACACTCACCCTTATCCATGTTGGATTTAACCTTCTTGACCCCACCTTTAGCATTTAGTTTCTTATTCTTTTGGGAACTCTTCCCTTTCCATTTCTTTGGCTTCTTAGCCTTAGAATGGGCAGAACTCACAAGTAGGACTGGCTTGTCTTTCTTGATGGTGGCTTCTGCAGTTCTTAACATGCTTAACATGTCAGGCAAGGTAGCCTCCAAACTGTTCTTGTTAAAGTTGACCACAAATTGTTCGAATGAGCTAGGCAAGGATTGAAGTACTACATTTATTGAAAGTTTATTGTCTAGAAAAATGTCAAGACTTGCGAGCTTCTCAATGAGCCCAATCATCTTTAGCACATGTTCTTGGACATTTGATCCTTCATTCATACGAGCTTTGAAAAGATCTTTAGACTCTAAATACCTTTCCCTCCTAGACTTTTCACCATACAACGCTTGTAAGTGTTTGAAAATATCAGCAGCACTTGGCATATTTTCGTGTTGCTTTTGCAACTCATTCGACATCAATGCAAGCATCGTACGCCTTGCTTGGAGGTCATCGTTTAACCATTTCTTATGAGTTTCAATTTCCTCCTCCTCAGCACCCTCGGGCAGAGTGGAGAGAGGTGCATCAGTCAAGACAGAGGCTCTATTCTCAAACTTGAGCACTATCTTAAGGTTTCTAAGCCAATCAGCATAGTTGGGTCTAGTGAGTTTGTTTGTGTCGAGAATTGTGGAAAGCGGGTTCTTATCCATCTTAGATATCTAGTTATCTACAAATTAAAGCAAAACGAAGATTAAGAAGATGTTTAATACATTATGTGTTTATATGATTTTAAGGTCCTTTAATCATAAATTACCTCCCACTATTTAATTCAAACTCAATAACCCTCATTACAGAATTGAGAAAAACAATTTTTCCTAGTGAGTTTGAAGTCCACTTTAATTATTACATACCCCAATTCTATGGACACATACATAATAATTAAATAGGTAGACAACACTTGCCAATTACATCTCTATGCAACCCTCAATTATTATACCTCATGTTTCACATAGACTTCAATTTTATTCGCTCACATGTTACTCCTATGTTAAGTTAGACCCATCAAACCTACATGTAAATAACCCACCCAAAAAGTTCGACTTGCAATGGTCAACTTAGAGGAAAAATTACCCATTTGCATCTCTATGCTTAGTAATAATCACGGCTTTCTCATTATAGAAAGTCCCACTTGCAATGATCAACTAATTGACATAAGTAGCACTGACATGTTATTACTTTTGATAGTCGGCATGGAATATTAAACCTCGTTTAATTTTATCCCATATTAACTTAAAATTAAAATCATTGAGATTTTATAAACTTATCTAATAAGTAAGGGAATTTTAGTATATTATGAAAGGTCTCATCAACGTTTCGATTATCTTATCTAAGTCTTTATCCTAAACATGCCCAACAACACATGAAAAGAATATAAAAGATACGCATAAGCTTAAAAAACCTGTATATTATACAAACATGCATCTCATACATAAAATCATGTATCTCACATATAAAATCATGCATCATATACATAAAATATAACATGGAGATTTTGAGTCATATGTAAATCGATCATATCTAGAGCCATCAAGGATCGAATGCCAGCAAGGCGAATAAATAAATAACGAAAAGTAAACATGCTTGTACAATCCTGATGGCCTCAAAATTTCATTATGCATATCAACTCATGAAAGCATATGTAAATTCTTAATTTACCAAATATTCCTCATATATAAAATTGATTTTTCCAAAAAATAAACAATTTAAAACAACTTTTAAATAAAATAAAATTTACAAAAAACTCAAACACATGTAACTGGTTGGCGAACGTATCGCATGACATAAAGCACAAGAATCTTCTTAAAGAAAAAATTCTAAATCACGTTGCTTCATACAACTGGTGATCCATGAAAAACCATGCATGTCATATACAAATTGCACGTAAGTTTTTCATACTTCCAAATGTGCGTGAGTGGGATATTAATTAAATAAGCAAGGCATCTCTTGCAATTCTCAATTGCACAATAAATCTAAACATCTTGAATTAATTAAACACTATGTCTGCACATACACATGCACACACGTACACTTCACTTTTGACTCATCTCTAATATCCAATGAAAAGAATTCTCATGTAATAAGGATTCTTAATCCTTAACCATACAATTAAACACACCACCATCTCACACACGCCCGCACATACACACACGTGCACCTATTCGATTTCAATGTAATCTTATTACATAAAATTATTCAGATTTAAACATCCTTTAAAAGCTGAAAATAAATAGTTGCTAATGAAATCCTCAAATCAATAAAATTCACCAATTTAATTATTTTAAACGTACATCACATGTAACGATTAAAATAAAACGAATCATGCATAACGATGCGCGAGCCTTAGGCTCTGATACCACTCTTGTGAAATATACATATAGCTCGACTAAGTACAACGAAAAATTAAAATTTTAGTTTCTAGGATATAAACATGCTAGTTTATTAATCCTACGGGCTTATCATGTATCATAGGCATGCACATCTCTACACTAATTATTTAAAACTTAAATAAAGAAGATCTTACCTTATTCAATTTTTCGCAAAAATCAAAGAGTTTCATCTTCCTTCACGTAAGCTCCTAGCTTGCTCCTCGTTCCTTAAGTCAACTCCTTCGTTTTTCCCTTTGATGAAGATTTCGAATTTTTCCACCAAAAACGCCTTTGATCGGATTCTCGATTCACTTCAGAGACCCAAGTGTTTCTCTTCTAAATTTGATCCACACCCCGGATACTCACTAGTTTATAATCTTTAGCTAGGTTGATTTATAAACGTTTATTCTAACTCTAAGGAATAGTGTATGAGATTAAGGTGAAAACAAAAAATTATTTCTCTAAGTATTTTGGAAGAATTCTTGAATCCAAGATCTTGATGAATAATCAAGAACTCAAGTACTTGTATGTGGAGAGAGAGAAACGATTTTCTATGCTAGAGGAACGAAAAATTTTGCTTCAAAAGTCATGTAGTTTTCAATCCATACTAGTCCTATTTATAAAACTAAGTTCTTGCAATTCTTTCCTATGTAGAACTCTTCTACATTAAATCTTTTCCATGTAGGAATAGAAGACTAATTAATTCCCAAATAGAACTCTTCTATTTTAATTAGTTTTCTTTCTATCTAAGAAATCTTATTTCTTTCTAGAAAATTAATTAAACTCTTCAATTATTTTCCTCCAACAAATTTTTGACCAAGGTTATAAAATAAGCCTTTAATAATTAATCCATCATACTAGATTAATTAAAAGTCACTTCCAGTTAATTAAATGCTTTCTAGACTTAAGAGTTATTAAATTGATATTATCAACTTTGTCAATTTATTTATCCAACACTTGAACAAACAAAAGTCTTTATTAATTAATCTAATTAATTAATATATTAATTCAATTACTTTGAATTAAATTCCCTTAGCTAAGAAATGGATTTGTCCGAGTATTGTGTGTGACCCTTTAGGTTGACCAACATACTAGGAATGGGTTCATTACCTTTATGATTTAATTTGGACAATTAAATTGTCCCGATTAATTAAACACTTTTAATTAACCATTTTATTATTTAATCTTCATCAAATGTAAAATACTCATAAATCAAACAAAAGTTTCTAATTACTTATCTTGAAGACCTAGATGTAGGAGATTCAAAGTGAACCTTTCCAATTGCGCATTCCATGCAACTGAGATTCTTCCATCAACTAATTTCCCAATGGAATTAAGGATCAAGTAATCTTATTGATCGAGATCCTTGTAAATTCAATCTTAATAATTCAAGTGTGTTTGACTAGTGATTAGTTAATTCAAGAAACTTATTTCTTAATTAATTACTTACTTGTCTTGGCCAATGACTAACTCAGTCTAACCACTTTGAATATTATAGAAAATTCACTTGTTCATCTAGACAAGTGATGGATCCTTTGTTGTCAACACCAAGCTCCATATACGAGTTACTACACCCAATCACCAGTCCATATGTGTCCTTGTAAAAGTTCTGACACAGGAGTCAAAGTGCAGTGAGTCAATATACAAGACTACTGTGATAACTCAAGTCAAGGAATTAATCTTGCACTATCATGCTTAAGAAACTCCTAATTCGACATATATAGAAATAATTCTAATTTAGGAAGTTTTAGTCAGGGCAATCAATGAACTTGTTCTCAACAAGCACTCGCGTATGTGCATTTATTTCAACTACACTAATGTCTATAAAACGAGACATTCTCTAATTAAGAGTGTGCATCATAAGCGCAAGTCTATCCAAATTATCAATGTCCCATCTTGACAATTCTATGACTTGGACAGTATTTAGAAATCATAACCTTAGAGACTTGTTTTATGATATCTATCCAATGAGATATCAAGCCCCATAGCTATGTGTGAATTCTAGGGACTTCATCATATAATTATAACAATATAAATATAAAATGAAGAAATGCCTTTTATTAATATAATGTAAAATAAAATTGTTAAAATTGAAAAATTGAGGGACTAACTTAAGAGGGCCTAATTAATCAAGATTCAAAGTTTTGGGGTCAATTTGCAAGTTCTGAAAAGTTGGGGGCTGAATTGCACATCAGCGGGTGCAACCGCTCACACTGGATTGCCGCTCAAGCCAAGGGCTTTTCGCTCAAGGTGCAACTGTTGGGGCTAAAATGAAAACCTGCTTCAAGTTTTGCCCAAAAGTCACAACTTTTGGGCCCTTCTGCAGATGTCCGGAAGGTTGCCTCTTTTGACCCAAAACCTTTCATTCTCTATAAGTAGACCCCCTAGTTTGGAATTAAATACACCAACATCACATTTCTCATCTCTCTTTTATTCTTTAGTGCTAATTTGAGTACTTTGAATATTCTTTTGTTTCTTAAATATTAATTTTAATATTTTAAGAATAGTGTTGAATATTAAATGCTAAATTGAGCATTAAAAATATTCTTGAAATTCTTAAATATTATTTTAAGAATTATTTAGTACTAATTTGAGTACTTAAAATATTATTTTAATACTGTAGGAACTTTGCATATTAAATGTTTAGATATTTATTTAATTCATCCGTGTCCATTGAGAGAGTTTGGAACAAGTATTTTGTTCGCTAGGCTCGAAAATTTGTAGTGGTACTATTTTTGAGACGTTTGTTATTGTATCTTGGGAGACAATTACCGTATTTCGTGACCACCAAATGTGGGGCAATATTATTTTAAGAAAATGGGGTAACCCTTGCCTCGACATATCATTATCATTTTGCATCTTCATAAACACCGCCCATTATGCACTAGAATTTTTCCCAACATGTACATCACAAGTGCAACATACTTACTTTTTGAATGGTCATTCTCTTTAAAGTTTACGCCGATCACTTAACAAATATAATTCATTTGTATTGTTAATGATTTGAGTTCAACTAAATCAAGCTCATGCTATATAGAATTTCCTCTCCAAGTAGGGAACCCACTGTGGTATTTAGCACCAAAAATAATATTCAGATTATTAAGGCCTGTTCATCACTTAATTAATTTATTCTTGCACCCCTTCAAGCACAAATTTTGCATGGAATGACTCCATTGTCTTATTTTGGATTCTAGATTCCAATATAATGGGGTTATTTGCATCCACCTCCCCTAAAGTATTGACTTTTGGCAAGGACCTCCCCTCATCTATTAGAATTTGGTATTCACCACCCCTATGTGTAAAATTTTTTATAAACTACCTTTTTTGCCCTTAATTTATATATTTTTCATATTTTCTTTTTTTATTTCATTCCTTTATTTTTCTTATTAAATAGAAAAAAGAAAGAAATAAAAATTAGCCTCATGATAGTTTTTCATTAATTCTAATGAAGAGTTACTTTTATCTAAAAATATGTATAGCAAACAATATATTGAACTTATTTTAAATAAACCTGGTATGTATTTTTCCAATTCCCTTTGTGTGTTTATTGAATTATATTTTTAATGTTTCAAACAACTTTTAATAAATCAGTAATACTTTATTTCTTTTATAAAAATAAAAAGTTTATATATAGATTTACATTATTGTTTATTGTAATAGACAAAAATCTGAAAACTCATTGAGTAATTTTATTTCAACTTTGTCCCATTATGCATTTTTGTCTTCTTCTTTTTCAATTCGTATTTTTCTTCTTTTTTGTACTAAGTAGAAATAAGACTAATAAGAAGTAAAATAAATATTAAAAACAAATTTGACATTCACTTGGAAATAAAATATTATCATTTGAAATATATTTAATATGATAGTGAAAATAAACAATAAGATTCATAATTTATCAAATAATTCGTTCAACCTCTTCAGTTTCCACTTCATAATCATCTACAAGTACTTAAGCAAGGAGATTAAACCGAAACTGCTATTTCAATTTTTTGATTTTTGTTTATTGTGTTATTTCGCATGAAAAGATTGTAAAATGAGTATTTGAGATGAAAAAAAAAAATTGGTATATATTTTGTGGATATAAAAACTCTATTTGGTGGTGTTGGGGGTTTAGTAATTTTTACTTTTAAATATTTGTTATAACTCTTTCTAATTAAAAATTAATTTTCATTAAAATTATTTGTAATTATGAATTTTCATAAGCTTAACTTATATTCATTTCTTTTTATTTAATAAGAAAAAGAAAAGACTGAAATGAAAAATACAAAATAGGTAATAAAAATATAAACTAAGGGCATAAAAGGTAATTTATATAAAAAAATTTATATAGAGGTAGTGGATGCCAAATTTTGAAATGTGAGGGGAGGTTCTTGTCAAAGCGTAATACCCCAATATAATGATTCATCTGTTATTTTATATTAATGTGTACAAATTATGTGTATTAAAGTCAGGTTGTTTGTATATTTTTCAAAAGGAATGCTACCAATAAACTCATCGCGCTGCAAAATAAATAGTGACGACAAAAAGAGCACTAGATCTCATCCAACCTGTTGCAGCAATGACCAATGCCATTAGAAAAGGGGAACATCAACCAATGAAATAATAAAATCGGCACAACAATCGATTCAAGCCACCAAGATTAGGTTCTGTTAGGTTGTTTTCATTTTATTTTTAATTGTCATTTTTTAAAATATATGAGAGAACATATTTTTTAATTTTTGTGGGAAAAACGAAAAAAGTAGGTGTGTTTGGTTGTATTTTTTAAAATGGTTGAAATTTGTGAGTGTGATATGTGAAATGATTGAAAAGTAATGATTAGATGTAGTATTGAATTTGGTGTTGAATATTGATGAGAGAAGAAAGAGAGGATAGTGATGGGTGGATAAGAGAGGAGAGAGAGAGGATGGGGATGCCCGATGGGTGGATGAGTGAGAAAATGTGATATAAGTGATGTGAAATGTAATTTTAAATAAATAATTAAAATTTCTCCGGAACGTAAAAACAAGAATGAAAATGAGAATATTTTCAGTTAAAAACAATATAAAATGTGTATTTTCATTCTCAAATGAAAATGAAAATGAAAAAAGTGTTTTGAAAACACAAACAAACAAAGCCCAAATAAACGTGAATCCAATCACTGGAAATTGACGGATTCGCGAGAAACACATTTGTTCAGGAATGAATGGCAAAAAATCAGATTCACCAACTGAACACGTTGCATGAGCACAAAGAAGCCCCCAATTTGTTTATAAATCTGAATATGCTTTATGAAAGTTCCGATCGATTATGAATATATCTTTATCTAGATGTAATTTTAAATATCCCTCAATTTTTGGCTTGAAACTTTGGTGAAGGGGATAGTCAATGTTAGCTTATTTTGCAAGAAAACAACGTAGAATCAGTAATTGATCGTGTCATGTTCCGTCGGAAAGTTTTTGCCAGAGTTATATATTTCAATATTGTTAAGTTTATATTAGATGAAGATGCTTATTTATTTATTTCTTTTTATATTCATTATTATTTTGTATCTCTATATAAACCCTTTTATAATTAATACAATACTCAGGAAGATTTATATCTTAACATGTTATCAGCCTAACTTAGTTTTCTAGGCCTTCAAATACAAGCCTCCACTGCCGGCGTTCTATTTGTAGCGCCGCCGCCGTCTCTGTCTCACGGCGTCCCTCTATCTCTCTTGTTCAAATATTTATCCTTCCCTTTAGTCGTTAACCTCCTCGACATCAATTTCATCACTATATAGCCTTCTCCTGCCGGCTTCTATCTCACGTGTGGCTTGCTATTGGATCCTCCAGGTAATTGTTTCTCAATCATCATCTCTTCTTTCTATTTTCTATATTATTTTAGATATTGTGTTTTGATTTCTCCTTTCTCCCTTTCACAATCATGTCTTTAACCGAGGATTCATCTGCCACCCCTACAAACAAACGTGACAATCCCGAACCCTTAGCCAAACCGCCTACTATCCATCCTGCTATTGCCGCTGGAAACATTCATTCTTCTTTCGGTTTTAAACTCACTGATATTGATTCAAATTTTAAACTATGCGTGGTTTGCTCTTGATTCCATAATTTTAAAGATCACGAAAGGCGTATCTTTATCTTCGTCTTTGTCTAGGTCTTCGTGGCCCGTTGCTAGTCTGTAACCACGATTTGTAAGTGCCGAGAATTAATATGGTGATTAATTCGAGGCTTGATTGAATCAAATGAATAATTCAATCTAGTACTTTCTATTTAAGGAAAACACACTAGCACTTTGGGAAAGTGTACTTATTACTAGATAGTAGACGAGCCTAAGGGGTCACAGACTTAACTCGTGAAAGTCACTACTTATATGATGTGATTAATCAATTTGAGGGAATTGAGAAAATTAGGAAATTCTAGTCCTTTCCTAATATGGAATATGAATTAATTGAGGGGATTCAATTAATTCGACTATTTTAATGAATCTTGTAGAATTAATTAAATTAATGGACCTAGTAGAGTCCAAGTATTTTATTCAGTTGGGCTTGGTCCAAGTTCAATAAATAATTCAATTGGAATAAGTGAATATAATTAAACGGGTTTTAATTATATGAGAATATTTAATTGATGGGTTTAGCCCATAATTAACTATGGAGTTAACTCCAATTAAGGGGATGGCCGATTTTTAGGGCCTTGGCAGCTGGGATTTCGAAACCTAGGTGAAGAAGGAAAGAGTTTTCTTCTTCTCCAAGTCTTGCAGTTGAATAAGGACTTTAGGGTTCCTATTCTATATATATGTGAGTGCAAGACTAAAACTATAAGCTTCCAAGGAGTGTAAAATTCGAACCCCTGCTGAAAGAAAAAGAAAATTTTCTTTGTCATCCTTAAGCCAAAAATTGCCCCTTCCCTCGTTTCAACAAGACATCGTTTTGTTCATGTGTTGAACTTAACGATTCACATATTCCATTCCTTCACATAATCAAGCCTAGGTTTTAGACTTAGATCTATTTCGTTGGCTAACACCAATAACGAAATAGGTGGTGACTGGAACGAGGTGTGGATACGTCTTAGAGGTGCGACATTTGGAGCACTAATACCGGAGATACAATTGACAAACAATTTCTTCCAAGGAATCGTGTGGAATTGCACCACAGGGTTGAAAAGATCAAATTGGTTGCTGTGAGAATTTAATCGAAAGGTAAAAATTCTCGCAACCTTCTCTATAGCATAATCGAGCACACCATTATTCCTGTTTCGGGTGGTTGTACATTTAATTTTTAAATTCCGCTGCCACGAGCCACCCGAGGAATAGAACTCAACCCAACAGGCTCAACATCTTTAGTTAATGGATTGTATTATATTAATGTTCAAAACCAATGTATGGTTAACACTATGACTAGGAAGCATAATATGAATGGTACAAATCAAAGACTTATGTGGCATCTTAAACATGGACATGCCTGTGAATTCAAAATTCGCGAGTTGGAGAAACGAGGGCTTATCGGCCCTCTTGGATTTGATCCATATCCAACATATGATTTCTGTCTAAAAGGTAAAATGACTAGGTCACCCTTCACCGGACATTTTGAAAGATCTAAGGAAGTTTTGGGTTTAGTTCATACAGATATATGTGGGCCCTTCAAGGATGAGGCCTACGGAGGTTTTCAGTACTTCATTACATTCACTGACAACCATAGTAGATATGGACTCGTGTACTTAATGAAACATTAGTCTGAGGCTCTTGAATGGTTCAAAGAGTTCAAGACTATGACTGAAAAACAAACCGGGCACTGTATTAAGGCACTGCGATCTGATCGTGGTGGCGAATACATGAGTGCTGAAGTTGATGAGTTCTAAAAAAACACGACATAGTGTTACAACTTACTCCTCTAGCATCCCCGCAATTAAATGGAGTAGTTGAACGCAGAAATTGTATCCTATCGGATATAACGAGATCTATGCTTAGCTATGCCAATTTACCTATTTCCTTATGGGGGCATGCTTTGCTTATAGTTGTACATATATTGAATAAGTGTCCCTCGAAATCTATTCCCGAAACACCATATGAGTTGTGGTGTGGAAAGAAACCTAATCTTAAGTACATAACAATATGGGGTTACCCCGCATATGTTAAGAAGACTGAGGTAGAGAAACTAGAGGAAAGATCCCTTAAGGGTCGATTCATAGGTTTTCCCACAGACCCCATGGGATACCTATTTTACCTACCAAACGATCATTGAATAATCTTGCATTTGCAAGCATTCTTTCTCGAAGATGAGTTCATTAGAGAAGGAGGTGCAGGTAGGAAACTCGTTCTATTAGAAGAACAAAATGAATCCCCTTCGGAGACACTACTTCAAGTACAAAAAACTGAACCTAAAATTCAAAAGACACAACCGTCGCTGCGACACTCTAGTAGTGTATCTCGACCGTCTGAGAGACATGGTTACCTTCATGAACAGCAATATTTGTTTTCTGTGGCAAATGGAAGCCATGGAGATGATCCCTCGAGCTACGAGCAAGCAGCGACTAATATTGATTCTGCAAAATGCCTAGAAGCCATGAAAGCAGAGATGGATTCTATGTATTTGAACCAAGTCTGGACTCTTACTTATCTCTCTGAGGGTGAACGGCCAATATGGTGCAAATGGATCTATAAGAGAAAGATTGGTCCGGATTGCAAGATAGACACCTATAAGGCTAGACTTGTTGCTAAAGGTTATATTCAAAAGGAGGGCATTAACTATGAGGAAATTTTTCCATCCATAGTAATGATCAAGTCCATTTGAATCCTGCTCTCAATTGCAGCGAACCTAGATTATGAAATCTGGCAAATGGATGTAAAAATAGCATTTTTAAATGGATACCTCGAGAAGGACATTTATATGAAGCAACCCAGAGGTTTTATATCCAATGCAAATTCTTATAAGGTTTGCAAGCTATATAAGTCCATTTATGGTCTTACGCAGGCGTCTCACAGCTAGAATCAACGGTTCGATCAAGAAGCGAAATCTTATGGATTCATTAAGAATGAAGTCGTGTGTCTATAAATTTTCCAATGGGAGAAAGTTGACATTCTAGTGTTGTATGTAGATAACATACTGCTAATGGGGAATGGCATAGGCTCGTTGACATCAGTCAAGGCATGGCTTTCAAGCACATTCTCCATGAAAGACTTAGGAGAAGCAACCTACATTCTTGGAGTTTTCATCTACAGGGATAGAGCGGATCGAATGTTAGGTCTCTCCTAAGCAATCTACCTAGAGAAAGTCCTTAAGAGATATGAAATGAGTAACTCTAAGAAGGGACTTCTATCCATGGGACATGGAATACATCTCTCTAAGTATATGAGTCCAAAATTGGATGAGGACAGACTTAGGATGAGTAAAATCCCATGTGCATTAGTAGTGGGAAGTCTCATGTATGCGATGTTATGCACAAGAACTGACATAGCCTACACTGTGAGTGTAGTTAGTCGATTTCAAGCTAACCCAGGTGAGCAGAATTAGATGCCTATGAAGACTATCCTTAAGTATCTTAGAAGAACAAAGGATATGCTTCTCATATATGGAAATGAAAAAATGAGAGTAGATGGATATTCTGACTCAAATTTCTGTAATAGCTTTGTCCCACATGGGAAAAAGGAGAAAAACAGAAATATTTTATAAAGAGAACCCTAGGATTCAAGTGTAACAATGGATATCTATTTTGGGTCGTGGTTCAAATGCCCAACTCAAGGTTACGCTCAGTGGACTAGACAGGATTTTTTTGGTCCAACGGGCTCGTGAGACCGGGGCATGACAAATGGTACTAGAGCAGCTTGTCAGCCGGAATTGGGAGTTTGGTGCTGCAACTGGAAATCTCGATACTCGCTATGAAGTAGCCAGAGGTTCTCGGATCCGCTATGAAGTAGCTAGAGGTTCTCGGATCCGCTATGAAGAATAGTCCAAGGAAAATCCGGTGTTAGCCTAGAGTCCCGACCCCTGACGACGGATCCTGGAATGAGTCATGCCACGACGAGGATGTTGCTCCTCAAAGGGGAGGGGTGATTGTAATACCTTTGTCCCACATGGGAAAAATGAGAAAAATAGAAATAGTTTATAAAGAAAACCCTAGGATTCAAGTGTAACAATGGATATCCCTTTTGGACCGGGGATCAAATGCCTAACTCAAGGTTACGGTCAGTGGGTTGGATGAGATTTCTCTGGTCCAATAGGCTCGTGAGCCTGGGCGTGACACTTTCAGTCTGATATGGATGATCAAAAATTTATGTCTGGGTTTATATTCACTCTGAATTGTGGAGCAGTGTCTTGGAAAAGTTCCAAGCAAAGTACAACTGCGAACTCCACATGTGAAGCTGAATACATAGCTGCCTCTAAGGCAACTAACGAAGCTGTTTGGATAAGAAAGTTCATGGCTGAACTTCAAGTGGTTCCTAGCATGGAAATATCGTTACCACTGTGGTTTGACAACAATGGAACAATAACACTGGCTAAAGAACCAAGGTCTCACAACAAATCTAAACACATAGAGAGAAAGCATCACATAATTCGAGAAATCGTTGGAAGATGTGACATCGCCGTGCAGAAAGTAGCCTTAACAAAAAATGTAGCTGACTCATCCACTAAGCCTCTATCGTCGGTGGTGCTAGAGAAACATCTTGAGAAGATGGGAGTCCAATACAATAGCAATTGCCATTAAGTGCAAGTGGGAGATTGTTAGGTGTTATGCCCTCTATGCCATTGAGAAATTAGATTTAATTGGGCATTTTATTTATATTGTATAGACATTATTGATCATTAATCAAAGGCATTGATTTTCTTCTTATAAATCTAATTGTGGCATTGAATGTATTAAACAAATAGGTCCTTGAGACCAAGGTGTACTCACCACTACTTATTTGATAAGTAGAAACACTGGTGGAGTTAAGTGTTTGATCTTATAAACAAGGTTCGCGAGTTAAAGAATCTAAATTGGGCATTTAGATTCAACTCGTATGACACTTGCTTTGACAAGAAAGTGCTAATCTTACACTGATTAGATAGTAAGAGTTGGTGTCATGAATATGATTAACGGAGTTGACATATTCGAACTCGACTCGTTGTAATCCTATCACATGGTTATTTACTCGGGGACTGTCAATGATAAGGATTACCTGTTACAATAGTTTGAGTGAGCTTTAGACCTGAGGAGTCCTTTACATTGTGCTTGTACCATTGAATAATTTATTAGAGTAGTTAGACCCAATCGCCCATTGGTGGGGTCAACCTCAAAGTATGATACAAATGGTACATTCGACATTGGGAAGTGGACTGCCAACAAGAAATTCACTATCTCAAAAGTAAACGAGAAGTGACATGTACATCATTGTTGTTCTGAAATTAAAGTCTTTGGCCAAAACATTTATAACTGACCTGTATTGGATACAAAGGGCAGTTTGGTAATTTCACATCAGTATGATTATATAGTACAATATCAAGTTGTACGAGGTTGACATTCCATGACTCTTACTTGATCGGTTGCATCAGTGAAGAGGTTATACACATATGGTAATTGTAACTTAACGACTAGTGATAAAGTTTTCATCTCATACTTGATTGGGTTTCGATATAGCTTCACGGGAATGGCTTGGTGATAACTAGATCCTTGGAATCCTCCAAATGCCAATCAAGATGAGCCTAGAGTCGCGCTATATAAAGGTGATAAAATAAAGGAGTTTTACTTCATAAAGGGTATTTTAGTAATTTCACTTAAAGTGAAAGTTATTAAGGGGATATATTGATTATAATAAATATGTATATTTAATTATTGTAATTAAATATATTTATTCAATCAATATTAATAGTATTATTAATTTAGAATTAATAAAGAACTATTAATTAAAAGAGCTTAGTATTTAATTAACTACCAATTAGATTGGACTTGGAATGTTAATTAAATACTTAACACTGGGCTTAGAATTGGATGAAGCCCAGTAACCATATCCTATAAGGCCAATTCGGCTGCCCCCTCCTTGTAAGTCATGGAGTGATTTTTATTTAAACACTAGGTGCTTAACTAAGTAAAACCAACCTATGTTATATTTTTCATCGTAGAGATTGAAAAGAAGCAAAACATAAAATCCTTTCTCCCTCCCCATAAACCTTAGCCATCCTACCCCGACTGAGGTAGAGGAGGTTGAGGTTCAAGATACGAAGATCATCTTTTCCGTGATTATCTAGAGAAAGGAAAGATCCGTTGCTTCTCAAAGCTAGGCTTAAGGATTTCATCAAAAGGTAATCGGATTACTTCTTATCTTGATAAAATTCGATTGATATGTAATTAAAAATATCAAAAGCATGAATTGAATCCAGGCTTTGTGAATTGAGAAAAAATTTATCCTCTGGTTCGATTCACAACACTCCGACCGACTCGTCCACTGCTCTTCTCTCTCAAAATTCCTCTAACTCCTAAAATCAAAACCCATATCAAAATAATCGAAAAAATAGGGGTCGTGGTGGTGGTTGAAACTCTGGTCGTAGAGATTACTCCAATTCCCAGTCATCGGGCTATTGTAACAGCCTAACCTTCCCGCCTCTCCTAGATTTCAAATGGCGAACTGGGCAACACTTTACAGCCCAACTCTCTTCACTGAGCTTCTCCTCACACTACTGGGCCGCATCATCCATACAACCAGCCCTTTGCTCCTTTTTCCAGCAAGCCCACTCTTGTCGCACTTGGGCTTCTCGGCCCACCTTCACTGTGGGCTTCCTATACGGGAACCTAAGGCGCTACTCCAGGGCCCACCTCCTCGGTTCATTCCTCAGCTCCCACTAGCACCGATCTCTCTTAACTATATTCCACCATGGCTCTTCAACAACCGGATGATCAATGGTATTTAGACATCGGAGCCAGTTCTCACATGTCCTTTTACCCAGGTAGTTTATTTAATATTATTGTACCATGTAATCATTCAAATTCAATTATTGTTCCCTCTCGCTCTCTTCCTTTTCGTAATATTCTTGTTTCTCTCTCAATTGTTAAAAATCTAGTCTCTATCCGTCAATTTACCTGTGACAACAATTGTTCTATTGAATTTAACCCATCTAGTTTTTCTTTTAAGAACCCTAGATCAAGCGCGTTGATTCTCCGGGGTACTAGTGACGGCGATCTTTATCCCTTTCTTGCCCTCTCCACCGCTCTCAGCTCCATCCGCACCTCCATGGCTTCTTATCCTTCCACATGGCACCATCGTCTTGGACACCTTGGCATTAATGTTTTTAATTTTTTATCTAGTAAGAAGTTTATTAGTTGTAATAAGGATTTTTCTCGTTCGTTGTGTCATGCTTGTCAACTTGGCAAACATAAGTGCTTAGCGTTTTCAAATTCTATTTCTTCTAGTAGTAATTTATTTGAGATTATTCATTCAGATCTATGGTCTTGCCTTGTTCCCAGTGGTTTTCACTATTACGTTCTTTTCTTAGATGATTACTAGCATTTTTTGTGGATTTTTCCGTTACGTCAGAAATCGGTTGTTTTTAATATTTTTGTAAATACTTATACTTATGTGCAAACTCAATTCAATTTTAAAATTAAAAATTTTCAATGTGATCATGGTGGTGAATTTGATAACAAAATGTTTCATAATTTCTTTACTCAAAATAGTGAACACTTTCGGTTCTCTTGTCCTCACACCTCTCCAAAAAATGGAAAAGCCAAACAAACCATCCAAACCATCAACAATATCATTCGCACACTCTTATTTCAAGCATCCCTTCCTCCCTCTTTTTGGTTCGAAGCATTACACATGGCACTACACCTTCTGAATATTCTTCCTACCACTACCCTCTCTTTCCGTACTCCGTTCGAGCTCCTCTATAACCGATCCCCCTCTTATGATCATCTTCGCGTTTTCGGCTGTCTCTGCTATCCCAATCTCTCCGCCACTATTTCTCACAAACTATCGCCTCGTTCTTCTACATGTATTTTCTTAGGTTACCCTTCTAGTCACAAAGGTTTTCAATGCTTAGATCTTCAGACAAATAAAATCATCATTTCTCGCCATGTTAACTTTGACGAATCTATCTTTCCGTCTCCTCGGATTCTGAATTGCGCTCTTACGACATTTCTCGCCTCCGATGATGATCCGCCTCCTCTGCTGCGTATGGCTTCCAGTGTGTCTCCTACCATTTCTCGTCCTTTTGATCAACCTCCCCCGAGCTTCTCAAAATCCCGGCCTCCTCCCCACCTCACGGACCAATCTTTGACGCCCGAATGATCCATCTCGTCTATCCTGTTGACTCTCCATCCAGCTCAGCCCCATAGGTCCCGAATTCCACAGTTGATTCCCCCCCTGTTGCTCCTACTCATCCCATAGTCACTCGTTCCAAGTCTAGGATTGTTAAACCATGATCTCTCTTTCACTTATCTATCTCCTCTCCTATCTTTCCTATTCATCGCTCCTATGTTCAAGCTCTTCGTGACCCTCACTGGAAGTTTGCAATGGAAGCCGAACTCTCGTCTCTTTACTCCATTGGCACTAGGGTTCTTGTCCCTTCTCCTTCTTACTCTAATATTATCAGCTCCAAATGGATTTTTCATCACAAGTTTCGGGCTGATGGTTCCCTTGAGATAAGGCTCGTCTCGTTGCTCAGGGTTTTACTCAACAACCTAGTATCGATTACGAGAAGACATTCAGCCCAGTTGTCAAATCCATCACTATTCATACCGTTCTGTCTATTTCTCCTTCCCGCTCTAGGCCTCTCCATCAGCTCAATGTTAAAAATGATTTTCTTCACGGCCATCTGTCTGAGACCATCTATATGCAGCAACCTCCAGGTTTTTCTCATCCTGCCCATCCTACTCACGTGTGTTTCTCAAGAAAGCTTTATATAGTCTTAAACAGGCCACACGTGCTTGGCATCATCGTCTCCTTCCTCTCTCTCTCGGTTTTACCAGCAGTCATGCTGACTCCGCCTTATTTATCTACCGTCATGGTTCCTCCTGTTAGGATTATGCCCTCAGATGCTATAGAGGATAGAATGTATAGGGCATATATCTTGTATTGAACTTAAACTCTTCTTAAATAAAAGACATTATTGAGTTTTCACTTAATTCTTATTTGCATCTAATAAGTTGTGTAAAATGTTTTGTCCATGTTTTCAGTGCGATCCCTCTACTTCCTATGGGGTAGGAAGATTGGCACTAGAGAGATCAATCTTGATTACTAAAATAAATTCGCAAGTAATACGAAGTCTTTAATGGAAAAATAAAGACTTCGAATACTTGTACAATCTTAGCTCCGACATGGGAGTGCCTGTCTGGTATCATGGGATGATAGGAGATTAAGATTGTAGACACGTCAGTGGAACTGATATGTTCGAACACGACTCGCATCAGTTCTGTTACATTGGTTTTCACTCTATGACTGTCAATGACGGAACTGATTATGTGTAATAGATATATGTGAACCTTTGACCTGAAGTATCAAGCTAAAGATGCACTTGTGATGTCAAGTCTTTCACTAGAGTAATTATACCCAATTCAACCTTTGGTGGGTTCAATCTCGAAATGCGGACTTGATGGGCAAGTGGTAATCTTAGCAGATATCTAATATGGGATTTGTTCTCTCATAAGTGAATCAGTATGTACCCTATGTAATTATAGATAAATAGAGATCAAAGTCTTTGGCCAAAACAAACGAGACGATTGTGCTTGGTACTAAATCGATTTCAATGATCTCGTGTTTATTATGATTTATACATATGGTCAAGTCCAGTGAGTTTGACATAACCATGATTTTCACTTGACCGGGGAACGTGAACAAAGGGTTTATACATAAACGGTATTTACGATTGGAAGGTTTCGGAATGATCCTATCATTCGTTTTCGTTTGGGTTACGAAATGGGCTGCATGACTGGCTAGGTGTTACCCACTTCCTTTGGTTTCCTCTTATTGCCAAACGAAACGAACCTAAAGAGTCGCGCTAAAGGATTGACAAAGAGAAATGAAAAAAAAGGAATTTCTATTATTTCTTCTGGGAGTTTCAATTTATTGGATAAATTAAATAATTAATTATTCATTAGATGAATAATTAATTATAATGATAATATTAATTATTAATTAATTTCCTTGTGAAATATATTAATGAATTAATTTATTTAACTAATTTGGTTATTTAATTAATTAATTTATTTATTGGATACAATAAATTATTAATTGAAATAAGAAATTAATTAAACAAAACAAATTCCGGCGTTAATGTGGCGTCTTTGAGAGGCCACATATTAGGGCTCTTTTGTTTTGACTTGTTCAATAAGTCATGAGGTATATAAGGACTCTTTGACTTAGAACAAAAAAAAAAAAAGAAGAATACAGAAATCTCATAACTCTCAAAAGAAAGGAAAATATTCCTCCCCTCCTCTATACCTAGCCGTCGACCATAGAGAAAGAAGAAAGGGGATTTTTCGTTTGTTGATCCGTGCGTGACGATTTAGAGACGACGTATTTTTGTTGTTTGGATCAAGTTCAAGTTTGAAGAATCAAACCAAAGGATTGAAGATTTGGAAGCTTCAATATTTCGAGTTTGGAGAAGAAGAAGTTTTTCGTCATCATCATATTCATATTAACGAGTAAGTTTTATTCGTTATACGCTTTTAGATTCAATTATGCGAATTAGAGTACCTATTGGGTTTTCGTTTTTAATTTTTGAAATCTCTTCCTCTGCGTTTATGCTTTTTCGAATGAAACCCAATAGTGGTATCGGAGCCAATCTCTGATTTGCATATTTGATCTTGTTTACGTGATTTAAGAATTGCATGTTATGTGTTTTTGAAGTATGTTTGTATGTTTTTCTTAAATCTGCGTTTTATGGGTTTTTGCTTAGTTTTTTGATTTTTAGTTATTGTAAATTTGGGGATATTTGATGATATTGAAAATCGAAAAATACCGAGGAAAAATGGAGCTCAAAAGCCCCGAGAAAAATGCGCACAGCTGCGCGCGCTGTTCACGCACTGTTTTGCACAGCCGGGCCCTTCTGCCCGGTCACGGCCTGTCGGGTCGTGACAGTGGCCCAATGGGTCCTGGGTTTGGATACCCAATTCGTTGATCCGGGTCGTAAAACGGGCTATGTTTGGGTCGAAATTGTTTTTTGAATTTTGGGTGATTTTAATTAATTGGGTGGATCAAAAGGATGATGACCCGAAAAATTTAAATCAAGCCCAATTGAAAATTATCCAATTTTAATTTGTTAATTAGTTTGGACTTAATCTAATTAAATCTAAATGGGCCAATTAGATTGGTGATTTGGACTTAAATTAAATTTAGCCCAATAAGAAATTAATAAACGTGAATGTTGTTCTAATTAATTATTTTGAGCCCAACTAAATTGATTCCAAGTGGACCAAATGGATGGTGACTTGGGTTTGATGAAATCGAGTCCAATAATATTAATTAGAATATAATATTTAATTAGAACTAACTAATTATTTTTCTTGGAGATTAGTAATTGATTTATGGATTAAATACTATTATTTTTTTCCTCGACTTGGAAATTACTTCATTTTGAATAAGGAATATAAATTATTTTTCTTAGAGATTAATAATTAATTCTTTGATCAAATAAAAGTATTTTCAATTTTTGATGGATTTAAATCATAATAAAATAAAATATAGAATTTCATATTTTATGCGTTCATATTATTTTAATTAAAGGTAGATGCACTTAATTCTTAATTTTGTACATCTAAGTCATCTAGTTGGACTAGAATGATTTTAATTGAAATAGTGAATATGTGAAATCATAAAGAATTTTATAAAGGACTTTTTAATTGGACTAAAATTTTTTAATAATCAACATAAGTGATTTAATATTGCGAGCATGTATTAATTGATGCAAGCATGTCTTATGTGATTAAAACACTAATCATGGACTTAGGATTATATATTTTTTCCTTTAATTTTATGTGTTATCAAATTTGAAGCTAATTATTATATTCTTAGAAATAATGCATGAGTTGTTTTAGGAATCGAGATAAAATAGTTCAACGTTGATAAAGTCAAAAGGCCCATGAAACATAGGTTTTATCTATGTCTTTTGTGATGGCCTATTGGCTTGAACCCTCTAGTAAAAGTCCATGATCAAGTGATGAATTTATTTATTCATTTATTTAAATTCTATGTTTATTTATATTGAAAGGCATGATTATTAGTAGTATTTTTATGCATGATCAATATAGAATAAAGTGCTATATAAATTGAATAATGTGCAAAGTGAGACCAAAATCTTTTGACGAATTAAATTTTCCCAAATAAATTATACTGAGTTAGAAAAGGATGTTTGACATCCTCACCCTCCACTAAGTTTTCTAAAATTAGAATTACTATAAATGTGTAATGCTTCTCAGTTATGGGGGTTATACATTTAAAAATAATTTGAAATTTTATAAAGTGCATGCAAATGCCTTAATCGAAACATATTTCACCCCAGAAACCTGTTCGGTTGCAAGGTGAAATTCAAATGCTAGATTATAGGAGTTAGTGGGATAAACTCGGGTAGTTCACGAACCTAGAAATCGAATGGGTTGTGGTTTGGTGAACTATGGGAAAATGTATTGAAACATTAATTGGATAAATTGATATTAGATATCACTTCAAATAATTAATGGGCCAGAAATCGGTAAGGCTGCAACCTATTTAATTAATTGCGGACCTCCATACCTGCCGTGGAATCGATGCCAATGATAATTCCCGATTTTCACATGGGAGTGTGGGATTCGAAAAATACAGTGGGAGCCAAGATAAATTTTAAGTCCTTAATTTTTCTTGGTTAAGTCAAAACAAGTAATCTAATAAATCTGGTTTATTTCTGCAGTTATTTCTCGTTTATCTCTCTCTAATATGACAAACCCACTTATGAAATTACTCGAAAGAAATGTTCTGACTGGTCCCAACTATATACAATGACTCACAATCTTAAGGAATGTCCTAAGTGAAGAGTCGATTGAATATGTGTTGGAAACAAATCATCCTGTAATTCCTGAGAGGAATGAGGACGAAGAGGTTCAACTGGCTCACTTTAATTGGACTTGTGACAATTATAAAGCTAGAGGATACATTCTTTGCTCAATGTGTAGTGAGCTGCAAAGTTCACATGACACAATGAGCGATGCAAGGGACAAAATTCTTCACCTGGAAGAAATGTTTGGAGAGCACGGTAGGACCGTAAGATATTTTATATCAAAAGAACTCTTCAGAGCGAGGATGAGAGAGGAAGAGAATGTGGGAGACCATGTTCTCACGATAATGACTCTAATGGAAAGACTTCGGTCAATGCATTTCTATATGGATATTCATGTTCAAGTTGATCTCATCTTACAATCGCTCCCTGACTCCTTCTACTACTTCGTCATGAACTTTGATATCAATGATATCGATTGTTCATTAGCTGGGCTGACTAAGAAGCTTGAAATCGAACAAGCTTGTATTAGGACGAACAAGAAGAGGGGTTCTTCTATCTATTTAACGAATGATACATTTGATGATCAACGTGATGGAAAGAGGAAAAGGCAAAAGAAAGTATCCATAAGAACTTCAAAGAAGTTAGGACATGACCGTAAGAGCAAAGGACCTAAGAAAACGGATAGATGTCTCGAGTGCGGTGAGCTTAGCCACTGGAAGATAAACTGTCCCAAATTAGGCAAAGGCGAACAAGGTATGGAACTATTAGTTTTTGAAACTAACTATTGAATTCGTAGATAGGACTTTGCAAGACTGTATTTTCTACTTCGTGGATTCTGGACTCAGGGGCTAGTGCCCATGTTTGTTGTTTGGACCAGGATCTACAGAGAAGTAGAAAGCTAGGCCAAGAAGAAGTGATGATCACAGTAGGTAGCGGGGAAAGCATCGCAGCTACTAGAATCGGATCTACTTCTCTTTATTTGGATTCTGGACATTTACTGTTTTTAGATAATGTTTTGGTTTTGCCCAAGGGGCTTAAGAACATTGTATCTATTCCTATCTTAGTTAAGATTGGATATACATTCCGTTTTTCTAAATTAAATTGCGACATTTATTATGAGAATAAATTAGTTGGCAATGCATGTTTAGTTAATGGTTTGTATTATTTAAATGTTCGTAATTCATCTGATGTTAATGTTGTAACACGTAAACGTGGTAGGTAAGAAACAAACTTAAGACTCAAGTGGCATCTTAGACTAGGCCATGTCGGAAAGCACAAGATCCAAAAAATGGAAAAAAGATGGGCTTTTAAGCTCACTAGGGTCGGACCCTATTCCTACATGTGAATCACGTCTCTTAGGTAAGATGGCTAGATCCCCCTTCACAGGGACTTTTGAAAGGGCTACGCAAGTCTTAGGATTAGTGCATACTGACGTCTGCGGACCATTTGGAGAAATGGCTCATGGAGGTTTTTACTACTTCATCACTTTCACTGACGACCATTCAATTCAAGATTGGTCTAGTGTATCTGATGAGCAAAAGTCTGAATCCTTTGAAAGATCCAAAGAGTTCACGGCCTTAGTAGAAAATCAAACTGGGCAAAATATAAAAACTCTACGATCGGATCGTAGAGGAGAATATATGAGTGCCGAGTTTGATAAATTCCTAAGGCAACAAGGAATAATGTTACAACTAATACCACCAGCAACTCCTCAATTGAATGGAGTAGTCAAGCGAAGGAATTGAACACTGTTGGACACTGTTCGTTCCATGCTTAGTTTCACTGATTTACCCATTTCGTTGTGGGGATATGCGCTCCTTACCGCTGCTCATGTTTTGAACAGATGTTCCTCCAAATCCATTCCTAAAACTCCGCATGAGATGTGGAATAATGGGAAACCGAGTCTTAATCATATTAAGATTTGGGGATGCCCTGCTTATGTCAAGAAGACTAAAGTGGAGAAATTGGAGGCAAGATCCCTAATGGGACGTTTCATTGGTTATCCTGAAGATTCCATAGGATTCTTCTTTTACTTGCATGATGATTAAAGAATTATCGTGGCCCTACAAGCTCACTTCCTTGAGGATGAGTTCATCTTGGAAGGGGGCAAAGGTAGGAAAATTGTTCTAGAAGAACAAAATAAAACTCCCTCAAATACATCTGTTCAAGAACCGAGGCCTGAACCCATAGTAGCACAACCACCACATAGATCTGGCAGAATACCGCATGAACCTGAGACGTATGGGTATCTACTGCAAGGGGAGCGAGAGCTTCACACTATAGTACAAGAAGGTCATGAAGATGATTCTTGTACCTATGATCAAGTGATGGTGGATGTCGATGCCTAAAAATGGCGAGAAGCCATGGAAACAGAAATGGACTCTATACGATCGAACCATGTCTGGACTTTGGTAGATCGTCCTGAAGGTATAAAACCTATAGGATGTAAGTGGATCTACAAAAGAAAGATAGGTAGCGATGGCAAGGTTAACACCTTTAAAGCCAGGCTCGTAGCGAAAGAGTATAGTCAAAGAGAAGGAATTGACTATCAAGAAACCTTTTCACCTGTGGCTATGATAAAGTCAATACGAATTTTGTTATCCATAGCTGCATACTTAGATTATGAGATATGGCAAATGGATGTCAAAACGGTCTTTCTAAATGAATTCCTCGAGGAGGATATCTATATGGAACAACCAAAGGGTTTTGTGTCCGAGTCCGATATCCATAAAGTACGTAAACTTGAGAGGTCCATTTACGGTCTCAAGCAAGCATCTAGAAGCTGGAATCTCCGTTTTGATGAAGAAGTTAAGGGATATGACTTCATCAAGAACGAAGATGAACCATGTGTCTACAAGAAGACCGGTGGGAGCAAACTCTCGTTCTTAGTACTATATGTGGATGACATTCTACTTATAGGAAATGACGTAGGAATGCTCACCACTGTCAAGAAATGGCTTTCGAGTACGTTTTTCAAAAAAGACTTGGGAGAAGCCACATACATTCTAGGAATTCGTATCTACAGGGATAGAATGAATAGAACAATAGGCCTCTCTCAAGCCCTTTACTTAGAAAAGGTCCTAAAGAGGTTTAGAATGGACAACTCTAAGAAAGGGTTTCTTCCCATGAGGCATGGAGTACACTTATCCAAGTTTATGTGTCCTCAAAGTGAGGAAGATAGACAAGAGATGAGTAATGTACACAGGAAAGGAACATTAGATAGCTATGAAGAATATTCTAAAGTATCTGAAAAGAACTAAGGATATGATTCTCGTCTATGGAGGTGGAGACTTGAAGTTGGAAGGTTATTCTGATTCAGATTCTCAGTTTGATGTTGATGACCAAAAATCCACTTCCGGGTTTGTTTTTACTCTCAATGGTGGAGCGGTGTCTTGGAAGAGTTCCAAGCAAAACACAACCGCTGATTCCACCACTGAAGTAGAGTATGTAGCAGCCTCAGAGGCAGCGAAAGAATCTGTTTGGATGAGGAAGTTTCTTGGAGAACTTGGAACGGTCCCTAGTGCTCAGCTCTTGTTGCCACTTTATTGTGATAACAAGGGAGCGATAGCGCAAGCCAAGGAACCGAGGTCTCATAAAAAGTCCAAACAAATTGAGAGAAAATTTCACATCATCAGGGAGATCATTGGCAAAGGAGAGATAGCAGTGCAGAAAATAGCCTCAACTGACAATATAGCTGACCCGTTCACGAAACCACTACCTCGGGCTGTTTTGGACCGACACCTGGAAAGGATGGGTATTAGATACCAGAATGAGTGGCATTGAGTGCAAGTGAGAGATTGTTAGGATTATGCCCTCAGATGCCATAGAGGATAGAATATATAGGGCATATATATCTTGTATTGAACTTAAACTCTTCTTAAATAAAAGGCATTATTGAGTTTTCACTTAATTCTTATCTGCATCTAATAAGTTGTGTAAAACGTTTTGTCCATGTTTTCAGTGTGATCCCTCTACTTCCTATGGGATAGGAAGATTGGCACTAGAGAGATCGATCTTGATTACTAAAATAAGTTCGCAAGTATATGAAGTCTTTAATGGACAAATAAAGACTTCGAATACTTGTACAATCTTAGCTCCGACATGGGAGTCCTTGTCTGGTATCATGGGATGATAGGAGATTAAGATTGTAGACACGTCAGTGGAACTTATATGTTCGAACACGACTCGCATCGATTCTGTCACATGGGTTTTGACTCTGCGACTGTCAATGACGGAACTGATTATGCGTAATAGGTATATGTGAACCTTTGACCTGAAGTATCAGGCTGAAGATGCACTTATGACGTCAAGTCTTTCACTAGAGTAGTTAGACCCAATTCATCCTTTGGTGAGGTTAACCTCAAAATGCGGACTTGGTGGGCAAGTGGTAATCTTAGCAGATATCTAATATGGGATTTGTTCTCTCATAAGTGAATGAGTATGTACCCTATGTAATTATTGATAAATAGAGATCAAAGTCTTTGGTCAAAACAAACGAGACGATTGTGCTTGACACTAAATCGGTCTCAATGAACTCGTATTTATTATGATTTGTACATATGGTCAAGTCCAATGAGTTTGACATAACCATGACTCTCACTTGACCGGGGAACATGAACAAAGGGTTTATACATATACGATATTTACGATTGGAAGGTTTCAGAATGATCCTATCATTTGTTTTCATTTGGGTTACGAAGTAGGCCACATGACTGGCTAGGTGTTACCCACTTCCTTTGGTTTCCTCTCATTGCCAAACGAAACGAACCTAAAGAGTCGCGTTAAAGGATTGACAAAGAAAATGAAGAAAAAGGAATTTCTATTATTTCTTCTGGGAGTTTCAATTTATTGGATAAATTAAATAATTAATTATTCATTAGATGAAATAATTAATTATAATGATAAGATTAATTATTAATTAATTTCCTTGTGAAATATATTAATGAATTAATTTATTTAACTAATTTGGTTATTTAATTAATTAATTTATTTATTGGATACAATAAATTATTAATTGAAATAAGAAATTAATTAAGCAAAACAAATTCCGGAGCTAAATAAGAAGTCCAATTGGACGCTTACTAGGCCTCAATGTGGCGTCTTTGAGAGGCCACATATTAGGGCTCTTTTGTTTTATAAGGACTCTTTGACTTAGAACAAAAAAAAAAAAAGAATACACAACTCTCATAACTCTAAAAGAAAGAAAAATATTCATCCCCCTCCTCTATACCTAGCTGTCGACCATAGAGAAAGAAGAAAGGGGATTTTTCGTTTGTTGATCTGTGCGTGACGATTTCGAGACGACGTATTTTTGTTGTTCGGATCAAGTTCAAGTTTGAAGAATCAAACCAAAGGATTGAAGATTTGGAAGCTTCAATATTTCGAGTTTGGAGAAGAAGAAGTTTTTCCCCATCATCATATTCATATTAACGAGTAAGTTTTATTCGTTATACGCTTTTAGATTCAATTATGCGAATTAGAGTACCAATTTGGTTTTCCTTTTTAATTTTTGAAATCCCTTCCGCTACGTTTATGCTTTTTCGAACGAAACCCAACACCTCCACTGCCTATCTTCTTCTCTATGTCGATGACATTGTTCTTACTGCCTCATCTTTTTCTCTTCTATCTAAGCTCACCTCTCTTCTCTCCACAGAGTTTGCCATGACTGATCTCGGTCTTCTTCACTATTTCTCGGCATCTCTGTTACTCGCACTCCTTCTAGTCTCTTCTTATCTCAAGAAAAGTTTGCTCGAAAAATTCTCAAACGAGCCAACATGTCATCTTGTAACCCTATCTCTACACCTGCCGACATGCACTCCAAACTTTCCTCCTCGGATTCTCTTCCTTCCTTCCCTGCTCCTACTTTTTATCATAGTCTAGCTGGTGCTCTTCAATATCTCACCTTCACCCATCCTGACATTGCCTTCGCTGTGCACCAAATTTGTCTATTTATGCATGATCCTCGTGAACCACATATGCATGCTCTCAAGCGTATTCTTCGTTATCTCAAGGGCACTCTCTCTCTCTCGGTCTCACTCTTACTCCATCCTCCATCTCTCAGATTGTTTCTTATTCTGATGCTGACTGGGCGGGTTGTCTTGATACCGGTCGTTCCACTTCTGGTTATTGTGTTTTTCTAGGTGATAATCTCATTTCTTGGTCCTCCAAACATGAGCATGTTATTTCTCGTTCTAGTGCCAAGGCCGAGTACCACAGTGTCGCCAATACTATTGCCGAAACGGCTTTGCTTCGCAATTTTTTTCTTGAACTTCATTGTCCTCCGCAAAAGGCTACTATTGTTTACTGTGATAATATTAGTTCGGTCTATCTGTATTCTAATCCTGTACAGCACTAACGTACTAAACATGTTGAATTGGACTTACATTTTGTACGTGAAAAAGTTGCCTTGGGTGAGGTTCGTGTGTTACACGTTCCCTCGTCTCGTCAGTTCGCTGATATCTTCACCAAAGGCTTGCCATCGTCTCTCTTTGATGAATTTCGCACCAGTCTCACCATTCGGTCTCCTCTCGTTTAGATTACGGGGGAGTGTTAGAGTTTATATTAGATTAGGATGCTTATTTATTTATTTTCTTTTATATTCATTATTATCTTGTATTTCTATATAAACCCTTTTATGATTAATGCAACAAGGAGATTTATACCTTAAAAAATACTTGATCTAATAACTGATGCTAAGAGCATATCCACATAAAAATAGAAAGGATAACTTTATATTAAAAATTAAGTACTTGTTTCTAAAAGAATAAACAACTCGTATTGAGGAAAACTTCTAAAATTTACTGTTCGTGAATCATAAAATAACCAAGAAACAAATTACAACTCCGACAAGGGGACCCTTTGTTGATACTTGTTTCTTTTTATTGCAGAAATTCTCAGTTATCTAATTCGGGAGACGGAGTGGGAATGGGAATTAGAAGGGATGGCCTAGGATAGGCAAGGCACCTTTATGTGTCTCATCTTTGACTTGATGACGATACCATTATATTTCCTCAAGCCACGATTGGGGCGGTCAGTTGTATTAAAAATATTCTTCATCAGGATGAAAAATTGTTAATAAAAGCTCGTATTATATTCGTATAATACGCATACGTATATATAATTAAAAAATACTTTCGTTTCTCATATGCATTCTGAATGTAATAAAAAATACTCGTACTGTTGAGTTGAATCGTTTAGTGCATGTACTTTACGTATTCCGTATAATACTCAACGAATAAAACTCTAATATTGGCGAAAAAAAACTTAAAAATTATTAATAATTTTTATAAATACTAATTGAGTATTATACAATTAAAAAATCTGAACGTTAATAATTTATCAAAATATTAATTATTGTCAATTAATGACTCATATAAAATATTATTTATATAAATTAAAAGCAAGTACGAGCAACAAATTTTACAAATTTATATAGAATAAGTCGTATTTTTACTCCCGAATAATTAATTAATTTCCATATTATACTAGTAGCCTACGAATCCGTTCATTATCCGTTCACATAATTTTTAACCGAATTTTTCACCGTAACTTTCAATAATTTCATAATATACACATACATTTAAAACGAATTTTTTCCGTCCCGTATTTTACTAACTATACTATGAACTTGCAACGGGACAAAAAATAAACATGGAAAAATCTGCTTTGATAAAGGTCAACCACAATTGGGGAGGTTTGATGTTTATATCAAACTATTATGATAGTTCAATTTCATGCGACCCACTTGGGTACGTGCTCAAATAAATTTTAAATCTTTGGATTTGCACATAATGATGTCATAAAGTGAAATAATCACCTCATCATGTATAATCTAGCGGTTTAAAACTCACTTGGACATGCACCCAAGCGGGTAGCATGGAATTATCAGGATATTGCAACTAAACCATGTGGTAAAAGTCAACCACAAATTGACCCTAGATTAAATAAATGGGCCTCTGTAGAAAAGGAAAACTTTGTTGGACTGGTTTAAGTCCAATGAAACACACCCAAACGTTTGGACTGACTAAGGGTTCTCTTCAACACCCCAAAATTTGCATCCCAAATATAATTTTCGGCACAAGTTCCTGTTATCATGTGAGCAATGAGACTTTTGTAAATGACAGGAAAAAATGATTTTTTCCAATGCCAATGATAGATAATAACACTAAATCAAGACCTACAAATCTAAAATCCTTATTTTCCAGCATGTCAAACCAAAGTTGAAACTAGAAAACTAGATGACAATTTTATTTTTCTTTTGCCTCAAGTTTAATTGATAAGAACAATTTGTTTTGACTCAAATGATCTGAAAATGGTTAATAAGAAAATGAACAATAAGGAAACTAAAGTTGACCAAATATTGTGCAAAAGACATCCTAACGACACTATTAAATTTAGATAGAAAACTAGTTTACAATTCACAACATAAGAGAGAGTGCGGAAGTTAAGACAACCAAATTATGGATCGATTCGAGGAAAATAAATGATCTAGAATCCGGGTTGACAAAACAACAAATCTCACTAGAAGTATGAATATGAATATTCTTAAAAGAGTGGAAAAAAGTTCCGTGGAGTAGAAAAATCTAGATGAGATTGTCTTTGCTACTTTTTGTGGGTAAAATTTTGTATACAACACTTGAATTATTCGAAAATTAATTATCGCATTAGTCGAATAATTCTACATGACGGGATAAGAATTAGTGAGGTCAATTGCTTAAACTTATCCTATTTTCATGTTAAACTAATTGTGTATATATCATTTACATATTAATTTGAAAATTCATAACATAATAATTGATGTGTCTGGGTTTCACACCAATAATATTTATATTAATATAATAGGGATAATTGAGGAATATAATGAGATATTAAGGATAATATAAGCATAAAAATATAAACAACACAATATTTAACATGGTTCAGTCGAATATGACCTACGTCCATGGGGGTGTAAAGTTCGTCTCCTTTATTTCTCTATAGTATGTATTTATTTTACAATGAATCTCCTTTCATTCATCCTCTAGAGTGACTATTTATACAAGTTGTAGAGAATTTTCAATATGGTAAATGAATAATGCTTGGTCTTCTTTCCTTAATTACATAAAGCAATTTAGGTTAATTATAATCTTCTTAATTAGGCTAAATCCAATTAAGAAATTAGGCCTAATTAATCAGAGATCTTGGGCTTAATTTCCTCTTCTTGCTATGGAAAGTCTTCTATTTAATTAGATCATGTCTCCAGCCTTGCCATATATAGATTTGTCTTATTCGCGGAGGTCCAGGTTCGCAGATCTTCTTGGTACACCGGCTCGGGTTGAATATCTTCTAGAAAGAATCTAGGTCCGCTTTCTTAATGGGTTTTAGCCCATTAAGTCTTGCGCTTATCAGTTTGGCCCAAGTCCAATTTCCACCTACATCAATATTAAATGGACGATATGCATGCACACTTGTCATCAAGGACGGAGCCAAGATTCAGAGCTCAGGGGGGCGAATGCACAAATTTGGGGAAACCTTAATATTTTTAGATTTTGAGGGGGGCGAAATGTCAAAAATCAAAAATTTATAGGGGCAAAATGCAAAAAGTAAAAATTTGTAGGGAAAAAAAAATTTCCTCCAAATTGAGGGGGTGGGGGGGGGGGGGGGGGGGGGGAGGAACATACATATAAAATATTGTTGGGAAGGTACTTCTCCATTATTCTAAATATTCAAGAACGTTGTGCATTCATAAAAATTACTATAAAAATGAGCATTTAGAATTGTTTATGTAAATATCTAAGAGACCTTTTAGAGTATTTTGGAAACAATTCTAGAGATTTTTTCTCTACAATATGATCAAAGCAATCCGTAATGTTAATTTGACAAGTTGAAACTATAAATAGATTAGGTTTTGATTGTAATTAGTCAAGCAATCGAACACTGTGTATTTCTTTCTTAGGTTGAAACTATTTTTTTACTTCTTCACAAAATATCATGTGGTTGACTTAGCTAACTCGGAGGGTTAGTGTTGGAGAAGTTAAGCGGCAAGTGGTATTTCTACTAGAGTTGTGGCAATCAAACACTTATTTAGAACCAAATCACGTATAAATAAGGATATATACAAATTATCCTCTATCACAAAATCACAATCTCCAAACCAACGAAAAAAGTTTGACAATGTATCTAATTAAAAAAAAAAAGTGTTAGTTTAGCTTAAGATCCTGGAAAACTATTTTTTTTCAAAAAATCACAGTCTCAACATGTTGGGAAATTATTTCGAAAATAACCCCAAATTGGTACGCAACGGAATCAAAATAAAGAATCTAGCTCTAGCGCGTACATGCATGACATTAAAAATTTTAAATCATACATACTATGGCAAAGGATAATTAATTAAACAATTTAATTAATAATTATTGATTAGCTATAGCTAGCAATTAAAAGACTAACTAATTAAATAATTTAATTAAAACCAAATAATAGCATGCAATAGAAATAAAATCAATAATTGAAATTAAAAATATACAACCTTCCTCCGAAGATCAAAACGAGTCGGTGGAATGCATCGCAAATAAAAACACTTTCTTTTTGCAAGAGGAACTCGAGCTCGTGCACTGCAAATTCTTCTTCACAATGCCTCGCCAAACCCGGGAAGAGTGGGCTCCCAATAAAATTTTATACTCCCCCCCTCCCAAAAAAACAAACAAAATTATAGAAGGCCAAGGCCTGAAAACTCTATGTGGGACAAAAGTATACAAAGAGTAAACAACTTTACACTTGAAACAAAGGCAAAACTCCTTCAAGGCAATACGCAAACTCACATGGGTATTTTCTTTTGTTTTTCTCTAAATTATAACTTAATATAATTTTGAATATCTTTCTCTGAAAATATTTTCCACTATTGTTTTTTATCAAGTTCAAATGATCCATCCAATGGACTCTTTAGTATTTATAAACTGGGTTTTTATTCGAGGCTTGTGGATGGACCTTAAGGAAAAATTAATTCTAGCTCCAAGTGGGTCAAATCGATTTACCATGGCATGATAATATTTGATTACCACTTAACAATATTTAAGTCCACTAAATAAATAATGTTGCATTTTAAAATTAATTAAATTACTCAAGAGTTCTTATACTTAAGAATATTACAACTAACACCTCTATCGAAATATCCGTGAAGAATTAAAATCAATGCTACTATTATTTTATTCTTCACCTCTTATACTAAAATTTTTGATTTGCTCATTGTCAACTTTCATATGGAAAACTCATTTCTCGTTTAATTTCAGTGACACTACACATGAAATACTTTGCCAAAGTTTTAGAATAGTCGAATATTGCAAATCCATTAAAGGGAATACTTCTTATCTCTCGTGGAGATTATAGATTCCTTATGAATATCCTTCATAATCACATTTCATGCAATTACCCAATGTATAAAGTATATTGGCCACCGATGACCTCACTTCTGAATACATCAAAGTAAAATACACTAGATGCATTAGTCTGCGACAATCATAGGATTTAGAGTTGTTCAAATTATTTATTTTCCATAGTAGCCAAAAAATAAATAACTCAATTGGTCTGATTCATTGTTTCAATCTCATTGATTTACACGAATATACTATATATGGAATCCTCATTCCCATGATTAAGACATATCATCGAATATAGTACATTATAGCCTTTAGCAGATAAGACGTCCATTCTTATCATCAACTACAACCCATCTATAATAACATATGATACATATAATCCAAGTCTTTTCATGGAACAACACTTCCATTTGGATTATCATATGTAATATTGAACTACGTCTATCTTATAGTATGATTCATTTATAATACTCATAACCTGCAACAAAAATAATAAAGATCAGTTTCATATAAGAATATAAATGTTTCATATAATTGGATTTTTAGGGCACAATCCCTAACACTAAATCCATTATTTGGATGATTGTTAGGAATCAATGTGCATTAAAGAAATTAAAAGTAAAATCAAACCAAGAAAATAAGACAATGATTACGTGATTGGGAAATTTGGCAACATCCACAAACCAATGCATGAGAGTGATCAACATTTGCAAAGATAAATAAACATCTACTTATGTAATAAAACCTTGAAGACTAAGTAATAGTAGTCTTAATACACATAGGAAACCAAAAAACTTGGCAAAACAGAGAAAAACCGCTTGAAGAAAAATCTGGGTCGCGGCTAGGGGCTATGGCGCCAATCATGTAGAAAGTGGTATTGTTGCGCCACTTGTGCAGAATGTTTCTGCGACCTTTTCGCCATGCCTTAGTCAATTTTGAGCCTTTTCCTTGAAACTTGAATTGCCTCCACACCATAACCTATCAATCTCCCACTTGGAGACTAAATTCAAAGTAGAACGTAAACTCATCTTCAAACCTGCGATCCTTACTTCTCCAAGTAAACACACTCCCTCTCTAGCATGCATAAGTTAGCCCCATCATAACAAAAACTCGAGGCCATACAAAACCTCAATTTCTCGATGGCAACTTTCATAGTCAACATGTCTGTCAGATTCTTCGCACCCCAAATCTTCTTCAATTCCATGTCCCATCATCAATCATCTCCCAAATGCGATGAGTTCAATTGAATATACTTTGTTCTCGAATAGAATACCGGATTCTTCACAAGACAAATCGCACTCTGACTATCACTGTAAAGTGCACAATCCCCCTGTTCCTTGTCAATTTCCCTCAGAAAATTCTTCAACCAAATTGGTTCTTTCCCAACTTCTGAAATAGCTACATACTCGGCTTCGGTTGTAGAAAGTGCTACACACTTTTGTAGCCTTCACAAGTGCATGGTCTTCGCAAAGATTTAACTTAACCGTCTTCGAGATTGACAGCTTTCCCTTGGATGCCTGATCCTCATTCCCTTCTCACTCATATTACCAAGTCGCCTATTCCATAAATGCACGTCCTCTGTGGCCCCGACTGTAGCTAACAAATCTTTTCTTATCTCAGTGTTCAAAGTCCCAGACTTCGTACCACACGCTACCACTATATTACCTTTGGAAATTTTTCATACACCACCACCGAACATCGTGGTGTAACCATCACTATTAATTTGACACATAGAGATCAAATTCTTCCTCAACTCCGAAACATGCCTAACATTCTGCAGTTCTAACATTCTTCCTCAACTCCGAAACACCCCTCGTCATCTGTAAGAAATACCTTCCCAAATTTCCTAGAAATACAATTTGTAAGATATTCTTTACAAGAAGTAAAGTGAAATGACGCATTTGAGTCCAGTACCTATTAGTTAACTGGACTGTCAAAACAACACACCAACGCATCTCCAACATCCTGTACGACTGGGTTTGATTGTTGATGTTTCGGCTGTTGATTTTGACCCGACTTTTTTGAAAAACCCTTCTTACAATGGCCATTCTTATCTCAACCCCAGCAATCAGAATCCTTGCGCGTTTGGGACTTCTCTCCCCCCTTTGACTTGGATCGATCTCTGCCTTTCTGACCACCCTGTTGATTACTTCTCTCTCGGCTTTCTACAATCAATGCAGCAAATGTGAGTTCCCCTGATTCCCTCCGGAGAATATCCTTGCTCAAAATCAGGTCCCGGATCTCCTGAAGTTTTAACCTCCTTTGTCTAGACGAACTACTAACAACAGTTACTATCGTACGTACTTCTAACTATCTGGCAATGAAGACAATAGAATTAGAGCCTTTACCTCATCCTCCAAATTGATATCAAACGAGCTCAACTGAGTGACGATCACATTGAACTTATTAATATGATTGGCCATTGATCCACCTTTAGTCATCCTCAAATTGAATAAACATCTCATCAAGTAGACTTTATTCGATGCAGTTGGCTTCTCATACATGTTGGACAACGCCTTCATCATACCCGCAGTAGTAGTTTGATCCAAGATGTTAAACATTAAATTTCTTGATAACGTCAAATGAATAACACCTAGAGTTTTCCTATCCAATAATTCCAAATCTTCGTCTGACATATTTTCAGGCTTTTTCCCCAACAATGGCAGATGGAGTTTCTTTTGGTACAGATAATCCTCCATCTGTGTTCGCCAGAATCTAAAAACTTTTCTATTGAACTTGTCTATCATCACTTTTCCTCTTCAGACACCATTGATTCTCAAAAATCATATTAACCCGTGCTCTGATACCAATTGTTAGGAATCAATGTGCATAAAATAAATTGAAATCAAAGCAAGCAAATAAGACAACGATTTACGTGGTTCAAAAATTTGTCTACATCTACAGACCTACGCTAGAGAGATTTTGTTAATGTATGAGAGTGATCAACCTTTACAAAGATGAATAAACATCTACATCTAATAGAATCTTGGAGACTAAGTAATATTAGTCCTAATACATTTAGGAAACAACAAAACTTGCCAAAACAACACAAAAACGTTGAACATAATACTAGTCCAAATACACATAGGAAACAAAGAAACTTGTCAAAACAACCCAAAAATGCTGAAGAAAAATCTGGGTCGCGGTCAGGCACTGTGGCGCCATGCAGAAAGTGGTGTTGTGGCGCCATTTGTGCATAATGTTTTCTGCGACCGTTTTCACCATGCTTTAGTCAATTTTGAGCCTTTCCCTTGCAATTCACAACATAACCTATCACTGATATGCTAAAGGGATAAAAACAAAAAATGCCAAACAATTTTCATTTTCATTGGTACATATTTTGTGACAATTGGTTGCATATGATCTCCTCGATGTCGCACCTGGTATGGCGCACTGGGTGCGGCTGAAATAGACACGTGTTATAATTTTCTCTCAATAATTGCTGGTAGCTTTTGTGTCAGACTTCTACCTCATTTATGATTATTTCCTTTTCTTTTTCTCTTTTTTTTTTGTTGTTTCAATTTCTTTGAGCTAGAGTTAAATATATTCAACTACCGAACCTATCAAATTTTCAAAAAAGACAACTTTCTTCTTTTCTATTTCAGCTATCTTTTTTGTTTTTAAGGAAATTTCAAGAAAACAATATGTAATTTGCTAGCAATTTTAAGTTGTGTTGTAAGCCATACTATAATTGTGCTTTCTATGTATTTAGTCACAAATTAACAATTAGAGAGAAGAAACTTCTTTTTCGTTGTTCAATTTTCGATCCTCCTTCATTTGCAAGAGCTGTATGACACTAGAACTAGGCGAGAAAGATATGCTATCTCCAAGGAGCTCTTCAAAGCTTGAATGACTGAAAACTCTGATGTAAGTGCGCACGTACTTAAAATGATCGGGCTAATTAAAAAATTGGCTGGTCTGGGCGTGGCACTTGACAATGAGCTTTCTATGGATTTGGTCCTACAGTCATTGCCTAACTCTTATGATCAATTTGTGGTCAATTTCAACATGAACCAACTTGAAGCGAAGCTTCCTGAGCTGTTGAACATGTTGAAGACTGCTGAAAGCACCATCAAGAAGGATAAACCGGTGTTTCCTATGAATTCTTCATCAAAAGCCAAGAAGGGCAACAAGAAGAAGAATAAGACTAAGAAGCTGAAAGGTAATGGTAGTGTGAAGAAGGGTAAGAAGTCCAAGTGTAAAAAATCTGATGAGTGCTTCAAATGTGGGAAAGTTGGGCACTGGCAAAGGAACTGCAAAGAGCCTTCGACTCAAGGTATGTTCTTTGTTGAAGTTAACTTCACTGTTAATGATTCTTCTTGGGTTTTTGACACTGGATGCGGTGTTCATATCTGCAATGATTTGTAGGTGATGAAAAGAACCAAGGAGCTAAGTAGAGGAGATATGACCCTGCGGATGGGGAATGGAGCATTGGTTGCTGCCAAAGCCGTGGGGACAATCTACTTAGAGTTAGGAGATAGGAAATTAGTTTTACATTCCGTTTATTTTGTTCCTGAAATAATAAGAAATATTATCTCGATTCCGGTTTTGGATAGAGAAGGATATTGTTTTGAGATTCGTAATAAAAGTTTGCTTTTGTTTTATGAATCGTCTCTTGTTATGGAATCGAAAATGAAGGATGGAATGTATACTACATCCCCAATAATTTCCAATCTCAATATTCAACAAAGTAACAAACATAAACAAGGTAATCAAGTAAACGCACAAATGTGGCACGAAAGACTTGGACATATTTCCAAAGAAGGAATTCGAACAATGGCAAAACATTTAGGTGTAAATGACTTAGATGAATTGTCAAGTTGCGAATCATGTCTTAAAGGAAAAATGACCAAGTTACCATTTTCGGGGAAAGTGGAACGAGCCACAAAACCATTGGACTTGGTCCATACGGACGTGTGTGGGCCAATGAGGGTGAGCACTCATGGTAGCCAAATCTACTTCATAACTTTTACCTATGATTATTCACGGTATGGTTACTTATATCTTATGAGATATAAATCTGAATCCTTTGAGAAGTTTAAGGAGTTCAGAAATGAAGTAGAGAAATAACTTGGTAGAAGTATTAAGGCTCTTCGTTCGGATCAAGGAGGAGAATACTTGTCTACCGAGTTTCTTGATTATCTTAAAGAGAATGGAATTCTCTCACAGTGGACACCGCCCGGCACGTCTCAACATAACGGGGTAGCCGAGCGTAGGAATCGAACATTGCTAGATATGGTTCGATCCATGATGGGTTTCACTAAAGTTCCTAAGTCCATGTGGGGCTATGCTCTTGAAATGGCTGTCTATTTGTTGAATAGATTGCCTAGCAAGACGGTGCCCAATAACCCATATAAAAATTGGTGTGGAAAGACGCCCTCATATAATCATTTGAGAATATGGGGGTGTCCAGCTTATGTAAAGCACTTAGTGGGAGACAAATTGGACCCCAAGTCCTCTTTGTGTTATTTTGTAGGATATCCAAAGGAAACTGTTGGATGTTACTTCTGCAGCCCAATGGAACAAAAGGTTATTGTTTCGAGAGACGCCAATTTCTTGGAGAGGGGTCACCTTCTAGATAGGAAAGGCGAGGCTGTAGAACTTGATGATGTCCATGAGAATGGATCAAGTCAAGAGATACAAATTAACCCACCCGACACCAACGACGCTACATCAAAGGCACCCACTGAAAACACACAACCTTTGAGGAGATCAAAGAGGGATCTGAAAGGAGCCTGAAAGATGGTTAGGCCTATTGCAAGAAGAGGGCACTCAAGATCCTCCTCTAGACTCTGATCCGAAGAGTCCACCCGACACCAACGAGGCTACATCAGAGGCACCCACTGAAAACACACAACCTTTGAGGAGATCAAAGAGGATCCCAAAGGAGCCTGAAAGATGGTTAGGCCTATTGCAAGAAGAGGGCACTCAAGATCCTCCTCTAGACTCTGATCCGAAGAGTTTTAAGAATGCAATGATTGATATTGATTCGAGAAGATGGCTAGAGGCCATGGCATCCAAAATGGACTCCATGTACTCCAACAAGGTATGGACCTTGGTTGACCCACTTGAGGGCATCAAGCCCATTGGCTGTAAGTGGGTCTACAAGCGAAAGCTTGGAGTTGATGGAGAGGTAGTCACCTATAAGGCTCGCCTCGTGGCAAAAGGATTTACTCAAAGATAAGGGATTGACAATGAGGAGACCTTCTCGCCAGTGGCTATGCTGAAATCCATTAGGATTATGCTTGCAATATCTGCATATTTTGATTATGAAATATGGAAGATGGATGTAAAGACTGCATTCCTCAATGGAGAAATTGAAGAAGAGATTTACATGCAACAGCCAGAGGGCTTTACATCCAAAGGGAGCGAACACAAAGTGTGTAAACTCCAAAGGTCCATCTGTGGACTTAAGCAAGCTTCTCGAAGTTGGAACAAACGTTTTGACACTGTCATACAAGAGTATGGATACGTTCAAAATGTTGAAGAGGCATGTGTGTATAAGAAAGGCAGTGGGAGCGCAGTCAAGTTCATCATACTTTATGTTGATGACATCCTACTAATTGGAAATAATGTAGGGATGATGCAGTCAACTAAAGTATGGCTCTCTAATAAATTCTCCATGAAAGATATGGGAGGGGCATCCTACATACTCGGTATGAAGATCTATAGGGATAGGTCGAATAGGATGCTAGGTCTCTCCCAATCTGCATATGTCGATCGCGTACTCAAAAGATTTGAAATGGAAGAGTCCAAGAAGGGATTCTTGCCAATAGGACATGGCATCACACTTTCCAAGTCTATGTGCCCAAAGACTGAGGAAGAAAGAGTGCAAATGTCCAAAACTCCCTATGCTTCTGTGATATGTAGTATAATGTACGCGATGATATGCACAAGACCCGATGTAGCTTATGCATTGAGTGCGTGCAGTCGATATCAAGCGAATCCAGGCATGGCACACTGGAGTTCGGTGAAAACAATCCTTAAATATCTAAGGAGAACTAAGGAATTGTTCTTGATATACGGACGAGGAGAATTGGAATTAGAGGGGTTTACTGATTCGAGTTTCCAGCCCGACAAGGATGACTCGAAGTCGGTCTCTGGGTTTGTATTTCTGCTTAATGGCGGAGCGGTTAGCTGGAAGAGTTCCAAGCAAGCAACCATAGCCGACTCCACCACTGAAGCAGAATTCATTGCAGCAAATGAGGCTGCAAAGAAGCTATTTGGATGAGGAACTTCATCCAAGAATTAGGTGTCGTTCCATCCGTTGGGGATCTAGTAACGGTATACTATAATAACAACAGGGCTATTGCGTAAGCAAAAGAGTCGAAGTCTCATCAGAAATCCAAACATGTTCTGAGCAAATTCCGATAGATACGAGAAATCATTGGAAGAGGTGACGTGCGAATGGAGCGCGTTGATACAGCGGACGACATAGCGGACCCACTCACCAAACCCCTTAGCCAAAAAGTATTTGAAGGACATCTGGGAAGAATAGGCCTTAAGTACATGGGCAATGGACGCTAGGGCAAGTGGGAGATTGTTAGAGTTAGTGCCCGGTGCACCAATTATTGGGCGCCATTCTTTGTAATAGTAACTCTAGAATTGAAAAATCGTTTTCCTATAAATAAAGTCAATCTCTTTTTTATGTGTGGCATGACTTTATTCTTAAATTAGTTTTTACTTTGGCTTAGAATAAAGTCACGAAGGATCACACATAGCTATGAGACATCATTGCACATTGGGTGTGGCAATGATGAAATATGTCTCGAAGGCTGTGATCTTTAAACATTGTTCCAAGTCGTGAAAGGGTTCATCGAGATAAAGGGATATCGATGCAACCCAAAAGACTTGCTCATATGATGCATACTCTGGTAGAAGTGTATCTCGTTCCATAGATACTGGCACGGTGAAAGCCAATGCATATATGAGGGTTGCCATTGTGGTAATGGGCGAACTGAACAACCCCATGGAAGTTCCTGAAATGGATTCCCAGTTGAATGTGGAACCTCCAGTGGTCTTGTAGTATAAGAGTAATCCTTATGGACCTAAGATTCCATTGGATGTCTTATGCGTAACCGCGCATGTTCTTGATTTGTTACATGATCACTTTAGATGATCGAATATGGGCAAACTCAGACATGCACGTCTTACGTAGTAAGGCACGTGAGAATCAAGAGGAATCTATCTATGACATTAGCCAGTCGGTTAATCTCCTATGGTTACATAGTGAATCGACTTAAGGAATCTTCGGCCGAAGTAAGATTTCTAAAGAGGCGTAGGATTTCCTCGTTTAGATAGTTGAAGCCGATTTCACATAACGTGGGAAACATAGTATTGAATTAATAGAGCTTCGACCTTAGCCAATGCTGTAGATTCAATCGGGAGATTAGATAGAGAGATCTTACTTATGCGAGGATCAAGATCGCAAAAGGCGTATCTTTACTTTCGTTTTATCTAGGTCTTCGGGACCTTATGCTAGGTGGGCAACCGCAATTTATAAGTGCCGAGAATTAGCTTGGTGACTAATTCGAGGCTTGATTAAATCAAAGGATTGATTTAATCAAGTACTTTCCATTTTAGGAAGGTACACTAGCACTGTGGGAAGGTGTACTTACTACTAGATAGAAACGAGCCTAAGGGGTCACACACTAACTCGAGAGAGTCACTGCTTGAATAGATGAGATTAATCAATTTCGAGGAAATTGAGGGAATTAGGAAAGTGTAGTACTTTTCTAATATGGAATATAAATTAATTGAAGGATTCAATTAATTTTACTTTTTTAATTAATCTTGTAGAATTAATTAAATTAATGGACCTAGTAGAGTCCAAGTATTTTATTTAATTGGGTGGAGCCCAAGTTAAATAAATAAATGTTGGAATTAGATGGTTGGATTTAATTTAACTTGTATTTAATTAATGGGTTGAACCTATAATTAAATTGAGAAGTCAAAATTAAATCCTAGAGTCCAATTGACTTGTGTTGACCGATTTGTGAGTGTAAATAAGGGAAGGGGCGATTTTATGTGTGGTGGAAGAGGAAAAGAGTTTTCCCCTCCTCCAAGTCTTCATAGGATAAGGCTTACTAGAGAGTTTGGGAGAAAGGAAGTTTCCTTTTCCTAATAGGACTCTAGGTAATCTTTACCTATAAATAAGAGATGAAGGAGACTAAAATAGATGATTTTTGCTGGAAAAATTCGCCCCCCACTTAGACCTAAAAATCGGCCATCTTTATCTCCTTTTCCAACAAGACGCCGTTCTATTCATGTGTTGAATTAAACGACTTAGAAAATATTCCTACCCTTCACATAATCAAACCTAAGTTAAGCTTAGAATCGTTTTTGTTGTCTAGCACGCAAGGCAAGACGATTGGTGACTTGAACGAGGTGTGGATACATCTTAGAGGTGCGACGCTTGGAGCACTCTAAACCGGGAGATACGAAAAGACAACGGGCAATTTCTCACCCCAGGAAAATTGTGTGGATTTGCACCACATGGTTGCTGAGATCCAAAGTACGAGGTGAAATTTTCGAAAGGTATAATTTCGCTTACCTCCTTATCAAATTCGATCCAATCAATTCCTGTTTTCGGGTGGTTGTAAGTTTACTTTTGTAAAATTTTAATTTCCGCTACCATGAGCCACCCGAGGGAATGAGTCAACCCAACTGTCATTAATATAACAATAGTCAGTTGAAAACTTGACTTCAAAGCCTTTATCACAAAATTGACTTATGCTTAAAAGATTATGCTTAAGACCCTCAACTAATAAACATCACTGAGCATGGTGTTCCACCTATGCATACTACCTATACCTTTGGTTTTACCTTTGGAGTTGTCACCAAATACAACATGAGGACCATTGGTAGCTCGATAGTTGGTCAAGAGAGACTTGGAGCCTGTCATGTGCCTTGACGACCCACTATCGATGTACCAAACAGATGTATCAGCTCTAGCTCTAGGTACCTATATTCAAAAGGGAAGTTCTATTTCTTTTTAGGGACCAATTGTGACTTAGGTCCTTTCACATTAGTAGTGTTAGTCTGAATTAGAACTTTAGGAACCTATATTTGCTTAGTCTTCATTGCGGAAGGATTAGCCTTTTTGGGTTTTACCTTGTGTTGTGAGTGCTTTTTGGGTGCATAGTAATATCCTGGATTATAATAGTAATCATAATTCCAATCATAATCATAATCATCATAGTATTGATAATATGACCTTGATCGTTGTGGATATTGACGCTGGTATTTCCTTGGCGCTGGCTTAGGGTGCACTTTGGGTGCTTGACGTTTAGCATTTGATTCACAATGGTAAGGTTTCTCCTTAGCCTTTTGATCGTTTGGATAAACCTTTCTTTGTGAATCATTCACGTTCGTCTTTCCCTTGCCTGAGTCAGCGTTGACTTTCTCATTTGGCCTCGTACCATTATCTTTTGATTTAATAGGTGTTTGACTTTTTGAACCTTTCTCAACAAAGACCACACCCTTTCCTTTGTTGTTTGCCGTAATATTGGATTTATTTGGTTGTTTACCAAATTTATTACATCCTAAACTGGTTTTTTCACCAAATAACCTTATTAGCTCAGTCACATTGTTTAGCTTTCTTGATGCTTTAGATAATGATGAGATGAGTTGCTCTGATCTAGCAAGTCTAGCAATCATCTCAGCTTCTCTCTTGACTATTATATCAAGACTTTTCAATTGAATTATTTCACTCTCAAGTGATTAGTTCTTCTCAATGCATTGTTGCTAAACTTGCAACTCTGCCTTGAGAGTCACGTTATCACTTTTGAGCGCTGATATGATATCGAAGTGATTTTGATATAATTTGGCGGCATCTTGACAATCTTTATAATGTTCTTTTACTTTGTCAAGTAATTCTTCATAAGAGAGAGGATAAGCTATTTCAGTGTTTACCTCAGACAGTAACTCAGAAGACACTTCATCATCTCTGGCCATGAGACAAATTAGTGCTGAATCATCCACTGGCTCATTATCATCATCACTACTCTCTTCTGAAGACTCCAAATCTTCAGGTGTGGATGCTGGTTCTGATTCCACTAGCAAACTTTGTTGACGAAGGTTGCTCTTGAATTGGTTTCTATCCACGTAATCCTGCCTTGAGGGCTTGGATACGTTTGGATAAGGGAAATTTACCTGGTAGTGCCCTGGTTTTCTATAAATATAATAAAGATTAGTGTTCATCTTTTGCTGATTTGTTAACCTTGCAATTTGTGGTTTTGAGACCAATGGCGCTGAGAGATTTTGTGGAGAAGACGCTTAGTATTAATTTGGTGCTCAGGGAGAAGGGGCAGAATGCTGAGGCGCTTGACACTGCTGTTGTGCTGGAGGAGGCGCTTGATAGGAATTCTATCCTTGATGCTAGGACTCTTTCCTTTCTTTTCATATCTTAGAAACTTTCTAAACCTATTTAGCAATGCTAATTCCTCATCCTCACTTTTATCCGACACCTTTCCCTTATTAGCAGATTTACCCTTGATTGATGCTATTAGCGCTCCAAACTCTATCACTGGACTACTTACAACATCACTCGCTGAATTTAACTCAAATTCAAATGCTTTAAGTTCTGAAAAAGCATCTTCTGGAGTGAGAAGATCCAACATGTTTGATTCTCTCATAGTCGTTGTTTTCATCAAAAATCTACTAGGGAGGCATCTAAAAATCTTAGCCACCATTTCTCTATTTTGTAAATCCATGCCTAAAGAGGTTAACTTTGTAACAAGAGTAGTAAATCTTATATCCAATTGCTCTAACGTCTCATTGGGCAACATCTTAAAACCATTGAACCTTTCCTTGGCAATCGAAAGCTTATTTTTCTTGATTTGCGCTGAACCACCACATATTGTAGCTAACTTATCCCATATTTCCTTAGTCATAGAGCACGTCTTGACCATGTTAAATAAATTATCGTTATCACCGATGACAGTTTATAGAGCGTTTCGTCCAACATTATCTAAGTTTGCTCTCTGACGCTCATTTGTGGACCACCCATGCTTTGGTTTTTTCAACATAGCCAGCCGGAGTCTCTTCTGTGGCTCTAGGTGCGCTAGTGATGACTTTGAATATTTGAATCAGCTCATCTGAAATAATATCACACATTTCATCATCACAAGAACAAAGATAAGTAAATACTTTGACATTCCATGAGTCATAGTTTGACTCGGTCAACTTAGGTACTTTAGCGAATGCCATGAAAAATCTTAAAACAACTAAATATTAAAGGAGGATCTAAATAAGCAGTTATGCTTGGAAATAAAAAAAAAATCAACTTCAACCGCTTTGATACCACTTGTTGGTCCCAAGTCGCGTAAAAAAGGGTCTAGAAGAGGGGGGGAGGGGGTTGAATAGACCCTGAAATTCTTTTCGAATTTTAACTTATTTTTGTAAAGGTAACTTAGACAATAGTTTTGAGTACTTGATCAAGATGGATCAGGCTCTTAGCACTTATATTAGGATTAGCACAGCGGAAGATTTGTACAAGTCTATTAGTGTGAAAGATTAGCTAATTAGAAAGTATTTAGTCGCTCTTAGAGATTTGATAATGTATGCTTTATGATAATATATGAAGATAGTAAACAATAAAGCAATAAAGCAGTAAGTAAATAAGACACGAGAATTGTAAGGTTCACTGGGTTTAGGTAATCCTAGCTGCGTCCTTCTACTCCTCTCCACACAGGAGAAATTCACTAAAATGATTCACGAAGCTTCACAAAGACAACTTCAACATAATAGCAAATGGTGAAGACTTGATCTCAAGTTCCCTGATCACAAAGATTTCAACTCGGCTAAGATCTGCTTTGAGTTGACAACCAATGGGGAATGCTTATCCGTACGTCAATAGTCCTTATCACATTTAATGCTCTTATCAAGTATTTAATGCATTTGAATTTAATTTTCGTTGGAATTAAATGTCCGTTGAAAGTTGCATTTAAGAGCTTATTGACTTCAGAATTAATAAGTCTTCAGGCGCTGATCTTCGATTTCACTTTGATAGACTCACCTAGAATTCTATCATAGCTCAAGCACTAGATACTAGTCTAAAACTATAAAGATAAAAAGCCTTATATAAAATTACAACTCGATAACTTTAAACGCTTATATATATTCTAATAAAGATAAACTTACACATCTTTGGGGTCTAACATAAAACCTATCTTGTTATCATCAAAACATCTAATATGAAATTTCGTAACAAAAGGAACTCCTAACCCAAAAATCCTCTTTAGCCATCCATCACCACCACGAGGAGAATTTTTGGATATCTTTGGAAGTCTCATTTTGCGTGAATCTTTGGAGACAGGAATTCTATTAGAGTTGCTGTTCTGCGAATTCAAGAATACGAAATCGATAAGGTAATCAATTTCATTTAATTTTTGAAAAACTTTTGAAAATCATCAAACCACGTTAAAGTGATTCGACTCTAGGAATCTTCAATTCTTCCGCTGCATTTTTTGCCCATAAGGATTCCTAACAGTGGTATCAGAGCTGACTTTAACGTATTTGAATGTTTTTTGCGTTTGAAATTATGTTGGCTAATTTGGAATTTTAAAAAAAACATTTGAGTTTTGCATGTTTAATATTTGACATTAAATCTGAATTTTTGAAAATCTTTTTCTCCTCGAAACCATCACCAATCTATGCCATCGGGTGAGCGGCGCAGCGGCAGCGGCAGCGCCGCTCCAGTACGGAGTATTGAAAAACAAAACAAAAAAAAACAAGGAAAAGGGGTGGCGACATTGTTCAGCGCCGCCGCCGTCGTTGCCCCAGTTTCGCACGGTGCTGGGATAAGTCCAGCATGCAGGTAAACAGTGCTGGGCTAGTGTGTGTTTCGGGTTGCTGGGCCCGACCCAACGATTAATATTATATGTATATATTTATATATATATATATTAATAATTATTGGGTTTGACCCAATAGACAAATTTGACCCAAATTTGTCAATTCTCCCTTTTCCTAATAAAATTGGTTTTGTTTTTTTTAAATTAAATTAGATGTTATAAGATAAATTGGATTTGATTTTTATAATTAAATTAGATTTAACTATGTCATAATAAATTGAATTGGGAATTTAGTTTATGGTTCAAGACGTTTAAATAAATTAGATTTATTTTGGGTTGGGTTTGATTTTTTCAAAATAATTAAGAATAAGTTAGACTTATTTCTTGAATAATAAATTGGATTTATTCTTTTAAATTGAAATTAAATTCATCCTTTTGTAATTAAATTAGATTTAATTAAGCATGATTTCTCTTTCGATTTTAAAATAATGCCAGCATAATTTTAAATAGCTTATTTACATGCTTTGATGTATGTTGTGGTGGATGCATCCCATGGACTTAGGGTTTTACATCTTTGTTTTATCTGGGTTGTAATGGGCCGGTAAGTGCCCCTAGCTTGTATTTCATTTTCGGTAGTATAATGTATAGGGAGCTTCTAAGTTATGTAATTAGAATTAGGACCTTCCTAGAGCTTGGAGCCTAGGAGCTTATCAAGATTAAATTTGATATAGGCCCCTATCCCCATGACTGGTCTATTGGCTTAGATCAATCTAGAATGTCTATGGAATGCATGTTGATAGAATAACTAGGTTTTTCTATTATTGCATGGCTTTGATTTATTCCACATATGCGCGTAATAAATTAATGTGCAAAGTGAGACCTTATATAAATTAACAAATTCTCCCGAATTAAAAATACTAAGTAAGGAAAGGATATTGGATATCCCGGCTCTCCATCAAACTTTGAGAGATAAAATTATGAGTTGTGCATGGCATCGTCCCGACTAATGGGGGTTATGCACTGATTCATAATTCTAGTATATCTAAGTGCATTTGATGTCATTAGTCGAAGCAAATCTCATCCCATACACCGTTACAGGTTGCAAGATTAAATTCAACTATTAGATCGATAGGAGTTGATAGGAAAGTACTTAGGTGGATCACCACAAATATTTCGTTACAGTCTGAGGTTAAGTGATCCATGAGCCAAAAGTAAGATTGAACCATCAGTTGGACTGATTGGCGTTCCACGCCACTTCAAAAATTCCAATGAGCCATATATCGTTTCAGATTGCAACTTATTGAAATTTTTGAAGAACTCAATCACTCACTACGAAATCTGTCCAAAGAGATTTCCGTTCATTGTAGTGGGAGTGCGGTGGTTCGAAAAATGTAGTGGGAGCCAAGTCAAATTAAGTCCTAATTTTGCTTAGGTACAACATAATTATCTAATGAAATCTTGGTTCATTTTCTGCAGTCATATATATCACTCTCAAAATGGTTAATAACCTACTATCAGTTCTGCTTGAAAAGAGTGTCCTCACAGGACCTAACTTTGTTGACTGGCTCAGAAACCTAAGGATTGTCCTTAGTTTGGAGTCACTAGGCTATGTACTCGAAGTCAACCGTCCTCCTGTTCCTGGGGATGATGACGATGAGGACACGCATGATAACTATAACACATGGATCAAAGATGATACTCGTGTTAAAGGTTACATGCTCAGCTCCATGAGCAATGATCTGCAGCGATCCCATGAGAACATGGGTGATGCAAAGTCAATATTGCTACATCTCAAGGAGCTGTATGGAGAACACAATAGGACTGCTCGATATGACATATCGAGAGAGCTCTTTGGAGGAAAAATGGGAGAAGATGAAGATGTGGGAACCCACGTCTTAAAAATAATTTCCATGATTGAGAGATTGGAAGCTCTCGACTTCACCATGGATTTGCATCTTCAGGCAGATCTAATTCTTCAGTCACTCCCCAAAACCTTTTCACAATTCATTGTGAACTTCAACATGAATGACATTGAGTGCACACTGATGAACAAGCTCTCAACTTCTCATGGACAGATGAAGCCCAAGGGGAAGGAAGTTGCTTTAGCCATTACCACTGGGGCATCCAACCCATTTAGAAAAAGGAAAGGCAAAGGCAAAAAGCAACTGCGAGTGTCAAAGGCATCGAGTGACACAGGGAAAGGCAAGGGGAAAAGTGTTGGTCCCACAATGACATACGAAAGGGTCTAGAGGGGGGGGGGGTTGAATAGACCCTGAAGTCTTTTTCGACTTCAAAAAGTTTCGTATTAAAATCTCTTTTGAACGCTTAAGGATAGTAATCGCTTGACTAGTCGCTTACAAGTGTAAGCGCTTGACTAGTCGCTTACTTGAAGACTGGTTTGATAAAGTTAACTTAAACTTAGTGATTTCAACTATTACCAAAGTAGGGTAATGTCTCAATCGCTTAATCAGGGTTAGCACAGCGAAAGTATTTTAAAGTCTTCTCTTGAAAATGTTTTAGCGTTACAAAAGTTTTTCTTTAGTTGCTTTCCTTTTAGATCGTTTTGAACGCTTAGAAGTGCTCAGCGCTTTGTCAAACGCTGAAGCTTATTTTGGAAGCTTAGCGTTCTCTTTTTCACCAAGATAGTCGCTTAACTGTTTTAAAGCCTTTTTCAAGATAATATGCAAATGTAGAGCAAAGTATTAAAACAATAAAGTGACACAAGATATTTGTAAGGTTCACTGGGTGGTGTAATCCCAGCTACGTCCTTCTTCTCCTTTGCACTCGGAGGCAATCCACTAAATTGATTCTCGAAGAGTCACACAAAGACTTCTACAAAATAGGGAAACAGGAAGAGATGAATGTGGATGACTTGAGCTCCTTGGTCACACAGATTTCTGCTACAAGTCACTTCAATCCTCTACTTCTGGAAAGACGATCTCAAGCTCCTTGATCACACAGATTTCAGCTCCAATAAAGATCTTCTCCAAGATGGCCTTGAGCTCCTTGATCACACAGACTTCAGCTCCAATAAAGACCTTCTTCAACAAGCTTCTCTTACTCAAAAATACTGCTTGTGGAAGTCAACAATCTTTCTCACTCAGATGAAAGGTGTTGAGGGTTTATTGTAACAGGTTTGTTTGATGTTGGGAAGTTCAAACAACTTGGGATATCTCAATAATAGTTTAGGGTTCTTCTTGGAAGATGTTTGAGATATCGGGTGACTGTCTGGAATGTATTTGAGAAGCTTTAAAGGATATTGGAGCTTCAAGAAAGATCTTCTTCAACAAGCTTCTCTTACACAAAAATACTGCTTGTTAAAAGAATTAAATTTCTTGAATTCCAATTGGCTATGGACTTTGGAAGCTTTTTCTCTCAAATTATTTCAGCAAAGTTTTGGCTCTTCGCACCTTCTCTCTCTTTTTGAATTTGCTGAGGGGAACTATTTATAAGGTTTCTTGGAAATTGTCCGTTGGACACAATTCAAGCGCGTGTACCTCACGCGGAGCTTCAAATAGTCCCTTTTCTGACATTCCTTAATTTCTGCTGATTCCTATTGGACAGGAGCAGGTTGAAAAGCTGACAGTCTAGTCAACAAAGGTGGCTTGTCCAAAAGTCATACTGTCTTGTTTGCATTTAATGCACTTTGAATTTATTTCCGTTGGAAATAAATGACCGTTGACAACTTGAGGATATATTTCAGGTGAATCTGAAAGCTGGACGCTTGAGTCGCTGAGCGCTTGAGTCGCTGAGTGCTTGAGTCGCTGAGCGCTTGAGTCGCTGAGTGCTTGAGTCGCTGAGCGCTTGAGTCGCTGAGTGCTTGAGTCGCTGCGATCAATCACTGAGATCAGTCGCTGAGCGCTTGAATTGATGCATAAATAGTAGCACTATTCAGAAGACGCTTGGATACAGTTCACTTGAATAGTAGCGCTTGAATCAACACTCCTTGGATAGTCCTTTAGCTTTAGCTAGGTGCTAAGAACATTCTCTTGAACGCTTGATTCATAACTCCTGAAATAGACTCTTAAGCGCTTGACGAACGCTTAAGACAAATCTTCATCTTCTTCTGACTTCAGACGCTGATCTTCAACTTCATCTCTAATAGACTCACCTAGAATTCTATTAGCGACACAGTATCTATCACTTAGTCTAAACTCTACAAAGATAAAAATTACAAGCCAAACAAACTAACAAACTTTCAAACGCTTATACATATATTCTATGAAAGTATAAACTTACATTCTTTTGGGGTCTAACATGAAATCCTATCTTGTCATCATCAAAACATCTAACATGAAATTCCTAACAAAAAGGTTCAAGGGAAGAGGTCTAAAGAAGACAGACATATGTCTTCACTGCCATGAGATGGGACACTGGAAATGTGACTGTCCCAAGCAGAAAGCGGAGATTGCTTCAGGTATAGAACTTAATGTTTTGGAAACAAATTATTTTGTTACTATTTCTTCTACTTCCTGGATTCTAGACTTTGGGGCTAGTGCTCACATATGTGTTTTGAATCATGAGCTAGAAAGAAGTAAGAATGTAGAGCATGGAGAAGTGATGATCAATGTTGGCAACGGTCATAGTGTAACAGCCACACACATTGGAACCATTCCTGTTAGATTATTTTTTTGGACATTTATTATTGTTAGACCATTGCCTTGTTTTGCCCAATGGGATGAAGAATATTGTTTCTATTCCTGTTTTAGTGAGGAAATATTATTTATTTTCCTTTACAAACAATTCTTATGACATTTATTTCAGAAATGAATGCATTGGCATTGCGTCTTTGATAAGTGGTTTATACTATATTAATGTCCAAAATAATTGAAATGTTAATGCTGTAACAAGAAAGCACAGTTTACATGATACAAACTTAAGACAACTGTAGCACTTAAGATTAGGTCATGTCAGGAAACATAGATTACACGAGTCAGAAAAAGATGGAGTCATAGACTCATTGGGATCGGATCCCTGACCCACTTATGAGTCTTGTATTCAAGGCAAGATGACCAAATTCCCTTTCACAGGGAATTTTGAAAGAGCCTTTTAAGTCTTAGGTTTGATTTAAACTGATGTGTGTGGTCCTTTTGGAAATGTGGCCCGCGGTGGTTCTCAGTACTTCATTACATTTACCGATGACCATTCTAGGTATGGGTATCTGTATTTGATGAAGTACAAGTTTGAATCACTGGAGAAATTCATTGAATTCAACACTTTAGTCGAAAACCAAACCGGGCATCATATTAAGGCGCTTCGGTCTGACAGCGGTGGCGAGTATATGAGTGCCGACCAGTTCTTACGGGAACATGACATACTGTTACAGCTTACTCCTCCAGCCACTCCACAATTAAATGGTATAGTAGAACGAACGAACCAAACACTGTTAGACATGGTTTGATCCATGCTCAGCTACACGGATTTGCCCATTTTGTTGTGGAGGCATGCACTGCTCACAGCTGCTCACATTCTGAATAGATGTCCCTTCAAATCTATTCCTAAAACACCGTATCAGATATGGCGTGGAAGGAAACCTGATCTGTTACCCATCTTATGTGAAAAAGACTAAGGCAGAGAAATTGGAGGCTAGGTCCTTGAAAGGACAATCCCTTGGTTATCCCAAGGATTCCATGAGATACCTATTCTACCTTCATAATGATCAACGGATCATTGTAGCCTTATAGACAATCTTTCTTGAAGAAGAATTCATTCGAGAAGGTGGAGCTGGTAGGAGAATAGTTCTAGAAGAACAAGATGAATCTCCTTTGGAAGACACTGTTCAAGAGACCCAACCCGAACCGAAAATGACACAGCAGTCAAGAAGGTCTACTAGAGTATCTCAACCGCCTGAGAGATATGGTTATCTGCTACAAGAAGAGCATAATTTGTATGCAGTAGCGGAAGGAAACCATGGAGACGATCCCTCTAGCTATCACCAAGCAATGATGGACATGGATTCTGCAAAATGGCATGAAGCTATGAAAGTAGAATTGGATTCGATGTATTTGAATGAAGTCTGGATTCTGATAGATCGACCCAAAGGTATTGTACCCATTGGATGTAAATGGATCCATAAGAGAAAAATTGGTTGGGATGGCAAGGTGGACACCTATAAGGCCAGGCTAGTGGCGAAAGGGTATAGTCAAAAGGAGGGCATTGACTATGAGGAAACTTTTTTGGCTGTAGCTATGATCAAAATCTATTAGAATTCTACTTGCCATAACTGCATACCTAGATTATGAGATCTAGCAAATGGATGTGAAGACCGCATTCTTAATTGGATTCCTAGAGGAGAAAATCTGTATGGAACAGCCCAAGGGTTTCATATCAAGTGCAGATTCTCATAAGGTCTGCAAAATTGAATAGGTCCATTTATGAACTCAAGCAGGCCTCTCGCAGTTGGAACCTTCATTTTGATGAAGAAGTATGAAGCTATAGCTTTATCAAAAACGAGGATGAACCATGTGTCTACAAAAAGGTCAGTGGGAGCAAAATCTCATTCCTATTGCTATATATAGATGATATTCTACTTATAGGGAATGATGTAGGTCTATTAACTTCAGTTAAGACATGGCTTTCAAGCACATTCTCCATGAAAGACTTGGGAGAAGCCATCTATATCCTAGGTATTCGCATCGACAGGGACAGATCGAATAAGATGATAGAACTCTCTCAAGCCCTCTACTTAGAAAAGGTCTTAAAGGGATTTGGGATGGAGAACTCTAAAAGAGGTCTTTTGTCCATGAGACATGGAATTCATCTCTCCAAAAAGATAAGTCCTCAAAGTGAGGAAGATCGAAAAAAGATGAGTGCAGTTCCCTATGCCTCAGCAGTGGGAAGTCTCATGTACACAATATTATGCACTAGACCAGATCTTGCCTATGCTATGAGCGTGGTGAGTATGTTTCAAGCTAACGCGGGTAAAGAACATTGGATTGCCGTGAAATCTATGTTGAAGTACTTGAGAAGAACCAAAGATATGATTATCGTATATGGCAATGGAGAAATGAAAGTGGATGGTTATATCGATTCTGATTTTCAATTTGACATTGATGATCGCAAGTCCACTTCTGGGTTCATATTAACTCTGAACGATGGAGCAGTGTCTTGAAAAAGTCCCAAGCAAAGCACAATTGTTGATTCCACCACCAAAGCTGAATATGTGGCAGCCTCAGAGGCAGCCAAAGAAGTTGTTTGGATTAAGAAGTTCATGGTAGAACTTCAAGTTGTTCCTAGTGCAGAGTTGCTGTTGCCACTTTGGTGTGACAACAATGGAGCCATCGCGCAAGCTAGGGAACCAAGGTCTCACAACAAATCCAAACACATAGAGAGGAGGTATCACATAATTCGAGAAAGGAAGAGGTGACATCACTGTGTAGAAAATAGCCTCAGCGGACAACGTGGCTGACCCACTCATTAAGCCATTGGCTTTTTTCCCGACGAAAGTGATGCCGATTCAGCCTCTGTGGCCTGATGCGGTTTAGCCTACCAATTAGTGGGGCAAGGAGATATGGTTTCCTTAGATTGAGAATACCTCCTCCGGTTTTCGGTTGTGGCTACAGTAAAGGTTACAAGTGGGGTTGAAGGTGCAGCTAGCTATCTAACAAAGGCAGGCTTGGAGCTAAGGTGAAATTGAACAATCTGAAAAATGACCTGGATCCTCCGGGGCGACCTGCTATTCCAGCTGAGAAGTGTGTTAACTATCATTCATTCCATCTATGCTCTCCTGTAAAGACTCTTTCAGACCTTGTTTTTGCATTGCTTGACTTTCTAGTTGTTCAGGTTGAGAAATCACTAGTTTAGAAATTACGTAGGTGATAAGAGGAACTGCGGTATGCTCTGGAGCCCCTTACCACTACCCCAAAGGTACACTAGAGAAATGTTGCACTAACGGCACAAAGAGGTTGTTTTCAAGACAAGACTTGGAGTTATGGTTAACTTGCTTGGTGGGCATTGGACGAGCGCCCTGCGATAGCTTGTTTGTAGGGGGTAACTCCCTACATTCGGGAAATACTTGTGAAGCAAGCATTTTTCCCATACCAGAGGGGTTCAAATAAGACGGCTATGTTATTGAGGGTCACCTGTGAAACGGTGTTAAATTAGGCCTGCACGCCGCTAGTATGGTCACCTACCCTCGGAGGATTCTCAACTAATCTTCCCCCACGCTGTGAAGCAAGGCTAGCTCCATACCCATGATTTAAGGTGGGCTGGACTGGCTATAGAAGAAAGGAATGCAGAGACCAAGAAGGAGAAACAACAACTTCTTATTCGTTCGTGCGGAAGCACAGCACTCGCTTTCAAGAGAAAGAAGATGATAGCTAATCAGCATTACAAACTTCTTCTCTTTTATCAATGTCAGTTTCAGGGGGGCACATCCCCCCCGAACCCCTAGCTATATCCCCGCTCCCCTCGAACAATCGATATCCCGCGAACAAATAGCGAGTTAAATATTGATTGAATTAGCATTACCTAGTAGTGCACTATACTATTTAAATCATTTTTTCACCTATCTAATAGATGCTTTTTTTGAATACTTTAGAAAGTTACCCGATCTGTCTCCTGGTGCATAGTTAATGCATCCCAAGGTCCTAACAGGGGAACCCCAGGGTAATCACCACATGGAGCCATCAAAGTGCCAGCTCTTTCTCCTATTGGGATCGGAGCAAGAGTGGAAGAAAGCTTTCCTTTTGCCTTCGAACTAAGGGAATTCCCTGCATTTTGAGTTTGACTTTTAGCTATTGAAAGTGCCCCATAAACCATCGAGTTCTAATTACCTTATACCCTCCCTTCCCCTGTGCTAGAGCGACATCTTGAGAAGAGGGGTATTAGATACCATAGCAATTGGTATTAAGTGCAAGTGGGAGATTGTTAGGTATATTCCAAGATGCCAATGAGGACAAATAGATTGTAGAAGGTATCCAATTATGTTGTACAAAATTATCTTTAATAAAGGCATTTATTCTTATGCTCATATAAAATTTTATAGCATTAATAAGTATTGAACAAATAGTCCATGTGTATCGAGGTTGACTCTTCGCCCTTTATGGAATAAAGAAGTGGCACGGAAAGATTCTGATTCCTGATCACTTACAAGGGTTCGCAAGTCAAGAACTCTTAATTGGGCAATAAGACTTGACTTGTATAACACATGCTCTGACAAAAAGTACCAGCCGAACACTATGGGATAGTGAGAACACGTGTCATAGATATATCAATGGAATTGATATATTCGAGCATGACTCACAGTAATCCGATCACGTGGGTATTTACTCAGTGACTATGAATGATTGGATTACTGATCATAGTAGTATTTGTAAGCCTTAGACCTGAGGGGTAATGATCAATGTACTTATACTGTTGAATCTATTACTAGAGTAGTTAGGCCCAAATCACCCTTTGGTGAGGCTGACCTCGAAGTGAGATCTCAACGAGTCAAGTAGCACTTGTGAAGTGATTGTCAAGATGGGATTCACTATCTCGATAGTAAACGAGAACGTATCTTGTGCGATCATAGGCAATAGGAATTATAAGTCTTTGGCCAAAACAATGAAACTAACCTGGAGGGTAGTTTGGTAATTTCATTATGCTATGATTAAATGCACAGCATCAAGCTTAGTGAGTTTGACATATACCATAACTCTCACTTGATCAGGATACATCAGTGAAGGGCTTATTCACATACGATATTTATAGTCCAGAGGTTCGTAAATGATTTGTTCATTTCGTACTCAATTGGGTTATGATGTGAGTCCACGGGACTGGCTAGGTGACACTCACATCCTATGATAATTCCTCTCATTGCCAATTGAGACAAACCTAAAGAGTCGCGCTAAGAAACGAACAAGATATCTTTTTGTTTTAATCTTTTAGAAAGATAAAATTAATTGGACGGATTGATTTATTGGTTAAATCAATAAATTAAATTATTGAAAGCAAAGAACTAATTAAATGGAATTAATTACTTAGAATATATATTGGATTTAAATAGGATTTAAATTAAATATATATTAAAAGGTGGACTAAGTTGATTGGGCCAACTTAAGCCCACCTTAACTGTCCAAGGAGCCCTTGGGGTGGCCATAAGGAGTCCAAAAAAGGACTCCTACTTGTTGCATAAGTAAGCAGAGTTATAAGATATCTCCAACTGCAACAAAAACCCAAAAACCCTAATTTGCATGACACAAAAAGGAAGGAACTCCTATCCCAAAAATCCTCTTTAGCCATCGACCACCACCACGAGGAGAATTTTTGGAGATCTTTGAAAGGCTCGTTTCGCGTGAATATTTGGAGACAAGAATTCTAGGAGAGTTACTGTTACGCGAATTCAAGAATACAAAATCGATAAGGTAATCAATTTCGTTTAATTTTTGAAAAACCTTTGAAAATCATCAAACTACGTTAAAGTGATTCGACTCTAGGAATCCTCAATTCTTCCGCTACATTTTTCATTCATAAGGATTCTTAACAAAACTAACACAATCAGGAATAATTTAGGACTGGATATCATCATAATAGATAGGGACTTAATAGGGCTGGTAATTGTACTGTGCATACTAGATATAACTAGCTTAAAGGAGATCAGGAAGAAAATAGAGAAGCAAGGTTTGTATGGAAAATATATAATATTCCTAAACCTTCCTTCATTATGCGGTTAATCGTTTATCAAAGGTTACAAACAAAAGATCGATTATGCAGGGTGGTCCAATTGGATAATCTTAACTACGTGTTGTGTGAAAAGGCTTTAGAGATGTAAATCACTTGTTTTTTGGATGTGACTGGGCCCAGAATCAGTTAAAATGTGTTTTGCAATGGCTCCAAGTTAAGAGTTGGCCTCTAGAATCAGGGAGATGAAAAGGATAGTTACTATACGCATTCAAGAGCTGGAATTGAAACAAAAGATTGTAATGATTGTGGTGGCAGGTACTGTATACATAGTTTGGGTTCAAAGGAACCACAATATCTTCACTCAGAAAGGAAGGACTGGGTGACTATTTTTTAAAGCCTCAAACAAGACAACGTTTTGAGAATCACAGGTCTTACAAGGAATATAACAAGAGAAAGTGATAGCTTATACTTGGACATTATAGGTAGAAGCTTAAAGTGTCTTTTGATGTATGCTTTGTTGATGTTTTAGCATTTTCTGGTTCTGAACTCTTGCTACCCTGAAACAATTGATGTAGTGTTGAGGTAGGAGAGTTTGTTGTGTCGTTGTACGTTTTCTTGTTGGTTATAAAGTAATTATGTTATATCAAAAAAAAAAGTAGACCAAAAACATTAGGCAATAAACCGAGCTTAAGAAACAAGTAAAAACGTAAAAAAATATGCAATTGTGGTGTTTGTAAATCGTCGTTTCTATGATAAATGAAAATAAATAAAAGACATGTTTAACAAATTATATCTTAGTTAGGTGATCTTTCCTCACTCTGAAAAGATCCCTATGAATATTATGCACAATAAATTAAAATAAAAAGTAAATGGAGTAAATAATTTATTTAGTTTTACTCAAAATTTAACTATTAATAAACATGAATAAATATTTGAAGTTTCAAATAGTAACATACTTTTGACAAATTAGGTTCCACATATTGGATAATATTATGATAAAAGTCACCAAAAATTTGATTCGAGCCATGTCTCTGCAAATAGAAGGATATAATTAAAATGTTAAAACTATTTAAAGCCAAGTTGAGATTAACTAAATAAATACAACTCACCATATTTGTTGAATTGGTCATACGTGGAGATGTTAAAAGATACAACAAATGAGGATGATGTACCCCAAATTGAAAGCTTAAATGCATATCTTGCAAATGATTACAGTAACATATTGTAAGGGGAGCACATTAGTAACCTTGTAAAGGTCGTGTTTTTGAAGACGCTTGGGAGATATGCACTTTTCTTTTTGTACTTTTTGAAGTTCTCTCTAAAAGAAAATTCAGTGAAATAAAATATAAAAAATAATAAAATTTATGCACAATGAAAAGGCAGTTAAATATTTAATCAACTTACTTGAAAATTCGACATTTCCTTTTGCTCTTTCACTTTTTGGATCCCAATGATTAGGCAAACGCGTATTGCTAAATCCTTTTGACTTGACATAAAGTGGATTGTGCACGTTCTCTTCATCAACATTATTCGTGTCATCAACAACATTCATATTTGCCAAACTGGGATCCCCTAACTTCACGTAATTAGCATTCACTCTCAATTTCTCAAGCAATTCGTTCAAGTCCAACTCAATACCATCAATCCTATTTATCATAAAGATCCTAGCTTTTGGATAGGCTTTACCCTGTATGGTAAAATCATGATAACGTCTCATTATGTGATTAACATATACAGTTTTCGATTCATGTAACTTCTAGAGGTTTTTTCTTCTCCACTATACAAGCGACCACAAACATGTTTTGTCCATCATATTCTTATGTATTGCATTGGTACATTGGTATATTATACACACTCATCTATTTCAAAACTAATACTGCATGATTGCACAATATGCCAACAGACTCAAGATAACGACCACTACACTTTATAGCATGCGATCTCACATAAAACTCAAATTTGCAAACATGTTTTGAGTCTTGAGATCATATTTTGAACGTAAATAAAGTGTCAATATTAGAAGGTTGTCCGTCAAAATCGATGCCTAAGGAATCTATTAATTGTGCTTCAAATATTCTGCATACCGTATATGTAGACCACTGCAGCCTGTTTCAACAAAAGAATACCTTAACAACAAGGGTAGGCATCACATGGCTACATCTAAAATCATCCTCTTTTTCATGATGATGCCATTTATCTTAAACTCTTTCAAACCTTTAGACACACTCAAACAAGGTATGTGTCCTTCTACCACAATCTTTTAGAGTAGCATTTGTGTCTTCACTTCTTGAAGTAGCCTTTTATGCAATAATCGATGATTGCTAAAAGCAGTAGAACATTATGTTGCAGTTGTACATATTTTTTTAACCATGAATGATCTTGAAGATCATAATCAACAATCATTTTACTCCATACATCTTCAAACTCTTCGATAGACTCACAATGTTGCGTACACTTATTAAACAAACTTTTAAACCCTGAGCTGTTATTCAAATTACCAAATGTGCAGGAGCATTTTGATAAATGTGTCATTGACATAATCGATGGCATGAATTTGGAACAAAAAATTCAACAACATTCATCGTTGCTTGGCATTGATTTGTCAAAATTGTTTTAGAATGTTTACCGCTCATAGATTCATGTTATGTGTTGAACAACCATAGAAAGAAGCTTTTGTTTCATCAAACATAAACGTCAATTTGAACATTACATTGTGCATATGATGATTCATTCCTGCGAAAGGTGCACAAATCAAGTTATGCTTGTTTGTTCAGGATATAGTATCAAATGAAAGTACAGGATCGAAAGAATCATAATCGATTTTAGAACAACCATCTCTAAAAAAGAAGTTGCACATTCTCTTGTTTTCATTGACTTGAAAATCTCAATAAAACAAACTATCACTTGACTTTTTTTCTTCAAAATGTCGCATTAACTTTATAGCATCACCATCATCATCAACTTGTTTGTGATTTTTGGCTAAACATGCAATATAATTACATGCGTTCTTTCGAAGAAACCCAAATTTTTTCTCTCCCATGTAATTCTTGTTGCAAGTATGAATAAACAGTAAATATTGAAAATTCTGAATCTACTAATGACTTCAATGTATTTCCTTTTGTATATGAAATATTCTTGCGATGGTCTCAACATATATCTTTGATCGGATACATCCATCCCACGAATGTGTTCAATGTTAAAAATAGTAATTCTCCATTCTTCATTCTTTTTACATCCAATTCTAAGCCTTGTTGTACAACCAGTTCTTCTTTTCAATTTCTGGTAGTTAGGCTGTCTGTTTTTAGCATCATGTCATTCATCTTTTGTTCCTTTACAAGAACAATCAAATTCTTTAATATAAATTTATCCACTATTGTCATGATAATGTTCTTGTTTTTCTTTTCTAACACTAAAACCCTTACAATGTCCTCACAATACAATAAATATGCATCATCAACACTTGTAATCATCTAGCCAACTGTCATTTTACGCTCATCTATTATTCAATCATCGTGTACATGTACATTTTCAGGTACTAATGACTTTCCAGGATTACATCGGCCCCCTGTCGAAATCTGCATTTTTCAGCTTCATCATGACCGCACAACAAACCTCCTATTATAATATATCAATTTCAAAGAATGAAATGACAACTAAATTTAAATATTACTATGTATAAATCAAAATACAAAATTGACTATCTCTAAATCTTGTATATCATTCGCACATAAATTTGGCTCTATGCCTTCAGATCATATGCATGAACTTTTGTCCATGTTGATATTTCTTTTGTCCCTACATTATGAATTTAAATCCAATTTATAATAGTTGGCATTAAAGAGATTTCACTCAAAGCTCATTTGGACTTGAATAGTCTTGAGCTCCTTTACTTTCTATTAATACTTAGCATATTTTGGTGAAAAATAATCAAAGTTAAACTAATTAGATACTTCGTTTATGAAATTTACTCAAGCAAATTGCAAACTCTGACCAACAAGAATGAACTTTTCTTATTAAAAATTTCTAGTAGGACATGCAAATATCTAGAAAATTATGAAAAATCCTCGATACAAAAAATTAAATAACAGTAACGTGTTATGTAATATTAGGTAATTTTTTATAGGAACATGTAGAAATATTAAGTTTCTATATATTGGTTTTCACAATATTTTTGTCACGTCTTTTTATTTATTCATATTTTCTATTTTTAGTTTTATATACAATAGATTAACCCAAAGAAAGATGAATATTACCTCAATAAATCAATGAAAATGTGGCTATGGAGGTGGGTTGGAGTACACTTAGCAATAAGTGGACAAGGGCCAAGGATGCTGAGAAAGGAAAGAAATTTTTACTATGAAATGTAAATCGCACTCTTTTCCAAGTCATTTATAATTAAAAAGTCTCTATGCCCAAACAAAAACAAAATGTAAAATGACAAAGAGAAAAGGACAAAGAGGTAGTTGGTTTTCTTAGAAATAATGTGAGTTTTGAAAGCATTGGTAGTTAACATTCTTAAATTTTACCTCAAAGAAATCAAAACGAAGACATTTGGTAAGGTTGGTAGTTGACTTTCTTAAACTATAGCTCAAACAAATTGAAATAGAAAAGGAGAAAAAGAAATAATTATAAATGAAGGGAGAAAAATGACACAAAAGCTTCCGGCCATTTTTGAGAAAAAAGAAAATGAAAGAGTAATTAAAGTGAAAAGGGGACACATGTTGATCTCTGCCGCACTCGGTGCGCGGGTGCGGCATCAAGGAGACTGGTTGCATGTGTTAGGTGTATGCCCTTAATTCCAATGAGGAATTAGATTGAGTATAGCTTTGATAAGTTATTTGTACAAACGATTATATGTTTCTATTTATAGAATAAAGGTTTTGATTTTGTTCATATAAATCTAATGGCATTTAAGTATGTTGAACAAATATGTCCTTGAGATTTGAAGATAGGCTTTTCACCTCTTATGGTTGATAGGAGGTATTGGAAGAGTCAAGTACTTAATCTCTTATTCATAGTTCGCGAGTTAAAGAATTTTAATCAGACATTGAAATTTAACTCGTATGACACCTGCATTGACAAGGAAGTGCCAGTCGAACAGTGATTAGATAGTGGGAGCTGGTGTCATGAACATAGTTAATGGCATTAACATATTTGAACTCGACTCGCATTAATCCGATCATATGGGTATTTACTCTTTGACAGTCAACGATTGGGATTAAGATTGTGATAGTATGTGTGAACTTTAGACCTGGGGAGTTATTTACAATGTGCTTATATAGTATTGGATATGTTATCAAAGTAGTTAGACACGTATCACATGATAGGTGGGGTCGACCTCAAAGTATAATTCACATGGTGCATTCGATATTGTAAGATAACTGTCAATATGGGATTCACCGTCTCGATAGTAAACGAGTATGTGACCTATACGATCATAAGTAATTGAAATTACAAAGTCCTTGGCGAAAGCATATAAACTAACTAGTGATGGTCACTGAAGGTAGTTTGGTAATTTCACATTTATTCTGATTACTCAGTACATAATCAAGTTCTATGAGTTTGACATACCATAGCTCTTACTTGATCGGGTCACGTCGGTGAAGAGTTTATACGCATATGGTAGTCGTAACCAAGGTTCGTGATAACATATTCATCTCGTATTCAATTGGGCTACGACTTAGTTCCACGGTGTTGGCTAGGTGACAACCTTATCCTTTGGAATCCTTCCACGGCCAATTGAATCGAGCCTAGAGAGTCGCACTATGTGAAGAAAAGGAATGATTTTCTATGCTAAGGGCATTTTGGTAAATTCACATTAAATGTGAATGACTAACAAAATGGATGACATGATTTAATTAAAGATATTTAATTAGATAAAATAAATTAATTAAATTATTTAATGCATAAGTTAAATTAATCGAAAATTAATTTATAAGTTGAATTAAATTAATTTGATTAATTTTAATTGGATTAAAGTAATTAATTAAAAGTCAAATGGATTAGACTTGGATTTAATTAATTACATATGGGCTAAGATGAAACAAAGCCCAGAAGCCCATTCCACATAGGCCTAGCGGCCGCCCCCTCTTAGTAGGACTAGGGGTTTTGTTTACTTGGTATAAGTTGTTAGTCAGTGTCAGAATTCTACACAATTCATAATTCTGAATCTGACTTTGAGCCAAAGAAAACGTAGAGTAAAAGAAAGACAAAATTCTTTCATTCTCTCTCTACCTAGCAGCCGCCATTGTTGCCGGGGAGGAGATCGGAGCTTTCTTGGAGGTTTTTCTTCCGCGTGATAATCTAAAGGCAGGAGTCTGAGGCTGTTGATGATTATTAAAGTTTTGTCATCAAGAGGTAATTTTATTATCCTCTTTCATATATTTCTTTTTGCGGATTAATATCATGAAACCCTGGATTCGATTTCTGGAGTGATTCGGATTAATTTTTTTTTATCCACTAGATCGAATAACAACAGTGGTATCAGAGTCAAAATTCGGGAGATTCATGATATTCGATGTATGTTTTATGTGCTTTAATTGTTTTATTGCATAAACATGTTTTTACATATTGTATGTTATGCATGCGAATCTGTAAAATTAATTTTTTTTGTTGAATTGGATTTACCGAGTAAAACAAAAAAAATTGAATTCGACTTAAAATTGGTGGCGTAACCACCCTTGGAAAACACACCACGCCACTGCTACAACATGCATTGGATGCCCCGCTATAGCAGCAGTGCTGTTGCGCACAGAGCGTGAGGGGGCGGCTTAAGGGTGTTGGGTTTGGCCAAACACAATTAGGGTTGTGTTGGGCTAAGCCCAACACCAAAGATATTTAGCTCTGGGCTGACATTAGTGCTGGGCTGAGCCCAGCAGGAGATGGAACAGCGCTGGGCTAGGCCTAGGGCACAATTGATCCGCGTTGGGCCAAGCCCAACATAAGATAAATGGCGATGGGCTTAGCCCAGTGCAGTCAAACAGTGTTGGGCTTGGCCCAACACATCATTTTAAAGTGCTAAGCCGAGCCCAGCTGTTATTTAAAAACTAATTCTGGGCCGGGCCCAGCATAATTAATTATGTCGGGCTTAGCCCATCGATTTAATTGGGTTACTTAATTGTGAAATAATTAATTATGTGGGTTTGACCCAATTAAAAGTTTGACCAAACTATATATCAATTGTGAAACACTGATTAAATAATTTGTCATTTCAACTTCTAAATTGGATTTAATGAATAAATTAAATTGGAATTAAGTTTATTTAAATTCTAAATTGGATTTAGTTAAATAATTTGAATTGGATTCAAATTTATTTTAAATTGGATTTTTATTTTTAATTGGACTTAAATTTTTAAAACTAAATTTAGATTTATTAAATGATTTAAATTAGATTTAAATTCTTTTCAAATTAGTTGGTATATATAAAATTAGATTTATTAAATTAGATTTAAATACCAACTAGTTTATTTTACATGATGTTGCTAGGTGTTTAGATTAGATTACCCATGTGACTTTATTTGATATAGTCACACTTTAATTCTATTAAAGTAATCAAACTAAATTAGATTTATTTTGATATGATTAAATTAGATTTAATCAACCATTAAATTAGATTTAATGTTTAATTCATATAAGTGTTTAATTGTTTTACAAGCTCCTTATTTATGTGATGGTGGCACCATGTATGGACTTAAGGTTTATCTTTGCTGTCTTATCTAGGTTGTATTAGACCGGAGTTTGAGCCCCCCAGTTTGTATCTTCAATTTCATAAAATTTTTGTATAGGTTATTTCTATGTAATTGTTTAGAGATAGGCCCAATTGACGGTTATGGTGGCGCATGAGGTCTTGGAGAAGAAGATTAGATCTTGTATAGGCGAAAACCCATGTAATAGATAGAACCCCTCCCCGATCAATAATTGGCTCGAGTTGATCTAGAATAGTCCATACAAGTGTATGTTGTTAGAATTGCTAGGCTTATTCTTTTGTATTTCCTTTAAATCACGCGATAAAGAAATTAATGTGCAAAGTGAGACCAATCCTATTAACATGTTCAAATGTTATAATTCTCCCATTGGAATAATACTGAGTAAGTAAAGGGGCATTGGATGTTGATATATGTTATTTTTACACTAGTTTTCCCCCGTTTCTCGACTTGATTTTGATTGTTTCCTTGATAATTTAATCACATATGATGCTTTGACCCTAGTTTTCTCATATATTATAGAATAACATAGCATTTGGAGGAAAAGAACAAGGATTGAAGGTAAATCATGCATAAAGATACAACACAAGATGAAATGCTGTCTGCGCAGTGCTAGAGTTTATGGAATAGATTTCTCTATCCATGTCCAAATTACACACTTTGTATACCAATGGAAACATAAGAGGCATAGGTACATTTCTTATGTTGAAAACAAAGATCAGATATGTAGGTAAGGAGGTGAAAAAGTCACCGGAAGACACTTCTTACGGTGGCGTTTTCTCATTCAGAGACTTGTGAGATAGTTTTGACATCTTTAATGTTTGATTTGGGCCATGGTGTCTTTTTAAGAGTTGTAGATATTTATTTTAGGATTCTACAAGAACTTAAATCAGCGTATTCTGATATAGGTAGAGAAAGTTATGTAAATATTACCAAAACTGGCCAGAGCAGCAGGGGAATCCACGAAGCCGTGGCGTTCAGGGGTAGAAAGTGAACGCCGCGGCGTTCGAGGCAGTGGATTGCTCTATAAATACCCCTTTTAGTCATTTTTTACCATAACTTACCTTAGAGTGGAAGCCACGCTCCAAGAAGGGGAGAAAATGCTTGAAGAGAAGATTGAAGGTCATAACGTCTCTTTGAAGGCCCGGATTCGCAAGGCAACGGAGAATTCAACGAGGGATCGAAATCATCACGATTATTCTGGAGTTCTTACATCTTCATTTCTATAAAATTATTTTATGACTTCACAACATTAATACACACTTCATAGTCAACAAATAGCAAGTTCAACTTTTTAAATCCGCAAGAATTTGCATAAGCATGACTAAAAAGGGCTTTCAAGTCACAACATATGACATGTTGACCACAGACAAGGGACTTTGACTTTAACAGAGTAGAGATATTCAACGCATTTCTGCTCTTATGCAAGGGTTCACCAATTCAACAAGGTTCTACTTACTAACGCGTGCATAAATTGAAACGAAATGAACAGAGAAATCACAACAGAAGCACAAACGAATAAAAAGCAAAAATGTACGCCACCCCCAAACTTAAATTAAACATTGTCCTTAATGTTCATGAAATAAATGCAAGGTAAAAGAGATAAGAGATACAACCCTGAAATGGAGAGAAATGGAGGGAGTACGGTGGTGGGCTCGTATCCCTGGATCAAACCGTGATCAAAACCTGAACGAGAGAAAACTCAAAGGAAACCATATCAAAATAAGTCAAGGGGTAGGAAAACAAGACAAATGCACAAAAGAAAAGAAAGAAAGCAATAAAAGAAACTTGGGTTGCCTCCCAAGAAGCGCTTGTTTAATGTCATTAGCTCGACTCCTTGCATTGCTCACGGTGGATTGTAAGGAGCAATGTCAACTTTGTAGGGACGGATTTTTTTATGCTTTTCCAATTGCGTAATGGCTTATCCTCTTCAATATTTATCATAAAACCTGGAATAATCAAAAGTGAGCACAAATTCTCTTTTATAAATATGTAATTGAAATGCATAGGTAAAGTGTAAATTCTAGAGGAAGGGAATCATCAATTGATGGATACAATTGGCGTGTGACTGTCTCAAACTCCCCTAGTCTTGGCTTTGGGAATCTCAATGGTGGAATCTCCAAGTGATTTATATATCCTCTGATCTCCTCACTTTTATCCGTAGTATCACTTGATTTCGTGGTGTATGTCGCAAACAAATCGTTGAGGTTGCATACTTTGACTTGAACATCTTCCTCTATATCCCTCTGGTGATTGTCCTCAAGAATTCAAGGGATATGATGGGAGGTGGAATTGGGTTCTTGAAGATTTCTAAGGTTCTTTCTTGGCCATTTCGGGAAATGGATTTAGAAATCTGTTTCTTCAATCGTGGGTGTTCAGCTATGTTTGCCTCTATTTTGACACACATGGATTCGGGAGGTGGTTCTTCTTCAGTGATAGGGTGTAGACATTGTAGTCTTAAATCAAGATCTTGTTCAACTTCTGTATTGAGGGATGCCTCATTATCTTTGGTGATACTCTTCATGGTACAAAGCGCTCTCTCCTTCCATAAGTTGACTGCTTGATTTACTAATATTGCCACTTCCTTTCTACGAGATTCTGACTCCTTTCTACGAGCTTCTGACTCCTTTGAACAAGCTTCTGCCTCCTTTATGCTAGCTTCTGTGCGTGCACAATATCCATTCTCCCAGTCCTCAAGATTAGACGTCGTCTCTAGCTCCTGTTTATGGAAACTATCATATTGTTAGTATGGAAGGCTACCGACAAGGCCAAATCCCGATGAAAATATCATTGCATCATTGTTGTAACTCCATGTTGAGCTTAGATGATTTATCCAACCGGGATGGTAGGTGTGCTCATAGGTTTCCATTTGAATTGCACTTGATGTGGTGATTGATGAATCCATAACCTGCCATGGCGATTGAAAGTTATAAGCACCCATATCTTCAAAAATTAGAAATAGACAAAATAAAAAAAAATGACTTAATCTCAGAACAAATAAGAGAATCTCGATATTAGATACAATAGTTGTCCCCGGAAACGGCGCCAAAAACTTAACATGACAAAATCCTAGCAAGAGAACTAGGTCGCGCAAGTAGTAAAGTGGATGTTTAAGTCTGGGGTTATCGTATCCGCAAGGACAACTATAATCTAAGTACAAAGACTACTATATTACTCAATTCTAAGTTAGGTCAGTCGATAGGAGGTTGATTAACTAATTAATAAAAACTAGAAAATAAAACTAAGGCAACTTCAAACCAAACAAAGGGATAAAGCAATAGAGAGAAGCGATCAAAGCACATGGTTCAGCCAATTATGCATTCCGATTGTGATTTAGGTTCTATTGGATTATTAGATTGATTTAGCTAAAGCAAAATTCCCTAACGTACGTACTACCCAATCTCTTGGCATAGCAACCCTACCCTTGTTAACGATTTTCTATATATCTCTATATGAAAACCCGATTAACGAAGATGCATTTAAGGTCTAGGAATTTCCCACGTTAAATGGAAAGCCCCCTAAATAAATCGAGTCTATCTCTAGTCGATTTAACTAGAGGGTATTCAATGTTTATATCTTCCCTAGGTTATTATCTCTTGATCTCTAACCTAGGTATTTTATCGAACACTTGGTGATTAAGCAAGTGAAGCATTGAGATCAGATGTCCTAACTCTCCATCAAGCTTTAGAAGGTGGGTTCACTTTTAGTGCATGGCGACGTCCTGGAATAAGGGGTCCGTGCATCAAGAGGTCGTACTCTATCTTCTCTGGTGCATTTGATGACTTCATGTCAAAAAGAACTTTTCCCCATATATCGAAAAAGATTGCAAGACGGGATTAAATTGTTAAACTGAAAGGTGTTGATGGGAAAAATGACTCATATAGATCACTACCTATATATCAAAAAGGTTTCGGTTCAGTGATCCATAAGATAAAGAAGATTGAATCATCGGTTAGACCAATTGGTGTAAGACACAAACACCACCTCAAAGATCTAGCAAGCCTTATATCAAAAAAAATTGCTACTTGTTTGAATCATTGAGGAACTCAATCACTCACTATGAAACCCATCCAACAAAGTTTCCACTTATTGCAGTGGGAGTGCAATGTTTCGAGAAAAATAGTGGGAGTCAAGTAAATATTGAAATCCTTGATTTTACTTGAAAGTACATAATAACACATCTAATCGTAAATCTTGATATTTTCTGCATTTTATTTCCTACACAATGATTAACCCTTTGAAAGCAATGCTTGAGAAAAATGTCCTCACTGACCTAACTACTATGATTGGATCAAAGTGCTAAGGGCATAGATCAAGGAGAAATTGCTTGAGTATATTTTGGAGCAAGATGGTCCATCTTTACCTGGTGTTGATGAAGGAAAGTCTGCTCTGAAAGCATATAAGAGATGGATCTCTGATGCCCAGAAGGTCAAATGACTATATGTTGCGTTCCATGAGCAATGAACTACGACGTATACATTTTGATATGGAAAGTCCTAAGTCAATGATGCTACACTTGGAGAAAGGTTTGGGGAACATGGAAAAGCAATTCAATACTATTTATCAAAAGAGCTTTTCCAAACTAAAGTGAGAGAAGATGATGAAGTTGTCAATCATGTTATGAATATGATATCCATGATAAGAAGACTTCAGTCTCTGGGTAGCTACATGGATTTGCGTCTAGAAGTAGATCTCATTCTTCAATCTCTCCCTAAGTTCTTCCTCTGCTTATGTCACTAACATTGAGATAGCCGATATAGGAGGATCCTTGATAGATCTCAAAGACATGCTTGTTGCCCAATTGAGAAAGGAATGGGATTGTGATACTCCACCTCCAACTGGGCTACTTGGAGTAAGGATTGATTCTAAATACTATGAGCAAAGATCTAAACGCTCAAGAGTTGAAAAGACTTGTCTCCATTGCAAGGAAGTGTATAAATGGAAGCATGACTTTCCTAAGCCAAGAGCTGAAAGCAAATCAGGTATAGAACTTTATGTTTTTGAAATGAATTGTTCTATGATGATAGTTTCTACTTCTTGGATTCAAGATTCTGGAGCTAGTGCTCATATTTGTGTTTTGAACCAGGATCTGGAAGAAACTAGAAAGCTGGATGAGAAAGAAGTGATGATAAATGTTGGAAGCAGACACAAAGTGGCTGCGACGCACATTGGAATTACTTATGTTACATTATTTTTTGGACATCAAATAATTTTAGATGATTGCCTAGTTTTGCCTAATGAGCTCAAGAATATTATTTCTATTCTTGTATTGGTCAGAAAAGGATATTTGTTTTCTTTTCAACAAATGATATTATTTTCTTTTAAACATAATTCTTGTGATATTTAATTTGGAAATAAGTGTGTTGGCTTTGCATCTTTAATTACTATTTAAATGTCCAAAATCCATGTATGGTTTATACTATTACTAGAAGGCGTAGTATGAATGATGTAAGCCAAAAACTCATATGGCACCTTAGACTGGGACATACCGGTGAATTTAAGATTCATGAGTTGAAAAAACGTGGACTTATTGGTCCACTTGGGTCTGACCCATATCCTACTTGTGAATCATGTCTAAAAGGCAAGATGACTGGGTCACTATTCACAGGGCATCTCGAAAGGGCAAATGAAGATTTAGGATTAATTCACATTAACGTTTGTTGGCCCTTTAAGGATGCGTCCCTTGGAGGTTTTCAGTACTTTATAACATTCACAGATGACAACTCTAGATATGGTCTAGTTTATTTAATGAAGTATAAGTCAGAAGCACTTGAATGGTTCAAGAAATTCAAAGCTTTAACTGAAAAACAAACTCGGCACAGTATTAAAGCACTTCGATCTGATTGAGGTGGCAAATACATGAGTGCCGAGTTTGATGAGTTCTTAAGAGAACAAGGCATAGTATTACAACTAACTCCTCCAGCAACTCCACAACTTAATGGAGTAGCAGAAAGAAGGAATCGTACACTGTTGGACATGATACATTCCATGCTTAGCTACACTGATCTGCCCATTTCACTGTGGGGGCATGCTTTGCTTACATCTGTGCATATTCTGAACAAATGTCCCTCAAAATCTGTTCCCACTTCGCCAAATGAGATATGGTGCAGTAGGAAGCCTACTCTCATGTACATAAAAATATGGGGTTGGCTCGCATATGTAAAGAAGACCAAGGTAGAGAAACTAGAGGATAGATCCTTGAAATGACGATTTGTCGGTTTTCCCATGGATTCGATGGGATAACTCTTTTACTTGCAAAACGATCATAGAGTCATTGTGGCCTTGCAAGCCTACTTTCTCGAAGAAGAATTCATTTGAGAAGGTGGTGCAGGTAGAAAGATTGTTCTGGAAGAACAAGATGATGTCCCTTCGAAGACGTGACATGGTAGAACTCTACGTGTTTTTACTGCAAGAGGACTGGTCATGTGTAGTAATAAAGTGGACAATAAATCCGGGATTTCAAACCCACAGAGACTTGTATTTTAGTTTTACGAGAAATTAAAGCAAGTAAGAACTTAAAGAAACTAAGATTTAAAAGATTTTAAAAGCAATAAAATAAAATAAAACAAGAATTAACTATAATATTATGACGAAAGAAAGATAAAGAAAACAAGATGTTGAAATCAAGATAGCTATGGAATAGAGCAACTAAGACACATGTGTTGGCATAAATTAATCAATTCTTGTTCAAATCACGTTTGCATATAATTAGACTAATGTTGCTGGTGGAAAATTCCTTAAGATTATTATCACGCGGTCCCTCGCTCATGATAACCTATACCAGATTGGTTGTAGCAATCTTTACTACATGCATTAAACACTAGAATTTTTCCCAAATTTATTCAGATTTATCCCTCCAAATAAACTCGGCTAACAGCATCCGGAGTATGTAGCTATCCCTAGCATCAACTGACTTAGAAGATGTTATTAATCCTTTTTGCACCTTAAATTACTTTCTCTCGGACAGATAAGTTAAGCATAAAATCTTACATATGGTAGCTAATCAGATGAACATCAAGCACAAGATTAAAACACAAAGCAACAAAAGAATTAATATGAAAAAAGCAATTTATAACTCAAATCTCATAAATTAGCCTAAACATGGCCTTAGTTCGAAGAATCTAATTCATCAACAAAAATAAAAGAGAGAAAAACAAAGAAAGATTTATATTCATAGACAAATATAAATCTAATCTAATAAAACTCCATATTAAATTTGATTGTTGAACTTCGATCTTCATCCCTTCCATGCTTCTTGATTTTTTCACCTTCAAGGGTTTGTGTAGATCTTCATGGATATGTAAAAACTAAATCCAACCTTAATAGGAATCTATTCTAAGTGTATTTCTTCTGTCTAAAGTTGTGCAAAACCCTAAAGAACTGATCTTGTATTTATAACCAATAGGTGGAAGAATTCTCTTTGAATTAGAATTGGAAATTTCCAAAACTGCTGCTCCCAACATCCACGTTCGAACGTTGGACTTCCTCAAGTTCGTCCATTAATCCCCTCTCACGTTCGTGCGCAAGTCATCTTCACGTTCGAGTGTAAAAACTATTTTTCCAGTCAGACTCACGTCCGGACGCTGGCTGTCTCATGTTCGAACGTGCTGTTTCGTAACTTTTTCTGTCTGCGCAGAAATCGTGTTTTCTTCATAACTTTATTTACAAATCTCCAATTTGGGTGAATCAGGTTGCCACATGAAGCCAAGACAGAGATCTACAACTTCTTAGAAGGACACTTCCACAAATTCGGAATCTAAATATTCTGAATTTCTGCATTGTCATCCAGTTTTGCTCAATTATAATGATCTTCTACCTTTACTCAATAAGCACATAAATTACAAGCATATGTGGTATAAATCATGCACAAACCAATGTAAATAACATGAATATGACACTCTAAAACACATGAATTTATAACCTATCAAGACGTTAGTTCAAGAATCATAAATTAAACCCAAAACAACACAACCATCGCAATAATGATCTAGCATAGTAGCTTAGCCACCTGAGAGATATGGCTATCTACACGATACACAGCATTATTTGTATGTTGTTGCAGAAGGGATCCATGGAGATGATTCCTCTGACTATAATAAAGCAGCGACAGATATAGATTCCTCAAAGTGGCTTGAGGCTATGAATGCAGAGATTGATTCGATGTATTTGAACCAAGTCTGGACTCTTACTGGTCTACCAAATGGTGTAAGGCCAATTGGATGCAAATGGATCTATAAGAGAAAGATTGGTCCGGATGGCAAGGTGGATACCTATAAGGCCAGGCTAGTGACGAACGGGTATAGTCAAAAGGAGGGCATTGACTATGAGAAAACCTTTTCTCCAGTGTCCATGATCAAATCTATTAGAATTCTGCTAGTCATAGCTGCAAACTTGGATTATGAAATCTGGAAAATGAATGTGAAGACCGCATTCCTAAATTGATACCTCGAGGAAGACATTTATGCAACAGCCCAGGGGCTTCATATCCGAATTAGATTCTTATAAAGTTTGAAAAAATCGATCAATTTATGGACTAAAGCAAGCCTATCGTAGCTGGAATCTACGGTTTGATGAAGAAGCAAGGAAATATGGCTTCATCAAGAAAGAAGACAAACCATGTGTTTACAAAATGGTTAGTGGGAGCAAGGTGACATTCCTAGTTCTATATGTAGATAACATACTACTTATAGGGAATGCCATATGCTTATTGACGTCAGTCAAGACATGGCTCTCAAGCACGTTCTTCATGATAGACTTGGGAGAAGCTACCTACACTATGGGAATTTGCCTATATAAAGATAGAGCGAATAAAATGATAAGACTCTCCCAAGCACTCTACCTAGAGAAAGTCCTTAAGAGATATGATATGCATAACTCTAAGGGAGGACTTTTGCCCATGAGACATGATATTCATCTTTCTGAAACTATGAGTCCTGAGATGGACAAGGATAGAATGGAAATGAGGAATGCACCCTATGCATTGGTAGTAGGAAGTCTCATGTACGCGATGTTGTGCACGAGACCAGATCTGGCATATGATGTGAGCATAGTTAGTAGGTTTCAAGCAAACTCGGGGGAGCAACACTAGACAGCAGTGAAGTGTATCTTGAAGTACTTAAGAAGAACTAAAGATATGCTATTAGTATATGGAAATGGAGAATTGAAAGTGGATGGTTATACTGATGCAGATTTTCAATCTGATCCTGATGACCTCAAATCCACCTTTGGGTACATATTCACGCTTAATGGTGGAGTAGTGTCTTGGAAAAGTTTTAAGCAAAGCACAACTATTAATTCCACAACCGAGGCAGAATATGTGTCCGCCTTTGAGGCAGTCAAAGAAGTTGTTTGGATGAGAAAGTTCATAGCTGAACTTCAAGTGGTTCCTAGCATAGAAATGTTGTTGCCACTATGGTGTGACAACAATGGAGCAATAGCGCAAGCTAAAGAACAAAGGTCTCACAATAAATCTAAACATGTGGTGAGAAAATATCACATAATACGAGAAATCGTTGGAAGAGGCGATATCGCCATGCTGAAAATAGTCTCAGCAGACAACGTGGCTAACCCACTCACCAAGCCATTATCACAGCCGGTGCTAGATAAACATCTGGAGAAGATGGGCATCAAATACCATAGCGATTAGCATTAGTGCAAGTGGGAGATCGTTAGGTGTAAGCCCTCAATGCTAATGAGAAATTAGATCGAGTAGGGCTTTGATAAGTTATTTGTGATTATATGTTTCTATTTATAGAATAAAGGTTTTGATTTTGTTCATACAAATCTAATGGCATTTAAGTGTGTTGAACAAATAAGTCCTTGAGATTTGAAGATAGACTTTCCACCTCTTATGGTTGAGAGGAGGCACTGGAAAGAGTCAAGTATTTAATCTCTTAATCATAGTTCGCGAGTTAAGAACTTTTAATTGGACATTAAAATTCAACTGTAAGACACCTGTTTTGACAAGAAAGTGTCAGTCGAACACTGATTAGATAGTCGGAGCTGGTGTCATGAATATAGTTAATGGAATTAACATATTTGAACTCAACTCGTATTAATCCGATCACATGAGTATTTACTCTTTGACAGTCAATTATTGGGATTAAGATTGCGATAATATGTATGAAATTTAGACTTGAGGAGTTATTTACAATGTGCTTATAGTATTAGATATGTTATCATAGTAGTTAGACCCGTATCACCTAATAGGTGGGGTTGACCTCGAAATACGATTCACATGGTGCATTCGACATTGTAAGATAACTGCCAATATGGGATTCACCGTCTCGATAATAAACGAGTATGTGACCTGTACGATCATAAGTAATTGAAATTACAAAGTCTTTGGCCAAAGCATATAAACTAACTAGTGATGGTCACTGAGGGTAGTTTGGTAATTTCACATTATTCTAATTACTGAGTACAACATCAAGTTCTATGAGTTTGAAATACCATGGCTCTTACTTGATCGGATCACGTCGGTGAAGAGTTTATATGCATATGGTAGTTGTAATCAGGGTTCGTGATGACATGTTCATCTCGTATTCAATTGGGTTACGATTTGGTTCCACGGTGTTGGCTAGGTGACAACCTTATCCTTTGAAATCCTCCCACTACCAATTGAATCGAGCCTAGAGAGTCGCATTATGTGAAGAAAATGAATGATTTTCTATGCTAAGGATATTTTGGTAAATTCACATTAGATGTGAATGACTAACAAAATGGATGGCATGATTTAATTAAAGATATTTAATTAGATTAAATAAATTAATTAAATCATTTAATTCATAAGTTAAATTAATTTATAAGTTGAATTAAATTAATTGGATTACTTTTAATTGGATTAAGTAATTAATTAAAAGTCAATTAAATTGAACTTGGATTTAATTAATTACATATCATGAGCTAAGATGGAACAAAGCCTAGAAGCCCATTCCACATAGGCCTAGTTGCCGCCCCCTCTTAGTAGGACTGGAGATTTTGTGTACTTGGTATAAGTTGTTAATCAGTGTCAGAATTCTACACAAGTCATAATTCTGAATCTCACTTTGAGCCAAAGAAAACCTAGAGCAAAAGAAAGACAAAATTCCCTCCTTCTCTCTCCACCTAGCCGCCGCCATTGTTGCCGGGGAGGAGATCGGAGCTTTCTTGAAGATTTTTTTTCCGCGTGATAATCTAGAGGCAGAAGTCCGGGGCTGCTGCTGATTATTAAAGTTTTGTCATCAAGAGGTAATTTGATTATCCTCTTTTGTATATTTCTTTTTGCGAATTAATATCATGAAACCTCAGATTCGATTTCTGGAGTGATTCGAATTAAATTTTATTTTTATCCGCTAAACCGAATAACAACAGCATTTAGGGCACATGATAAGTAAATAGGCCCTAAGAAATGCAAGTAAAAATTTGTGAACAACAAAAAGGTGGTCTTGATAGGGCTCAAACCCGCGACCTCTGGCTCATAAGAGACCAACACTCTAACCAACTGAGCTACGGAACCATGTCTATAGAGTCATTATTTCGCTTTTATAAATGGTGTATTACAGTTATTGTCGGTTAACTAACTGAAAATTGTTACATCAAAAGTCGCAAAATACCAAAACGTTAAATATTTCACACCAAAAAATAAAACAAATTATGACAAATTTCGTATTGTGATAAAATTAGGGGTAATGGCACTTTTCGATATAAATTATTCGGATTTTTGCACTTTTGTAAACAAACTTTTTTCTTTTGCATTTTTTTATCCGAACTTTATAAGGCTAAAAACTTTTTGACTAAAAAATGCTAAAAATATAAAATTTTGTAAAAATTCGTGTAGTTCATATAAGAAAGTGTAAAAAATAAACAAGTTTAGATAAAATAATGCAAAATCCGTTTAGTTCAGATAAAAAAGTGCAAAAAAAAAAGTTTGTTTACAAAAATGCAAAAACTCGAATAGTTTGGATGGGAAAATGACATTACCCCATAAAATTATGACAACTTCCAATGGATTGCAAACAAATCAGAAACACAAAAAGGTGGTTTAGCGTGGAAACTTTTGCGGCTTTGCCTTGTAAAAATTATCCGGAAAATTCTATGTCACACCGGTATCAATAGTCCTGGTGTAGCATACACTATTGGATCTCCCAATAAGGGGGGACATTTACTAAAATACCCCCTGATTCAATGGTGTATGCCACACCGGGACCATTGGTACCGGTGTGGCATAGAATAACCCAAATTATCCGAGCAATTCTATGCCAGACCCATCCCAATGGTCCTAACCCCTTTAACACCACACATTTTCATTGGGATGGGTGATTTTTACATAGATAGTTGGTGATAAAAACCACTCACCCTAACATAATTATGTGGTATTAAATAGGTTAGTATCATTGGAGTGGGACTAATTTAGAATTTTCCAAATTATCCCATGCTTAAGAGTAAGTATATCAGCTTTTCTTGTCACAAATGATGTGATAGATGATAGCCACGGTACATAATTAAGAGAAACTATATCCGATTTTGTCATTTTTAAGATATACTGCTTTTATGAATCCAATGTTAGGGCATTATCTCAAACATTCTCAGATATGGGGACAACAACTAATTAATATCTTGTGAAGATAAGTGAGCATTAATCATTTGTTGGAACAAATTATTAAACACTTGAACTTTATGCACTGTTTCACAACACATACTAAAAGTTCGAAATACGTTGATAAGCGGGTGTGAAAATCACCTCATTTATTTTGAATGTGTGGTGTAAAATAGATTGGGAACAACACTCTCGGTCCACATTAGAATTTTCCAAATATTATTCCTTATTGTGTGTGTGTATATATATATATAAAAAGTTATCCTTTCTATTTTTTTGTGGATATGCCCTTAGCATCAATTATTAGATCAAGTAATGAGTGTAACATATATAACCCTGGCACAAAATTTCCGCCGGAACACGACACGACGAATTACTGATTCTACATTATTTGCTTGCCAAGAAAATAAGACAACATTAACTATCCCTTCACTAGATTTCCAGGCTAAAAATTGGGGGATGCTTAAAATTACATGGAGTTGAAGATATATCCATAATCAACTCCGACTTTCAGAAAATATATTCAGATTCGTAAACAAATAATTATTAAAAAAAAAAGTGTTGATGAGGAAAAACACAGAACAAAAATCTCACCGTGATTTCATAGATACTGATCCATAAATATTTTCTCTCTTTTTTTATTTTCTTGATAGCTAGAAATGGTCTTATAAAAAGAAAAATTTGAAAAAAGAGAAAAAAGAGAAAATATGTTTATCTCTTGGAGCCAAAAAGTCAGAGGCAAATCCAATTTCACTAGGCATTCCTACAAGTGTAGCCAAAGATCTGTTTTTCGCCCCCCATGATTTTCTCCAAAAACCCTCGGTTAGAACAGATAAAGAGAAAGAAAATGAAAAGGTTCAAGAAATGTAGCAAACTATGTTAGGAATCAACGCGCATGAACGAACTTTAAAGTAAAAGAAAGCAAGAAAACGAGACAACAATTTTACGTGGTTCGGCAATTTGCCTACGTCCACGGACCTATGCTAGAGAGATTTTATTTCTTTGAGAGAGAAAAAACGATTACAAGAGATTGAGAGTGTATTGCCCCGAAAGAAAAAAAAAACAAGTGTTTCCCGTGTAGCACAATTTGTATCTACAACAAATTGTTTTCCCTAGTATAAACTACACTACACACACTTTGCTCTCTATGTTTTCTCTCGATTTTGGGATGATAGAAATGAAGGAAATTCACTCCTATTTATAGGAGTAATTTCACCTACCAAACAAACTCTTGGTTCACTTACCAAACAACCTTTTGGTTTCACCTACCAATCAACCTTTTGGTTTCACCTACCAATCAACATCTTGGTTTCTTCTACCAAACAACATCTTGGTTTCACCTACCAAACAACATCTTAGTTTCACCTACCAATCAACCTTTTGGTTTATTTCTCCACAAAACCCATCAAACTATAAAAAACTAAATGACTTCTAAATGATTGAACCAAAGTTTTCTTTTACTTGAGACAAATGGTGAAGAAAAGCCAAGATAATTCGGCTTGAAAATGGTGAAATAATGGTTTTTCAAACCCAACTGAAAAATGAAAGAGAGTGAAAGAAACCTAGATGCAATAGGCAAAACAAAGAATTTTCCTGGAAAAAAAAATTGTCTAATAATTAATTAATGAAAAGTATAGCACCTTACTTGAGCGTATCGCCTGCTTGAACATAAAAGCCAAAATCATCTATTGTAACGAATACAACGGTTACAAATGAGCTTTACGAGTGACGACATTTAATATGTTACAAGATGATACAAGTGTTGTTACAATTGATTTTATTTGTGACTATGTCTACTTTAAGTAAGGACCTTTTGCACTCATTCACTAAAGAATAATGTTTTGATGATGACTTTTGATTTTTATTAACCAATAGTTGCTTTTTTCACAAAAATGTGAACTTCTTATGACAAATGGTATAGTTCTTTATAATAAAGCTAGTTTTGGTACAACAACAGTTTCTTTACAATTATTTTATCATAAGAAGTGCATTTTCTCGTGGTGCCATAAGACATTCAAACATTCATAATAAGATTTGTCATTCAATTTTGAATTTCGTACAAGCATTTTATTTGAGATGGTTATGACTTGGGACAAGTTGTGGCTGATGGTTGGAATTCACGATCGATTTTATTTGATTTAAGATGGAGAGTGGTAGAGGTGGGGATGAAGACCTTTAAGATTTTGTTTTGAATATATTTGTAAATTGTAATAGAACATAAACATAAACAAACAAGCCTAAGTCTCAACCCAATCCTCAGGTCGGACCCATGAATCCTAACACCTAAATTTTTGTCACCGTCACCTAGGGGTGTGTAGGGTTAGGTTAATCGTCTAAACCAAACTAAACACCAAAATTTCGGTTCTAAGCAAAATTGAACTGAGAATGTTAGTTATTTTTTTAAAAAACATTGGCTGTGTTTGGTTTTGTTTTCAAACCCATTTTGGCCAAAAATTTTGGCCAAAACTTGTTTGTTTTGTGTTTTTTTGACCAAAAATGATTTTTTTGGTCAAAAATATTGTCAGCTATTGTCTTCCTATTTGTCTCTACTTTAGGGTACCTACATCAACTACAATATAATCATTTAAAACTTATATTTTTCAATCATTAACTAATTATAAATACAACTTTTTAGACAAAAACTTACATGATTTGACTGCTACAGTAACTTTTGTCTCTTCTGAAAATAAAATCAAACACTAAACCAAACACATTTTCATCAAAATACACAACTTCCAATAAACCTTTTCACCAAAATTTTCACCAAAAAAAACCCCCAAAATAAAACCAAACACAGCCATTGGTTCTTGGGTTCGGTTTCGGTTTTGATATATTCCATTGGGTTAACCGAAATTCAACAGTTTGTTATTGATTACGGATTTTTTTTATATAAATATATATTATATGTACATAATTAAAAACAAAGAAACATGTAAAATGTGCTTATAAATAACATTTTATGTGGAAGGAAAAATTCAAAAAAAAAAAGAAGAAGACCCTAATTATGAATAATGTTTCAAGTTGCAGTATAAATTTGTGCTAATATTGTCAAAGTACCTTTGTTTCCTAATCACTTACACTCTTGAATGAGAAACCAAGGAATATAGGGTCTAATGATCATGGATTAAAATTTCATTTCAAAGCTAAATTTCAAGTTGTTCAATATCAGAAATGTATATGAAATGTTTCAAAAATTTTGCAAAATTCTTGAAACAATACATGAATAGTGCAAAAGAAAGTAAATGAGAGTTGCTCCCTTTTTTTAATTAACAAAACGTCAATATTTTGGATGAAAATTTATACATCTACACTAATAATCGATCAAATTTTACTAACAAACAAAGTGGTAATGTTGGATTCAAGTTAGCATTTATAGAACATATAATTGATAAAGTTCTAGTAACTTAAATTGTGAAATGTTAAATTTAAAAGTGTTATTGCCAAAAAAACAAAAAAAAAAAATTGTGACATTAACTATTTGATCAACGACTACCATGAATCGCATGATAAAAAAATTGCTCCTCCTTGAAATAAATATTTGGTTGACTAATTCGAGCATGATATCTTGGGCAATAAAGCAACAACACTTTCCGAAAATAAACTACGAAACTTTCAATGTTTCCATGCATGGTTTCCGTGGAAAATATGGAAACATTGAGAGTTTCTTACTAAACAACGTAATTTCAAAACTATTTTATGGTTTCTTTTTCATAAGCTCAAAAACAAAAAAAATCGCAGACATTTCGATGGGAAAAAAAAAAGAAAATTGGATCAAGCTAATTATATTGGATGGCAACTTCGTCCCACAAAAATGCATTTTGAATTTTTTCTAAATTAAACCAATTTTATTTTTGTTATTCAGTTCTTTGATAGTGATTTTCTGTCTTCCATCCATAAGCTCAACAACGGTAAGAATTTTTCTTTTTACAAAAATCCAATTTAACCGAAAATCAACCTGAATCAAACCGATTCGATTTTTAATTGAACTAAACCGAACTCATTGATTTAGTTTTTGGTTCGAAATTTCGATTTGGTTTTTGATTCAACCGGACCGATGAACACCCTACACGGAATGCTGAAAAAACTTAACAAAAATAAAAATATAGAAGCCTTTATATAAGCTGAGGAATATATAAAATATCGCAAGTCATGATGAAGATATGCAAATAAATAGCCTAACACTATGTGATATATCTTTCGTTATGGCAAATATATGAGGTTATAGATAAAAACACGTTTTAAATAATTAATAAGTCTTTGATTTAAATAAGATTTATTAGAAATTTCATATGAAAATATTTGTAAGAAGACATTTGTCAATCCTTTCCTCGTTATGCCTGAGATATAATTTTGGTCTTAAATTTTAATCAAAATCCCAAAGTTTCAATCGAAATTTCAGATTTCATAGGTTCTTGAAGCAAAATCTCACTTTCGGCCCAATTATGCAGAATATTTGTCGAAATATCGACCCAATCCCAAAATTTCCCAAAACTTTAATCGGAATCCGAAATTTAAAAATCAGATTAAATTATTTTGCAGAATATCCATCGAAATTTCGACCGAAATCCCAAATTTCCTGAAATTTTCATCGAAACCCAAACTTCCCGAAATTTAAAGATAATATTAAATTATTTATATTTGATTTATTTATTTATGTTAATTATAATTTTAGATATTTCTTTTCTTTCTTTGGGATCACAATAATCGAGTATGAAAAGTTGATGTGAGACGAAATATAATTATTTCGATCCCAGAAATTCCATATGATTTTGAATAATACATTGTATGAAAATTGTATGTGTTTTGTTTTAGTAAAGGTTTTAAAGATATTTATTCATTCTTTTACTTTAAAATCCTACTTATTTTAAATTTCCACCACATATTTTACTCATGCTAATTAACAAAGTTCGCTATATATACATTATACACACAATATTATGTAAACAATGCATAGTAATGTAAAATAAAGATACCCGAAGTTTTATTTATAATTTTCAATCATTTCTGTAAATTTCCATGATTTCTCTATAATCAAAAACGAAACTATAGAGTATAGATATCCTCGAAATTTTCGTCGAAATTTTCATAAATTTAATACCCCGATATCTACAACAATATCGATATTTAATACATTGGAAATAATATCTCTAATTTCGAATGTGGCTAATAAAAGACAGAACGGATCTTCTATCCCACAATAGTGTGCCACAATGGTGTCACATAATTGTGAGATTGACAAGTGTCCATTTAAAAAAAACTGTTAATAATAATTTAAATTAAATGAACACTTGTCAATCCCACAATGATGTGACACCATTGTGGCACACCATTGTGAAATAGAAGATCCGCTCTAAATAAAAGATGCCTTGAATTTGAGAATAATTAAGCTCATCAAAATATTTTATACATGAAAAGATCTGATTGTACTATCTAGTCAACTTCTTCTAAAATACAAATGATTCATTTATATCTATTAATAAAGGGAGAAAACTTAGAGGAATTAGTCTGCTTGGTAATTTCGGTATGACAGTTGGAGAATATCACGTGAATTAGGTGTTCATACATCATACATCAATTTTTAATGCCACCTTATATGTTTGATGAAGTGATATAATAATAACTACATGGTCCAGGAAACCAAATATAAGAAATTGTAATCCATGGTTTTTTTTCTTTATTTTCACTAATCTTTACTTCCCATCATTTTTTTCAATTTTATCACTCACATTTTACTAAATTTAATTAAATTTGAATCTCAAACGTTTATATTAATTTCACACACATATAGTATGCCTTGTCGATCAGTATATATTAATAAGAATTGGCTTAAATCTTTTCCTTCTATCAAGAGCTATTTAATATAATGAAGTTATGAGCTGGATGAATAATAACTATTAACTTCATTAATGCCTCCAAAATCTAACTAAATTGGAAAAGATAGATAATAATATGAGAAAATTACACACAGACCCCCACTTATTATATAATTACCAAAACTCCCCCTGACTTATTGAAAATTACCAACACACTCCCTCAAGTCAAGAATATATTACAATTATACCCTTTGTGCGGTTAGCACTTATTACAATTTTATCCCTACAAATCTTAGAAAGAGACCCCTTAAGGGGGTGTGTTTGTAATTTTCAATAAGTAAGGGGGTGTTTTGGTAATTACACAATAAGTAAGGGGTTTGTATGTAATTTTCCCTAATAATATTTGTACATTTTGTTTTTTTGACAATGAAAGCGGGCTAATAATATTTGTACATGATTAACAACAAAAGGGACCATAAACAGTAGAAACTTCTGCACATTATTGCGTTCATATATAAAGGGACACTGCCAGTTGCCACTACTGCTACCTGCACTGAAATATGATGCTGCCATTGGCAGTAGGGCTTCTGTGACTGGTTAATTTGTTCCCATTTTCCTAGTGGAACATCGCTTCTTTCCTTTTCTTCTTCACACGTGTCCATGTCTCATAAGTCAAGAAATTGCTTCTAAGATCGACTTAAATTTATTATAGTCTAAAAAACCTATGCTAAATTTAATGATTTTAATATTAATCTTTTTCATACAAAAAAATATATTGTGTGCGGTTTTACACACATTTGTATAAAAAAAATAGATACATAATAATAATACACAATTGAAATATTAGACTCGATCTGACATCAAATTATCCTTGATCGAGTAGTCCCTCTAATATTTTTAAGCCAATTATTGGATGTTTCTGGGCCCTTCATTTTATTGCCCTATCTCTATCATTCCTTCAGATACATGCAATCCATGATTTGTGTCACATTTACCTTAGTTATATATGATGAATTCAGTGGCCAATAAGGGAGGATATTTTAATGAATGAATTATTAGTTTTCCTATATTTCTTTTCTGCACTTTGTATAGAAAAGAGTGAAATAAATACTAATTAGCGTACGATGCTCGCTATTTGTTGGGCTTTATTCCATATTGATATCTACTCTTGGATATTTTGATGAGTCATGATAATGTACATATATAAGGGAGGATATTTTAATGAATGTATTATTAGTTTTCCTATATTTCTTTTCTGCATTTAATTATTTGGAGAAAAGAGTGAAATAAATACTATTTTGCGTACAATGCTTGCTATTTTGTTGACCTTTATTCCATATTGATATCTACTCTTGGATACTTTGGAGAGTTATGTTGATGTACGTGTATAATATAACTTTGAGCTAGTGCAACTAGTCACAAGTCAAAGATTCAAAAATGATGAAAACAAATAAAGAAATAACCTCATGTATTTGATTAATAAGCGGGTGGCTTTTTTTTTTTTTTTTTCAGATAAGCTTTTGTATTAACACCAAAACATTACACTAACAAACAATGCATACCTGGGAATCCTCACACCTCATTTTTACATTCAACAACCTTCCAAACTATTTCTACTATTTCTTTCACACTACAACTACCAAGAGAAAATAATCTTCTATTTCTTTCTATCCAAAGGTAATATACTATAGCAACAAATAACATACGCTTTTTACAACTCAAAGGGGTTTTACCTTTACAAATATTAAGGCCCCAATGCACATGGTCCTGCCAAATGAAGTTCCGACAATTGATTCTGATTTTTGCCCAGCACTGTTCCATCACCTCTCTAGCAAACCTGCACTGAAAAAATATATGGTCTCGACTTTCAGCTTCCTGATTGCATAGTAAACAACGATCATCTTCTAGCTCCTTCCACTTACTAAGTCGGTCCCTGGTCTTCAGTTTATTATGAACTGTTAACCAAAGTATGAATCTATGCCTAGATACCGGCCCATTACCCCAGATCAACTTACGCCACACAACATCTTCATAATGTTCCTGGCCATACATGTAGGCTTGTTTAATTGAAAATCTTCCACCCTTCCACTGATTATGCACAATATCAATAGCATCCATAAACTTTTCTCTAACTGTAATCAACCTTTTCCACAGCCAGGAGTCTGAAACCCTTGCCTGAACACACCAAACAGTATTGATTTTAAATAGTAGGAGTTCACCCATTTGATCCACCTAGAATATGATTTTGTTGCAATATTCCACACTTGTTTGAATAGAGCAGCAATATTCCACATCCCTAAAGAAATAATACCGAGTCCTCCCTCCTTTTTTGGCAGACAAATATCTGCCCATTTCACAGAAGCATGATATTGGCCTGATGCTTTACCACTCCAAAGGAAAGTCCTACACATTTTCTCTATTTCTTGTACAACAGTCAAAGGAATAGGAAATATTTGGCTCCAGTACATTTGGACCCCAAAAATTACTGTCTTGATTAATAAAATCCTCCCTGCAAATGTGAGCAATTTGGCAGTCCAAGATGTGATTCTCTTTAAAATCTTATCAACCAATGGTTGGCAATTTTTCACAGTCAACCTAGAAGATGTAAGAGGTACCCCCAGGTACCTTATAGGCATCTCCCCCTCAACGTACCCAGTGACACTTAGTATCTGGTGTTTCACCTCCTCCTGCATCCCTCCACACAATAACTGACTCTTATCTAAATTGGTTGACAAGCCAGAAACACTGGAAAAATGATCAAATCTCTCCTTCACTTTAGAAACAGAGTGGACACTGCCCTTACAAAACATCATGAGATCGTCAGCAAAACACAAATTTATGAGGCCCACTTTCTTGCATTTCGGGTGGAACTTAAACTGGGGGTCTCTTTGTAATAATTTGAAAGCTCTTGACAAATAATCCATGACCAACACATAGAGGTAAGGAGACATGGGATCTCCTTGCCTTAAACCCCTTTTACCCTTGAAAAATCCAAACATAGTCCCCTGTATTATGATGGAGTAGCTTGGGGTAGTTACACAAATCATGATCAGGTTCACAAAATCCCAAGGAAATCCATATGCAGTAAGAATTTTATCCAAAAACACCCAGCTTATTGTATCATACGCCTTCCTTATATCCACCTTCATTACAGTTCTAGCAGAAATCCCCTCACAAGTTCATGACATAAGACCACATTGTCAACTATAGCTCTACCTTTAATGAATGCCCCCTGGGCTTGGTCAACAACTTGAGGCAAAACCATTTTCAATCTATTGCAAATTAATTTGGAAATAACTTTATACACCACATTGCAACAAGCTATAGGTCTATAATCACTTACAGTGGTAGGGTGATGGCTCTTGGGGATTAGATGCAACACTGTGTGATTTAATTCAGAGAGCAATTTTCTTTTGGAGATGCAATCTATTACTGTAATTGTTATATCCTTTCCAATAATGGGCCAAGCTTTTTTATAAAAAAAAAAGAGTTATACCCGCCAGGTCCCGAACTTTTATCATCAGGTATTGAGAAAAAACGTGCTTTACTTCCTCTTCTGTTATTGGCTGCCTAAGACAATTTACATCCTCCTGTTGCAGTAGATAGCCTTGTGAAATTACTTGCTGCTGAATATCATCAGTGGCAAGACTTGGTGCCCCAATAAGGTTCTGAAGTACTTGAGGCACTCATTCTTAATCTCTTCTGGTTGTTCAAGTAGCTCACCCCTACTGTTTTTGATTGCAAGTATTCCTGTTTGTGCTTTCTTTGTACGCATTCTTGCAAAAGAATATTTAGTGCATTCATCTCCATACTTCAGAAACTCAACATTGGATCTTTGTCTGATGAACTCAACCTCCACTTTGATCAGGTTTCTCATTTCATCATAATAGCATTTCTCCTGGGATATCAGATGATGATCAACGGGAGCAGATTCCAATTGGGTTCTGACAAGATGCAACTTTTTTCTGGCATTCTCTACCTGCTCTGAGATATTAGTAAAATGGCCCTTATGCAGCTCTTTTAGTGTCTGTTTAATAGCTTTGCTTTTTTGAACTACTTGGAACATTTTTCATCCCCTAATCTCCTTGATCCACCCTTCTCTGATGATATCATAGAAATTGTGATGTTGCACCCATCCATTTAGAAATTTAAAGGGAGCTTTGCCCAAATGGTGGTCTTTAACACTAAGTATCATTTGACAGTGATCAGATAATTCCTTATCTGGAAACACCACTGAAAAGTTCTCCATTTGAAGGAACCACTCCCCATTAGCTAGCACTCTGTCCAGTTTACAATAGGTTCTAGTGGACGCCTGCTGATGATTGCTCCAGGTATAAAAGGCCCCTGAGTAAGGGATATCCTCCAATCCCATCCTGTCAAAACACCCCTTCATATCGTCATTTCCCCCGGCATAACTCCCATCACTTAATAACTTCTCATTACTATGGAGGGTAGTGTTCCAGTCCCCCATTAACACCCAAGGTTCCTGATAGTTAGACTCAACTATTTCCTGCCATAAAGTTTTCCTGCCCCCTCCTCATTCAACGCATACACCATTTTGGACTTGCCAATAGCCATTCTATAGGTAATTTGTTGCTCAGATACAGATAAAACTGTAGCTTGAACTTTGTGTTTTTTCCAGAAGAGCCAAATTCTGCCATTTGTGGCCCTTATGTAATTATTAATACAACTCCATTCCATTCCAAAACATTGCACAATCTTTTGATAATTCCTAGGTTTCACCCTAGTTTCAATTATTCCAAACACATCAACTTTGTGGACTGTCATCATCTTTTTCACAGCATGTGCTTCTCAGATGTATTCAGTCCTCTAATATTTCATGTAACAATATTCATATGTCAGGGGGTCGGTTTTCATCCAATTGTCCAGTCCCTTCCTCAACCACACTCCCCACATGACTCAGTACTTGAAACAGGTTTGATAATGCATGTTGCACCTCAATATGTCCTGCCTTCTCTATCCAATTACTGCCTTTCTTACTTTTAGATCCGCGGACCTCTTGCCACTCCTTTATCAATCCTTTTCCTTTGTCACTAGTTTGCTGTTTTTGAGTTTGCATCTGTGGAGGGGTATTAGTGACATTACCCGACTGGGCCTCCCCCTCTGCCCTTATAGCTTGAGCAGGAGCTATCTCAACAGGTGGTATGTTTGTTTCCTATATTGTTACCCCTGTTCTTTTAATCTGCCACTGCTTAGTGATGGGCTTTTTACATGTTGCCTCTCTATGTCCCCAACCATGACAAGCCTTACAAACTACCGGAAGCCATTCATACACCACTTCCTGTTACAAAATTTTCCCATCAACATCATTCCTAATTTTGACCTCCTTAGGCAGCTCCTTGCCTATTTCCACATTCACCAAAATTCTCGCATATTCAAGTTTTAACTTCCTAGCTGTCATTTCATCAGTTTGAACAAGGATCCCAACTTTACTGGCTATCTTGCTAAGGCTCGTGGCACCCCACATGCCTAGAGGCAGATTTGGCAATTGAATCCATGTGGGAACAATAGTTATGTTCTCTGCCTTAACAAACCCTTCCTTCCATCTTCTAATTATTAGAGGCTTGCCATAAAAGAATTGTGTGCCTTTATGTATGGCTGCGTTCATGTCTTCCTCTGTTGCAAACCGCAACAGGTAGTAATCCTCATGTTTAGCAACAATTGGTTGCTTCAATCCTCTCCATCGGGCCTTCAAGAAATTAACCATTACTGGGATATGAATATCCTGCCCTAGGACATATGCATAGAGGGAGAACTTCCAATATGCTAACTCCGACTCCACATCCTCCTTCGTAAGATTGATTTCATCCCCTTCATTCTGAATCTGCTGCAACGTAAGCCCATTTCCACCACTTCGGTTGCCAGCAAAGAGTTCATTCCATGAGCGCAGTTTATTCTGTCCCAGGGTCTCAGTCGCCCTTAATTCCTTAGGATTTGGCTGCGCGTGCTGCTCCTGGGGGTGAATTTCGGCTTCCCTCACTGTTTGGCCGTCTTTCCTAGAAATACCCAAATCTTCGATTGCTAGCCCTAAGTCTATTTCCTCTATCCCGTCTATTTCTGTTGCTATTTCTCTGAGTGCATCGCTGTGTGAGCTCCTAGGCACCGATGGCGAATGAGTCGATTCATTCGGTGGTGCGATCGGACTCATAGTGGTTGTTGTCGTACGTTTTCCCCTCCGTTTCGCCATGAATAGTTTTCTGGCGTACGTTAGCTTGCTAACGTGTGCCGAGAGAATATCCCAGAAAACTTACATGAATAGTTACTTACTGTTTATTCACTACATAAGCGGGTGGTTGATAAGCTTATATAAACTTTCTTAAATTATTTTGTAAAATATTTGAGAATTTAGAAGATGTTAAGAGTGTTTCAGCACATAAATTTTTTATAGGGCGGTTGGAGCTTAAAACCTCATAATTGTATTCCCCCCCCACACAATCCCCAAAAAAAAAAAAAACTATTAAGGCCTAGCAAATTTCCTTATCGCACGTGATTATATAACTACAAGACTGACATTTCTTGACTTCTTATGATCAATTCTTGCAACTTAATTATATTGTTCAAACAAATTGAGACTTTATCTATAAATTAAGACGTGAATTTTCACAGCGCATTGAGTTTTATAAAATGTTAGAAAATAATAAATTTATCTGAAAACTCCTTAAGTTTAAAATAATAATAATATATAGTTGAAGTCGTCAAATTGGTATCAATGGTCCTATTAATCGCAGTTTGGTAGAAATGATCCCATTAGAATTATATGCTACTCTCAATCCATTTAGTCTTACTATATATCTAATAATCTTTAAAACCATCAATTGTCGAAGCAAAAACATGATTTTCCCCTGCCCTCGTGTTCTCTAACAATTAATCCAGATTATTTTGTCGAAATTGCTTGCCCATGAACACTATTTATGGTCTACATAGAACATTAGTCTCCAAAAATACGTAAAGTCACATCGTTTTAAACAATTGCACATTAAAATGTCGATTGCTACATGAGGATCCATTAAGACAATTCGTCAATGAAATCTTCATAGCAACAGAGTTGTTGTCTCAGTTCGATTAGTGGGAATATTTGTAGCTTTCTAGATCCTCTTGATCTACAGCCAACATGTTGAGGCTAAATATATGTATTTTTAAAAACCAATATCATATCTGGACGGGCTGTTCTATGCTGGGCCGAGATCATTGGTCTCGGCCCAGCTCAGCCGTTGGATATCCCCAACAGGGGGGGTCAAATTCCCATTTAACCCCCCCCCCCCCCCATGTGGGGGGATCCAACGGCCCTCGCTGGGCCGAGATCAAGCATAAAATTTTCCATATCTGGACCATATATAACACTATTGATTTGAATGAAAGTTGGACTAAAATGATCGAATTTTGGACACTGCAAAGGGGATGGGACATCAGGCACGAGAAATGGGAAAAGAAACTAGGTTTTAATTTCGGGGCAATTTCCCCCTAGATCACGAGCAATTCAAGTGAGTTATCTCAGTATATATTGATTGCCAAAATCCTTAATTGAATAAGACAGTACTGTAAGATATGTAACTATTTTTCAAAATTGTCAGATAATGTAATGCCAAATTATAGAGATAATAAAATCAAAATGAGATCACTTAGCACAGTTGTAGACATATTATACAATATTTCCCCAAAATAATAAAAAGCTGAATGTGTCGGCCAATTGCATCCCCATATTTTCCAAGATTGTTGAGCAGAAACAAGAGGATGTCATATATGGGTAGTTTAAGAAGCAAAATTCCACTCAATTTCTTCTGCTACCATGTCGTAATGGGTAGTTCAAATTTTTAAGGGAAAATTACGTACAAACCCCCTCAATTATTGTGTAATTATCAACCCCCACTTATTAGAAATTACCAACATACCTCCTCATGTTAACGGTTTTTTATAACTACACCTCATGTGCATTTAACAATTTTTACAATTTGACTCCCTGTAACTTTATAAATAGACCCCTTAAGGGAGTGTGTTGGTATTTTTCAATAAGTGAGGAAAAATTTTGATAATTTCACAATAAGGTCGGGGTGGGGGTGTCTGTGTAATTTTTCCAATTTTTAATTTATGATTTATGTGACAAGTTTTGAGCTTAGCTCAACCAAGTTCACAGTCACATTATTAATTGATAATTAAATATGACCAGAGTCGGATTCGAAACCATTAATCCATAGGTAGCCACTTCATTTCTTAGTTCCACTAATAGGAACATGCATGATGTGATAATGACTTCCAAAAGTTCATTTTTTTTTCTTTTTTTGGCAATTATTTTTATTTAAAAATCAAATTAATAATATATATCTAGATAGATAGATAGATAGATAGCCACTTAATTTTTTAGTTCCACTAATAGGGACATGCATGATGTGATAATGACTTCCAAAAGTTAATTTGCAAAGTTCATTTTTTTTTTCTTTTTTTGGCAATTATTTTTATTTAAAAATCAAATTAATTATAAATATCTAGATAGATAGCCACTTCATTTCTTAGTTCCACTAATAGGGACATGCATGATGTGATAATGACTTCCAAAAGTTAATTTGCAAAGTTCATTTTTTTTTTCTTTTTTTGGCAATTATTTTTATTTAAAAATCAAATTAATTAGGCATAATCAAATTGATAAAGTATGAAAATATGAAAGCATAGACGTCGACATTATGTAAAAAAATTGAAGAATTTGTAGAAACTTGACATATTAATTATGTTGTTTACTTTGAAAACTGGTTGTGGCGATTTGCAACTTAAATTAACCGAAGCTTACAACATTGGGTCGTGTTTATGACTAACGTCAGAAAGGAAATATCTGATTTAATTTTTACTTAATTTCTTTAGTCTAATCCAATGCTAATTATTGTTTCATCTATTTTTCGAGATTATGTAGTGTGTGTTTGTGGGGGAATTCTAAGACAGATCGGGTTCAACAGAGCCGGTCTGTCTAACATCATTGAATACAGGTGATTTAGATATTTTTTACCATCTTGTTTCTACATCTAATGGTGATAAACAGATCAACTCTGTTGAACCCAATTTATCTTAGAATCACCCGTGTTTGTGAGGATACCCTAGCGGTATCCCTGCCACTATGCTCACACATTACTCTCCACCACGCAATTTACTCAAGGAATTGATGAAAATCAAATGGACAAGAATGAAAGAAAGCCATGGTGGGGTGGGTTGAGCCTGTAAATTGCTTTGTCAAATTTAATTTGATGGGTTGGTGTTATTATTCTATATTCTAGTTGCAAGTTTATGGGATTTGGATCTCTCATTAGAATTAATTATGGGGTTTTAATGTAAGTTTTATATGGTTTTGAGCTCCACTTAAATAATCAACTTTTGTGGTTGGGGTTCTCCAAAGATTCATATCAATTGGTATTATAAGAGTCAGTCATCATGTCTTCCAAGGCAATCATGCAGAAGGAATAGTGAGAGCGCATACTCGATGGATCCAAAGAGAGCTGAGGTCCGGGGGCTGCCACCCGTGTGAGCGTCGGGCTGTAGTCTATGGGACTAGGATCCCATATTGGAATTATGAGATTTTAATGTGATATTTATATGGATTTGGGCTCTCCCATTTAGAGAATATTTGCTGAGCTTATAAGTTTTTCAAAACAACTTATAACATTACAAGAAAATTAAGTATCGGCAATGAAAATATACACCATGATATGAAATCGTGGTCTATACCAGTCTAAACCCACCTCTAATTTGGTTGTGGTAGATGTTTCATATTACCACGCTCATTAACGTTGACAGTGGTGGAAAAGAATGCTAACTATTTTAAACGTTGATTAATCGTGGTGGAAAAAACATTAATCTAAGCCATGATCTTCGCAATGAACAAAATATTGACAATGACTATAAGTCATGGGCATTGTTTTAGCCATTCTTACAGATACCACGACTAAAGCAAGGTGAAATCGTGATCAATCGATTTTGACCATGGCAAATAAGCTTTTCACCATGGGTAATTGACATGAGTGAAAATCAAAATTTTTTGTAGTGTAAGTTGTTTGAGAGCTTATAAGCACTTGCAGAGTGTTTGGTAGATTTTTAAAATAAAACAGTTAATAAGTTCTCAAAATAAGTTGTTAGGAGCTTATAAACCCCAAAATATAAAAGAATCACAACTTATTTTTTAAGAATATTTCATAAGTAGTAAAAGCTTATAAGCTCTTCAAAATAAAATTAGACAAACACCCTCTTAAATAGCTACCTTCTGAGGTTGGATTTTCTGAAATTTCATAACTATTGGACTTTGGTATTTAATTTGGACTTCGCGGTCTTATTTCTTTCCTATAATCTCTTGTAATTATATACCTCATAATAGCTTAATCTATGTATTGTGAGTAGCTTGCTCAAAAAAAATTATGTATTGTGTGAACACTATAATAAAAAGTAATGTTAGTGATAAAATTTGAAATAACAATGTTAAAATTGTCACTAGATGAATATAATGAATGACAATATTTTTTGCTTTGTCACAATAAGTATTTTTAGTAACAAGAGTTTTTTTTAAAGTTGTCACTAATGACAATTAGTGACACATGTATAATGATAACTTAGTGACAACACAAATAAAGTGACAACTATATTTGTTGTCATTAAGTTATCACTATATGGGTGCCACTAATTGTCAATAGATAATAATTTCTTTATCACTAACTATTAAGAGTGACAACTTCTCTACAAATTTTGTCACTATTAAAATATAAAATTTATTTTTGTGACAAAATAAAAAAATTTATCACTAAAAATTTATAATTAATTACACTTGAGTTCAACACAAAGGAGTACTTTGTGTTGTAAGTTCTCCGAAATAAGAAAATGTTAGTCAAGGCGTTAAGTAATAACGTAAAAGGTGTCATTATTAATATATATATATATATATATATATATATTGTGTGAATTTTTATTTTGTTACAATAATAACTTTCAGAAATTTGATAATGATACAAAAACTTTATGTCTATACTATCATTTAGTGACAGTTTGACAACAACAGATATTATATTATCACGGATAATTGTTTATAATGCACTAATTTACGATAATACGTAATTCAGACATCATTCTTGTCATTATTAAGTTAGGGAAAATTATTTAATGATACATATTAACACCAAATAGTTATCATTATGACAATTTTGACATTGTTACTAATTAGTAGCTAGCGTTATTTTCTCCATGTGGTAAAACAAAAACTTAATTAGCAAAGTATTTCAAAAGTTTAGCAATTAACGAAAACATAACATGGTATAGATTTTTAGGCTTGTTGAACGCTAAACATATATATATGTACACCAAAGATATAAACTCAGAAAAAACATCATTTAATTTAGAAAAAATTACATGTACACCCCCTCACTTTAGTGCAAAATTACCGAAAACCCCCTAATTTTTTGAAATGACATAAAGTCCCCCTCTTGTTAAGATATTCTAACACTTACACTCCCTGTATTTAAAAGTTCATATAATTTTACCTCTTGTAAAGCTTACAAATAGACCCCTGATGGAGTCTCGTTATAATTTATGAAAAGTCAGGGAAGGCGTTGGTAATTAAGAATAAAGAGATTGGTGTGACCCTTTAATTCACGAGAACAAAATCTAGAAATGTCTTCTAAAGAATCTATTATTCAAAGAACCATGATCTCAAAGCTCTACTTGGCCAAGACCCACAAGCTAGAGACCAATATTTAAGTTTTAGTTTGCGTACGTACTTTGTGGAGTGAGAAAGAGGCTAGTGATTAATAAGGACAGCAAAATGATAAAAGCAAAGTGATGGTCATATATTAGATATATATATATATATATATGGACACAAATGGAAAGACAACTTGTATGGCCTTTTCTCTAGATTTCCCCAAACCATCTTCAAAATTATTTATTGCAATTTGTACTCTAAACTCCTCTCTTCTTCTTTTTTCTTTTGTGTATGTATATGTAGAGAGAGAGTGATGATAAAAGGAGAGATGGGGATGGGGGGTGTTGAGTTGAGTTGAGTGATGTTGGGGTCTTCTCCAACACAAAGAGGTACTTATTGTTTCAGCAGACAAAAGGTTGTGATTGGAGTTTAAAACCTCAAGAAAAAGTGTGCCTATATATCAAAACAAAAGCCTATTTGCTTAATTACCAACAAAAAAAAAAAAAAGCAAAAAAGGCTTATTTGCTTCTGCTTTTCCATACAAAATCTTCATAATAAAAACAATCTTTCACTATCTCTCTCTTCTGCCTCCATATATACATAAGTGGTCATCTCTTTGTAGCTCTCAAAAACTCAAATAATGGAAGGAGGGGGAGATGAAGGAACATCTGCAAAGAAAAGGAAATTCAAGACAATTTGTGTTTTCTGTGGTAGTAGAACAGGTTACAGATCATCATTCAGTGATGCAGCTCTTCAGCTTGGAAAACAACTGGTGATTAATCATATATATATATATATATATATATGTACTTCTATATATTTAATTTCACTTACCTTATACTAATCAACTTCGAAGAGAAGCGAGTGACTAATTACAAGACAAGTCACTTCTTCACTTTGTTGATGTGTTTAATTATAAGATAAAATTATATATGTGACGAAACTTGGTTTGAGATAGAATTTTCCGTGTTTCGACTCAGGTTGAAAGAAAGATTGATCTAGTTTATGGTGGTGGAAGTATTGGATTGATGGGGTTAGTATCAAAAACTGTGTTTGATGGTGGTTGTCATGTTCTAGGGTATGCTAGCTTTAAATTTTGCCTTAATTTGTTCCATAAATTATATCTTCTTGTTAATAGCTTTCTTTACTTTCAGAATTAATAGTAATCCTATTTTTTTATACTCCACTTTCTTTTTGTCTTAATTGTTCTAGAGTTATTCCTAAAGCTCTCTTGGCACATGAGGTACAATTTCATCCAACTCTCCTCACACATGCATTTCATCACTCTTTTTTTTTTTACTTTGTAATGTTATATATATATATATATATATACACACACATATATCAATCATGGTCTTAATTAAACTTTGTTGCAGATATCTGGAGGAAGTGTTGGAGAATTAAGAATAGTGGCAGATATGCACCAAAGAAAGGCAGAAATGGCCAAAAATGCTGATGCTTTTATTGCCCTTCCTGGTACATACTTATTCTTCATCACAATTATTTGTCTGCCATCCATAACACTGAATATTTCACATTATAATATATATATATATATATGTATATGTACATGTAATTCTATATTCTGAATTAATGAAGTAAATCTCATATATTTCTTGGTTAGGTGGTTATGGAACAATGGAAGAATTATTAGAGATTATAGCTTGGTCTCAGTTGGGAATTCATGAAAAACCAGTAAAACTATCCTTTTTTCCTTTAATCTTCATATGATTGATTATACAGCATTAATTATTTGATTATTAATAAATTAATAGTAATAATTTTGGGTCTATTATTATTGTTATTATATTATGATTATAAAGTTTGTTTGAACAGGTGGGATTGTTGAATGTGGATGGATACTATAATAGCTTGCTTGCATGGTTTGACAAAGGAGTGGAGGAAGGTTTCATAGAAGATTCAGCAAGAAACATTGTTGTCTTAGCAGACTCACCACACCACTTGATCAACAAAATGGAGGTTCAATTGTTCATTTAAATATCAACACGTTACAATAATATATATATATATATATGATATATACACCATTATTTTTCATCATTTTGTCATTTAAAAAAAAAAAAAAAATGAATGCAATAAATGCATCTTATTTAATTTTTCGTAATCTATAAACCCTAATCTATTTTTACTGTAATAAATAGATATCTTATTATATGTAGCAAAACAGTAAAAAATTATCGGTGGAGTATAATAGTTTTCTTTAAAAATACGAATGACTTTTTTTTTTTTTTATTTATTTTGTAGGTCAACAATGCTTTCTTTCATCTTTTTCTTTTGCGCAAAATGAAAAGTTAAAATTATGAATGATCATTCAAATCACCTTTTTGGCAAAATGTCACTACAATAATAAGTAATATTTATGACAAAATTTAAAATAACAATATTAAAATTATCACTAGATATACATAATGAGTGATAATAATTTTTGTTTTGTCACAATAAAAAATTTTAATGACAAGAGATTTTTTAAAGTTATCACTCTTGACAATTAGTGACACATTTATAATGACAATTTAGTGACAATACAAATATAGTGACAACTAAGTTGTCACAAAAGGTGTGTCACTAATTGTCCATAGTGATAACAATTTTCTTGTCACTAATTATCAAGAGTGGCAACTTTTATACAAACTTTGTCACTATTAAACATGTGGAACATATTTTAGCGACAAGACAAAAATTCTTGTTACTAAAAATTGATAATTAGTGACAACTTTGATATTGTCACTTCGCATTTTGTCATCAATATCATATTTTTTTGTAGTGTGTTGGAATATATTAAATGTTTACAGAAGTAAACTATATGAAAAAAGTTGTCAGGCTAATCAGAATCATTCAAAATTCTTATTCAGATTGTAAAAAAATTGAAAAAAGCACTTTTTTTTGTTGGATTTAAGCTATTTTTTATTGTTTGGTTTCACTGCTTCTGATTCTTCTTCTCTAAAAATAAATAAATAAATAAAAACTAAAAAATGTCCTTACGTACTATAATCAGCTTCTTCTATTCCTTTTGTTTTTTTAACAAGTTTTGCAAATAAACTCAACTTTAATTTTTCTACTACTTTTATAATTTTTTCTAAAATTCATCACTTCTTTAAAAACATAAATATTTGCAAACAGACCTCAGTGTTACATTGAAATTAAAATTCTTTTCATAACCACTACTTACGAACATAATAAATACAATACTATTTATCATATGAACACAAACATTGTTCTTGTATTGCAACACAAATTACAGCACAAACATAATTTATCTACCCGTACATATTCAGTCGAGATTCAATCAAATGAAGTCCTAACTAGAATTTCACGAGTTCCACATAATTATGCGACATATGTGAGATCTTGGGATTAGCTTCTCAATTATTGGAGGGCTGGTCAAATAGACTTAAAGAATGGTTTACTTTCTTAATTTTATTTATTTTTCTTTTTTTGAAAATTTTGTAGGAATATGCACCAGTCCACGAAAGAGTGGCACCAAGACAAAGTTGGGAAGTGGACCAATTGGTTGAGTCTTCCACAACTACAAGTGGGACTACCCCAAGATCCTAGATCTGTATAAAGCTCAAGGTGTACAGATGGAAAATATTTGTATAGATTGGACTTTGGGTCCCATTCATGCACTTTGTGTTTGGGAAAAAAATACACCACATATTTTTTAATTAAAAAACAAGTGATGTATGATGTGTCTTTTTTCCAACCACAGGGTACATGGGTGGGGCTCAAGACTCGATCTACATAAGTGTTTTCCGTACAAATTATGTAAAATATATATATTATAAATAATACTATAATGATTTTTCTCGCAGTTCCATTTTGATCACTAAGATAAGGCCAGCAAAACTGCAAATGTAACCAATCCCCCTTTTCTTTCTCTCGTCTCTCAAGTGGGCTAGTTCAAAGATTCCATATCTTAATCAACCCATTTGAATAATCATATATGTTAGCATGTATCTTTGTAGCTCCGCTTATATCAATTAAAGTTATATATTATACTTTATTGAAGTATTTGATTCTTGTTTTTAATTTTGTACTTCATCTTATATTTCATTGAATATATAATTCACTTTTGGTCTCATAGGACTTCACGAATTTCAAATGTAGTCCCATTGGAATCTTAGTTGTACTTTTAGTCCCATAGAACTCACAAAGTTGCATTTTTGGTCTCAACCATAAAAAAAGTGATGAAAAAGGCGAGTGTAATACGCTCGCTTTTTTTCTAAGATAACGACTCATATATGACACTCGCCTTTTTCATCCTTTTTTTATGGTTGGGACCAACAACTGAAATTCTAATGGGACTGAATCTGAATTTGTTGAAATCCTATGGGACCATAATTAAATTTTTCCCAAGATATACACAAACTATGTTTAAAATGCATGTTACATGGATACTTTATTTTTAAAAAAAGTGTAGACGTGACATATATATATAAACGCAAGATAATATATCTATTTGTAAAAATTAAAATATGCAAATTGTCCTTCAATTATTTATATATGATACGACTTATGACGCACATCCACAGATATGGAATTACAGATATAATATGATTCCAAAACAGGATATGTTGAGTTTCAATTGTTGGGAATGTGTCCTCAATGCGAACGAGGAGTTAAAATATAAAACACGAGTTTATATTGTGCAGCCTCTAAATTAATATAAAGGCAATAGTATGTTGTTCATATAATTCTTGATGGCATCTATAATCCTTCAATGAACAACTAGTCCATGTGTATCAAAGCAAACCTTCGCACTCCTTATAGTAGTTAAGGAGTTGGGCACTGGAAGGATTTGATACTTGATCACTTAAATGGTTCCATGTCGGAGAATCTCAATTGGGCATTGAGATTCATATGGACTTGTATGACACATGCTCGAACAAAGGAGTGCTAGTTGAACACTATGGGATAGTGGGAGTTTGTGTCATAGATACATTGATGGGATTAGTGTATTCAAACACAGCTTGTAGTAATCCAACCACATGAGTTTTTACTCAGTGACTGTCAATAATTGGATTACTGATTATGAAGGTATGCGTGAGCCTTAGACCTGAGGAGTCACGGTCATAGTGTGCTTGTAACGTTGGATTCTTTCATCAGAGTAGTTAGGCCCAATTCACCCGTTGGTGGGGCCGACCTCGAAGTGTGTTCCAATGGGCAAGTATCATGTGAGGTGATTGTCAATAAGGAAATTACTGTCTCGAAAGTAAACGAGAAGTATCTTATGCGATCATTGGTAAATGAGATTGAAAGTCTCTGGCCAGAGCTGATGAACTAACTCGTGTTTAGTAATCTCATTTTATTATGATTCTTAAGCATATCATCGAGTTCTGTGAGTTTGACATATTTCATGACTCTCATTCAATCGGGATACGTCAGTGAAGGGCTTATATTTATACGGTATTCATAATCTAGAGGTTCGTAATGATATAGTCATTCGGTACTTGATTGGGCTACGATATGGGGCCACGGTGCTGGCTAGGTATCACCCACATCCTTTGGTATCCTCCCATTGCCAATCGAGATGAACCTGGAGAGTCGCGCTATAAGGGAACATATAGGAAAATCAAGTCTTGTATTTGGAGAGTGTTTTGGTTATTTGTCCTTGGGAAGGACGAATTAATTAATTGGATAAATTAATTTAATTGGTTGTTTAATTGAATTAAACAATGGTTAATTAAATTAATTAATTTGAACATTTAATTGACTGGGTCAATTAAATATTTGAACTAGAATATTAATTGATTAATTAATTAATATTGAATTAATCAATATATATTTAATTAGACTAAATGTTAATTGATTGGACTAAGTTGACTAGGTCAGCATAGCCCAAATAGGCATCCAATAGCCCTATGGGGTGTGTGACTTGCTAGGCAAGTTGGAGGATTTATTTAATCCTCCAACACAAGCTTAAAAGTTAACTAAGAGAAATAATTCACATAACGTGAAATCCTTCACCAAAAATAGACAGAGAAAACTCTTCTTCCAACTCAATCTCGCCTAGCTGCCATGGAGATTGGAGATGGAGATTTCCCTGAGTCCGTTCCTGCGTGATGATCTACAGACGGTACAATTGAACCATTGGAGAAGATTGAAGGTTCGCGAGGATTAAAGATTGAATACGCCAAAAGGTAAGTTTTTCATATTCATCTTTTTCTTGTTTAAATCAACGAAAAGCCACAATTTGATCTTGATTTGGAAATTCGGACCTGTTTTTTGTTTCTGTTGTGCATGCTACAGGATTCCCAACAGTGGTATCAGAGTCAAATTTGTTGGCTTCGTTGATTTTGTATTCGCGTTCTTCATGTTTGTTTGTTGTATATCATGTTGAATGCGTTGTTGGTAATTTGGAATTATCATACATGGGTCGAAAAATGCGTTGTTGGTAATTTGGAATTATCATACATAGGTCGAAAAATCTGTTTTGGTTGAAACAAATCTGAAAATTGGAATTGAAGTTTTTGATATTTCTGTAATGATGCTGAAAAAATCGAGAATTTTGATGATTTGGAATTGTCATGATGCGATCGAATTATCTGGAAATTCATTGATTTAATATCAGTTTGTTTGAATCTTAAATCTGAAAATCAAAAGTTTGGGAAGCTTTGAAATCGGTTTTAAATTACTAATTTGTTGGGCTGAAATTTGAGAATCTAAAAATTGGATTCGGAGAAGAGGAAGATGGAAACCACACGTTGTCAACACACTGCTGCACAGTTGTTGTGCAACCTTGGCGAAGATGGCACGCACATCTGCTGTGCAATGCCATGGACGATGTCAGATGCATCACTTGGTGATGCTGATGGCGGCGTTATATTCGTCGATGTTCGCCATTCAGAGGCAACGCTTTTCACCACCTTGGGCAATGCCGGATTCGCGTCGATAAGACGCCGGAGATTGAAGGCAGATTCGGGGCTGTTAAAGGCACGCGAATCTCCACTCCGGGTTGATGGTGACTTCGCATGGATGACGGTTGAGGCGGCAGCGCCGGGCGCTGCTGCCATGACCGGCGAAATCTCTGGTGCCTCTTCGCCGACGTTGATGAAAGCGCGAGGTTGAAGACAGGGAAGATGGGCTATGGGCTAGGGCAATTTTTGTGTGTTGGGCCGAGCCCAATACACATTAAATTATGTGTTGGGCTTGGTCCAATGCATAATTAAATAATAAAGAGTTGGGTTTGGCCCAATTTAGAATTAATTAAAATTGTCTTGGCCCATCTAATTAGTTAATAGAGAGCTAGGCTTAGCCCACTCGAATTAATTAAGTGAATAGCCCAACCTATTTTTAATTAAGAAGTGTTGGGCTTGCTGAGTACGATTTAATTAATTGTTGGCCCAACACGAATTAATTCAATTAGGTATTGGGCTCGACCCAACACCAATTAATTCAAAAAGACTGAATTAAATATTGGGCTTGGACGCAAATTGGAATTGAATTATTAATTGGGTAAGACCCAAACCCAATTTTAATTAATTGGGTAATTCTTCTTCCTTATCAAATTAAAGCCTTCTTTGTAAATTAAATTATAATCTAATTATTGTTAAATTGGATTTAATATAAATTGAATTATATTTGATTTACATAAAATTAAATTAAGATTTAAAGTATCAAACGAAATTAAATGGGATTTAGTTTTGTTGATATTTTGAATCTATTTAATTTATCCATCAAAATTAAATAAGATTTAATTTTGTAATTGATTAAGTGGGACTTAGTCAATGATTTGTAAGCCCATAGAAAATAAATGAGACTTAATTTCACATTGATTGAAATTAATTTAATCTATCATGGAAATTGAGTAGGACTTGATTACACTTAGATTAAAGTTAATTTAATCATTCCCATTGAAATTAAGTGTGACTTGACATCACACAGATTGAAATTAATTTAATATTTTCATAAAAACTGAGTGGGACTTAATTTCACTAAGATCAAAATTGATTTAATCATTTTCATGAAAATTACGTGAGACTCGTTTTCACAATGATTGAAATCGGTTTAATTTTTTTTCATGGGAATTAAGTAGGACTTAATTCCAATTAGATTAAAGTTGATTTAATCCAGCCATTGAAATTAAGTAAGAATTAATTTCAGATAGATTTAATATCGCTTTGATTAAATTAGTCTTAATCTTCTCATGGAAACTGAATTGGATTTAATTCCACAAAGAATAAATTGAATTTAATCATCATATCAAAATTAAATTGAATTTTGGTTTTGTTATTAACAAAATTAGATTTATTTGATTATGATATAGATTTTTCGATCACATAAAATTAAATTGGATTTAATTTCACTTCGATTGAATAAGATTTAGTCTTGGTGACAAAATTAAATGGGATTTAATTTTGCAACAATCAAGTTAAGTTTGATTAATAAATAATTTGGTTTTATTTTCTGCTCTTATCGCATATGTGCTTTTATGTTTAAAAGCTTGTTATATGTGATGAGATACACATTTCATGGATTTGGATTTATGTTTTATTATACATGCTTAAAATATATATGTTGATTAGTCCGTTGGCTTGGGCCGATCTAAATAGTCCATGAAAATGTGTAATAGTAGAATTGCTAGGTTTTTCTACGCTTTATATGCTTGTTGGCGCGTTAGGAGTTAATATGCTTTGTGAGACCTTGATTAAAATATTTAAAATTCTCCCAAAATAAATAATACTAAATTAGTAAAGGATGTGGAACATCCTCTCCCTCCACTAAACTTAATAAAATTAAAATTACGACCAATGTGTAATGCTTCCCAGTTGTGGGGGTTATGCATTTGGAAATAATTTGAAGTTTTGTTAAGTGCATAAGATGCCTTCGTCAAAGCATATTTCACCCCAGAAACCGGTTAGGTTGCAAGGTGAAATTCAAATGTTTGATTAAAGGAGTTAGTGGGATGAACTTGAGTAATTCACGAGCTTAGAAATTGGTTAGATTGCGGCTTTGTGAATTATGGGGAAAGGTGTTGAATCATTTATTGGATAAATTGGTGTAAGACACCACTTTGAATAATCAGTGGGCCAGAAATCGATTAGGTTGCAACCCACTGAATTATTTGAAGAACTTAATACTCACTACGAAATCTATCCAATGAGATTTTCGAAAATTTCAGTGGGAGTGCAATGTTTCAAAAAATGTAGTGGGAGCCAAGTAAAATTAAAGTCCTAATTTTACTTGAGTACAATATAAACATTCTAATTCAATCTTGTTTATTTTTTGCGTTTAATTTATATCTCTCTTGGAAATTAACCCGTTTAATATTATGCTCGAGATTTTTGTCTGTACTGGCCTAACCAAATCAACAGACTTAGAAACTTGAGGAAGGTCCTCAGTTCAGAGTCATTGATTTGTATGCTTGAAGCAAGCATTACTCAAGTCTAAGAATGAGACGATGAGTAGGGCTTAAATATGAGGCGCACTGGACATAGAACCATGTGTTTTGGAAACAACTGTTCTATGACCGATTTTCTCGACTTTTTGTATTCTACATTCTAGATTTAAAAAGAAGTATAAAAACTGGAAAAACAAGAGATGATCAATATTGGAACCAGACATGGTGTCGGGTGTACCTAAATATAATCCACATCTGTTCTTTTATAATTCTGAACACATTTGGATGATTGATTAGTCTCACTAAATGGTACTAAGAACGTTATGATTTTCTAACATGGTTAAGAAATGCTACTTCTTTAAGTTTGGTAATAACTTTCATGTCATTTTTTTTAAATAAGTGTAGGAACAATACATCCTTACTAAAATTGTTAACACAATTTTCCAGTTCGGAATTAGTATACTGTGAACACATAAACTAGAGAACGTAGTATGCTAGAAACAAACTAGAGGAATTGTTTGGCACATAAGATTAGGTCATGCCTTACGAGCATAAGATTCACTAGTTAGGAGAAATGGAACGGTACAAGCCCATTGGGATTGGATCCCTATCCAAACTTAAGAATCTTATCTCATAGGCAAGATGACCAAATCTCCCTTCACAGGGAACATATTAAAGGGCCACTCAAGTTCTAAAATTTGTGCGTGTTGACGTCTATGATTGAATATATCGTATCATATTAAGACACTACAATTGGATTGTAATGTCAAGTATATGATTTCCTAATTTGACCCGTTCCTAAAAGAACGTAACATAGTTTCACAGTTGACACTTCCAGCGAATCTACAAATGAATAGGGTAGTAGTATGCAAGAACGAAACATCATTGGACATGACTCATTCTATGCTAAGCTACATAGAATTACCCAATTCATAGTGAGTTTTTTGCTACTCATAGGTTCATCTTGAGTAGATGTCCCTCTAAATTCATTCCTAAGACACCATATCAGATGTGGCTCCAATGAAAGCCTGATTATAAACACGTGACGATATGGGAATTCCCAACCTACGTAGAAAAGATAAAGGTAAAGAATCTGGAGGCTTGGTCCTTAAAAGGACGTTTTGTTAGTTATCCTAAAGATTCAATGGGAGAACTCTTTTTACCTACATGATGATCAGGGGATCATTATAGCCTTATAGGTCTGTTGTCTCGAAGATAAGATTGTTCGAGATATTGGAAAAGGTGGAAAGATTATTCTAAGAGAATAAAACAAAACATCTTAGGACACTACTATTCAAGGAACCAAACTAAGCCCATTAAAATACAACTACCAACGATTGATCTGGTAGAGTATCTCAGTCGCCTGAGAGATATGGTTGTCTGCTACAAGGAAAGCATAAGATGTATGATGTAGCAGGGGAGAACCAAGGATACAATCCTTCTACTAAGACAAATTGATGGTGGATATGGACTCTACGAGAAGGTGTAAGGCTATGAAACTGAAGATGGATTAGATGTCTTAGAATCAATCCTAGACTCTAGTAGATCGCCCCAAGAGTTTTGTACTTATCAGAGGCGAATACATCTACAAGAGAAAGATTGAGTCGAATGGTAAGGTCACGCTGATGGCGAAAGGATGTCGTCAAAACAAGGGCATTGACTATGAGGAAGCCCCTTCGCCACAGCTACAATCAAATCCATTAGAATCTTACTTTCGATAACAACACATCAATATTATGAAAATTAGGCATGTGGATGTGAAGACTCGTTCATAAATGGATTCCTCTAAAAGGACACCCATTTCGAACAACCCAAGGGTTTCACATTTGAGGTCAATTCTCATAAGGTCTAAATGTTGTATGAATCCATTAATGGATTTAAGCGGACCTCTCGTAGTTAGAATCTTCACTTTGATGACATAATTTAGAATTATGATTTCATCGAAACGAAGAGAGACCATCTATGTGCAATAAGGTCAGTGGGAGCGATATATCATTTCTGGTGCTATATGTAGAGAATGTTCTACTTATGAGAAATGATGTGGGCTCATTGACTATGTCAAGACATAAACATCGAGCATATTCTCCATGAAAGACTTGGGAGAAGCCATCTTTGTCCTTATAATTCGCGTCTATGAAAATAGAGCGAATAGGATGATGGGTGTTAGGAAATTTCATGTTAGATGTTTTGATGATGACAAGATAGGATTCAATGTTAGACCCCAAATAAAATATAAGTTTATGTTTTCATAGATCATTGTTTAAGCATTTGAAAGTTTGTAATTATTATTTTGTTTTGGCTTGTAATTTTTATCTTTGTAGATTCTAAACTAAGTATTAGATACTGAATCGCTAATAGAATTCTAGGTGAGTCTATTAGAGAAGAAGTTGAAGATCAGCGTCTGAAGTCAACCAAAGATGAAGATTTGTTTCTTAGCATTCGTCAAACACTAAAGGACCTCTTTTCAGGATTTATGGATCAAGCGCTCAAAGCACTTAAGCGACCGATGTCAGATTCACCTGAAATAAATTCTCAAGTCCTGAAGGACTTAAATGCAATCATTCAACGGACATTTATTTCCAACAGGAAATAAATTCAAATGCATTAAATGCCTAATAAGATCATTAAATGTGATAAGCCACTGTGACTTGTGGACAAGCCACCATTTTTACTAGACTGTCAGGACTTCAGAGTTTATAGCTGCTCTCATCCAATCGGTGCCAGCAGATTTTCAGGAATGTCAAGTTTTAGGTAGAATCACGCGCCGCGTGAGAGGCACTCTCCTACATGTGTCCAACGGACAGATCCCAAGAATTTCCTATAAATACCTTACCTTCAGCAAACCCTAAAATGATGGTACATAATATTACAAGAGAAACTTACGTACATGCACAAGAAAAACTTTCTTAGAAAAAACTTAGAAACTCCATACCTAAAATTCCTTCAAGCTTTTTATCTACATTCCAGACAGTCACAAATATCTCAAACCTCTTCCAAAGAAGAAACCTAAATTCCTATTGAGATATTCCAAGTTGTTTGAACTTCCCAAAAACAAACAAAACCTTGTGACAAACCTTCAACCTTTCATCTGAGTGAGAAAGTTGTTGAAACCCCTTTTCAAGCAGTATTTCTGAGTGAGAGAAGCTTGTAGAAGACGATCTTCATTGGTGCTGAAATCTGTGTGATCAAGGAGCCCAAGATCTTTTTCATCCTTTACTATCTTGTAGAAGATTCTGTGTGATTCTTTGATAATCATCCTAGTAAATTCCTCCAAGTGAAAAAGGAGAAGAAGGACGTAACTGAGATCACATCACCCAGTGAACCTTATATATCTTGTGTCATTTATACTTTATTGTCTTATTTTCATATTACATCATTCTTTCTGAAAAAGACAAGTAAAATTGCAAAGCGACTAATTAACCAATCGAACGCTAAAAATCATTTCCGCTGTGCTAACCTTGATTAAGCGATCTAAGCGTTACCCTACTTTGGTAAATTGCTAAAATCACTAAGTCTAAGTTATCTTTACTAAAGCGTTCAAATCTTTAAAAGTGATACGACATTTTTGAAGTTGAAAAAGACTTCAGGGTCTATTCAACCCCCCCCCCCCTCTAGACCCTTTCGTATGCCACTTGGGACCACCAAGTGGTATCAGAGCAGTTGAATTAGAAACCTAAGCATTTCCGAGCGTAACTTCTTGTTCAGATCCATCTTTTTTAAACTTAGTCGCTTTAAAGTTACTCTTAAAAACATTTCATTATGGCTTTTAACAAAATCCCTAAGTTAGTAGAATCAAACTATGATTCTTGGAAACTTAGAGCATTCGCTTATTTATGCTCTTGCGATAATGAAATGTGTGATGTGATTACAGATGGCCCCATTCAGATTATGAAAGTTGTAACTCGAGCCCCTGGAGCGACCGAGGCCACTCCAGATGGTTATGTCGAGAAACCTAAGTTAGAATGGATGCCTGATGATCGGAAAAGAGCAAATCTAGATAATGTTGGACGAAGTGCACTTTACTCAGCGTTAGGAGACAATGATGCATTGTTCAACAAGATCAAGCAATGTAAGACTTCCAAAGAAATATGGGATAAGTTGGCTATAGTGTGTGAAGGATCGACACAAATGAAGGAGAATAAGCTCTCCATAGCCATGCAAAGATTCGAGCATTTCAAAATGCAGCCCAATGAGACGCTAGAACAATTGGACACAAGATTTACTTTGCTCATTACCGAGTTAGCGTCACTAGATAAGGAATTGACCAACAAGGAAATGGTCAATAAGATTTTCAGAAGTCTTCTAAGTAAATACTTGATTAAGATTGTTGCTATGAGAGAATCACAGACCTTGGAGACTCTTACTCCAGAACATGTGTTTTCAGAGTTAAAGGCATTTGAATTCGAATTGGGTGAAGTTAGCGACACATCGACTTCAGCGACTGAATCAGGAGCTTTAATCGCTACTACAAAAAGTAAGGGTAAAGCGGTTAGCGAGGTGAAATCAACGGAATCAAATGAAGAAAAGGAAATGGCTTTATTGGTCAAGAAATTCAAGAAATTTCTAAGATATGAAAAGAGAAATCCTATTGGACAAACTTCATTTCAAACTCCTCCCCCATAACCAGCGCCTCAGTATTAAGCGCCAGTATATTCTACACCTCAATCTTTAGCGCCAGTTCCTTACCAAGCGCCTACAACTCCTACTCAAAATCTCTCAGCGCCAGTTGGATCAAAGCGATTATTCACTGAACAGAAAATGAAAACTAATTTATGTTATAATTGCAGGAAACCAAGGCACTACCAGGTAAATTGCCCTTTTCCAAATGTGTCTAAGCCCACAAGGCAAGACTATGCGGATAGAAACCAATTCAGGAGCAACCTTCGCCAACAAGGTTTGCTAGCGGAATCTGAACCATTCTCCGCACCTGAAGAGGATTTAGAATCATCAGATGAAAGCAGTGATGATGAGCCTACAAGCGACTCAGCATTGATTTGTCTCATGGCAAGAGATGATGAAGCGTCTGATGAATCGCTACCAGAGGTAACCAATGAATTATCTCATCCTCTTTCTTATGATGAATTACTTGACAAAGTTAATGAATATTATAAAGATTGTCAAGAGGCCGCCAAAATATATCAAAACTATCTCGCTATTATCTCATCACTCACAAGAGATAAAGTAACGCTCAAAGCAGAGTTGAAAGTTCAGCAACAATGCATTGAGAAGAACCAATCACTTGAGAGTGAGATTATTCAATTAAAAAGCGATCTTGATATAATAGTCAAGAGAGAAGCTGATCTGATCGCTAGACTTGCCAAATCAGAGCAGCTCGTCTCATCATTATCAAAAGCTTCTAGAAAGCTAGATAATGTGACTGAGGTAACAAGATTATATGGTGAAAAGACCGATTTAGGATACAATAAATTCGGTAAACAACCTAATAAATCTAATGTTACGGCGAACAACAAAGGAAAGGGTGTTACCTTTGTTGAGAAAAGTTCACAAAGCCAAACGCTAAATGAACCTAGAGACAATGATACGATGCTAAATGAGAAAGCCAAAGCTGACTCAGGCAAGGGTAAGGCTAAAGCAAATGATTCACAAAGAAAGGTTCATCCAAACGCTCAAAAGGCTAAGGATAAACGTAACCACTGTGAATCAAGCGCTATGCGTCCAACACCAAAAATGCAACCCAAGCCAGCGCCAAGGAAATATCAGTGTCAATATCCAAGACATTCAAGATCATATTATCGATACTATGATGATTAGATTATGACTACTATTACAATCGAGGATATTATTATACACCCAAAAAGCACACACAACACGATGTGAAACCCAAGAAGGCCAGTATTCCTACAATGAAGACTAGGCAAATATGGGTTCCTAAAGTTCTAATTCAAACCAAAGTTACTAACACTGAAGGACCCAAGGCAACATCGGTACCTAAGAAGAATTAGAATTGTCCTTTAAATGCAGGTACCTAGAGCCAACACCGATACTTCAGTTTGGTACATTGATAGTGGATCGTTAAGACACATGACTGGATCAAAAGATCTTCTAGTCAACTATCGAGCTACCAATGGTCCTCAAGTTATATTCGGTGATAACTCCAAAGGTACAACCAAAGGTATAGGTATCATGCATAGGGGGAACATCATGATTAGTGATGTATATTATGTTGAAGGTCTTAAGCATAATTTGTTAATCATTAGTCAATTTTGTGATAAAGGCTTTCAAGTAAAATTTTCAAGCGACTTTTGCTATGTCAACAACGCTAAGACTAAGTCTACTAAACTAAGAGTAAAAAGAACAAACAATGTGTATTTAGTAGATTGGGATTCTGCATTTGATAACAACCCCACATGCTTTGTTGCTAAAAGTCAAAATGAATTGGGTTGGTTATGGCATAGAAAAATGAATCACCTCAACTTTAAGGCAATCTCTCAGTTAATATCACTAAATCTAGTAGAGAGATTACCTAACGGTTCCTTTCAAAAGAATCGCTTATGTGATGCATGCCAAATGGGTAAACAAGTTAAATCATCTTTTAAGAAGAAACCATGCCTATCTACTTCTAGAGTTCTTGAACTATTGCATCTAGATTTGTTTGGTCCCATTCAAATCATGAGTGTTAGTGGTAAAAAGTATTCGCTAGTAATAGTTGATGATTTCTCTCGCTATACATGGGTAGAATTTCTAGCGACCAAAGATGAAACTAGTGTCAAGCTCACAACGCTAATCCGTCAATTGCAAACTTCAAAAGATCTAAAGGTGACGAGAATTAGAAGCGATAGAGGAACTGAATTTACTAACCAATTTGTTGAGAAGCTATAGATCTTGGAATATTTCATGAGTATTCTGCTCCTAGAACACCTCAACAAAAAGGAGTTGCTGAGCGACGGAACAGAACGCTTAAAGAAGCCGCTAGGACGATGCTTGCAGAGTCTAAGCTGCCTTAAAGGTTTTGGGCCGAAGCCATCAATACCGCTTGCTACATTCAGAACCGGTGTATGATCAACAAGCAACATGAGAAGACTCCATATGAGTTGTGGAAGGGACGTAAGCCTAACGTGTCATATTTTCATGTATTTGGTTCAAAATGTTTCATTCATAACAATGGATCCCACAGCCTAAAGACTTTTGATTGATCCTAAAGTGGATGAGGGAATCTTTCTAGGCTGTGCCAAGAATGGAAAGAGTTTTCACATCCTAAATAAGATCAAATCAAAGGTTGAAGAATCCATTCATGTTGTGTTTGATGATGCTAACCAAGAATCGAGTAAGGTTAATCCTAATGATGTAGGAATTGAAGATCTTACCCAACAAGCGTCACAAATTAATCTTGGTGATAAAAGTGATGATGAGGATGATGAGATCTTTGTGCCCATTCCTAAAGTTACTCGTGAGGTTATAAATAATGATAAAGTCAGAATCGCTGATGATCATGAAGAGAATGATCATCAAGAGCAAATTGGAACTGTGAATGATGAAGGGACTGCGCAAGAGACAAATATGGATCAAGCAATTGATAACCAAGAGTCTCTCAACCCGTTCCAACCAGACCGCAAATGGCTTAGAGACCATCCACCAAAGCTAGTAATCGGAGATATGGAAGCACCTGATAGAACTAGGTCAGCTACAATTAATGAGGCCATGTTCGCAAGTTTTCTATCTCAAATGGAACCAAAGAAAGTGGATGAAGCGCTCAGTGATTTAAGTTAGGTAGAAGCGATGCAAGAGGAGCTTAACCAATTTGAGAGAAGTAAGGTTTGGACGCTAGTACCAAGGCCAACTCACCAAGGAGTTATTGGGACTAGATGGGTTTTTAGGAACAAAATGGACGAAGATAGCGTTGTTACAAGAAACAAAGCTAGATTAGTCGCTCAGGGTTATTGTCAAGAGGAGGGTATTGATTTTGATGAGACGTATGCCCCAGTAGCCCGTCTTGAAGCAATTAGGATGTCCCTAGCGTTTGCCGCATTCAACAAATTTACAGTGTATCAAATGGACGTGAAGAATGCATTCTTGAATGGTAAACTCCAAGAAGAAGTCTATGTGGAGTAACCTCCAGGATTCATCAACTACCATGGCAAAAGTATGGTCTACAAATTGGATAAGACACTCTATGGCCTTAAACAAGCACCAAGAGCATGGTATGACACTCTCTCTATCTTTCTTATAGGTAAAGGCTTTTCAAAAAGCAGCGTTGACACAACGTTATTTAAAATTACCCATAATGAAGATATTCTCTTAGTCCAAATTTATGTTGATGATATTATATTTGGTTCTACAAATAAGCGATTGTGTGAGAAATTTTCGAAAATGATGCAAGATCAATTTGAAATGAGCATGATGGGTGAATTAACTTTCTTCTTAGGATTACAAGTTAAACAACTCCCTAATGGAATATTTATAAACCAAGCTAAATATACAAGAGATATGATTAAGGAATTTGGTATGGAAAATGCATCATCTTCAAAAATTCCAATGAGCCAAACACTTAAGTTAGATAAAGATGAAAGTGGGAAGAAAATTGATATCACTAACTATAGGGGTATCATTGGATCACTTCTTTATCTTACTGCTAGTAGACCGGATATTATGTTTTTGGTATGCATGTGTGCACGCTTTCAAGCTGATCCTAGAGAATCACACTTAAATGCTACCAAAAGAATCCTTAAATACCTAAAAGGCACACAAAATGTGGGCTTATGGTATCCACGGGACTCTCTTTTTGAACTAATCGGTTATTCAGACGCAGATTTTGCAAGATGTAAAATGGATAGAAAAAGTACTAGTGGTACATGTCAATTTCTAGGTGATAGACTAGTTTCGTGGCATAGTAAGAAACAACAATCCATAGCGACTTCTACCGCTGAGGCAGAGTATGTAGCCGCTAGGAGCTGTTGTGCACAAATCCTTTGGATGAGGCAACAACTTAGAGATTATGGAACAATCTTAGGTCCTACCCCAATTCATTGTGATAACCAAAGCGCTTTAGCTATGACCCAAAATCCTGTTCTTCATTCTAGAACCAAACACATTGACATTAGATACCATTTCTTGCGTGACCATTTTCAAAAGAAAGATATCTCCATGCACTTCATTGGAATTGACAAACAATTGGCAGATATCTTCACTAAAGCGCTCAACGAACAACGCTTTCTGAATTTGAGAAGTGAATTAGGTATGATTGATTTAAACGCTTAAATCATAAAAGCATCATATCTTAATAGGCATACGCTTTAGGGGGAATCCACTTTAACAATACATCTAAAGCGTCTTTCAAAATTGAAACAGGTTATCAATTTTAAGGGGAACTTTAAAATTGTACTTGTAACAATTCATAAGCGTCTGTGATAAAAAAAATTTGACTTTGAAAATATGCATTGACCACTAGCACTTATCCTCTTTTATGCATGACAAAATCAATAAGTAAAACTGTCTTTTATAAATCCAATCGATTGATCTTATCCTTAACAGATTAAATTTTTTAAAAAGACTTCAGCGTTGAAAAGACTCCCACTTTAATGCTAAGTAATTCTCTTTCAAAGGATCATGCATAGTTTTCATCGCTAAAAGTAACGTGTGGATAAGTCCAAAAGATTAAATTTGATAACTACCCACACGTGCCTATCAAATCAAACTGACTCTTAATGATTCCTATCTAAACCTAGGCGGTTCAGTGACTGCATGAGTCTGAGTACGTGTCAGTATACTATCAGGGTATTTCACGCTGAAAATTTCAAAAAATTTCAAACGTCTTTCAATTAAATGGGTAACTTCGGATCCCAAAAATTCTCTATTTTGTAACAGTTAACCTATTTTCTCGGCACTATTTGACATTCGTACCTTTGAATAAACGGTTCAGATTTAAATCTTTTCAAATTTCGAAATTAATGATTCAACACATGGCAAAATTTAAGCCATTCAAAAGTTACTTTCTTTGCCTCTATATAAACTCTTCAAGATTTTTACAGTCAGACTTTATCACTTCCAAAAACTCTCTCTGCTGTAAAATCTTCATCTCTTTCAAGGCAAAAACTTCTCTTATTCCTTCAAAAAGCTTCAAACTTTCAGCAATGGCACCCAAAGCTTCAGAATCTTCCAAATCATCCAAGTCTGCCACCAGAAAAACTTCCCGCGCTGAAAAATCAGTCACGGTTAACGCCGGATTTCTTGTTAACTGGGACTACCTTTTTGATAACCAGAATTTTCCTCTTCGGACTGTTCTTCCACTTGTCCAGGAATTTGATTTGCGTGACAAGATTACTGCTGTTTTCAACCTTCATGAAGCAGAAACTCTTTTCTTCTTCCAAAATGCAAAAATTTCCGACGATGGAAACTCTATTTCATGCATCTTTCCTTTTGCCCAAGAAACTTTCACTCTCACTTCTTCTCTGCTTTCATCATTGCTTAATCTGCCCAATGATGGTGACGAAGTCGAGAACGTCACTCTTGGTGATGCTACCAAGGTCTGGGAGCTGATCAAGAAAGATGAATTCGAAGCGGCTTATGAACCAAACTTTAAGAAAAATGATATGAAGGGCGAATATGTCATTCTTGCGAACATTTGCGCCAAGATGATCGAATGCAAAAAGGGGACATTCGATAAAGTTACAAATATTAGTACAAGATGATGGTGGCCATTCTGACCAACTTGAAGATTAATTGGTCTCTCTATGTTTTTAATCGCTTTAAAGCAGCGATGGCCAAGTCGGTTAATCCCAAGCCTTATGGGATTGTGTTAAGTAGAATTCTAAGCGCTTGCAATTTTACAAACTCCGCTGGAAAGAAGATCTCAGCGTTAAAATTCTATGGCAAGAAGATGATCAGCGGGATGCTCAAACCTTGAAAACACAGTGGTGCAGCGGTTCCCAAAGAAGAGCGTGAGCGACTTCGAGCCAAAGGAGTTGTTCGCAGCGATGATGAAGCGCAAGCTTCTTCCTCTTCATCGTCGTCCTCGTCTGAAGAAGAAGTGGTGGTTAAGCGATCAAAAAGAAAAATCGCTCTCAAAGTCGCTAAGTCAGCCAAGTCAGCCAAAAAGCAAAAACCGGAGCTCGCACAGAAGAAGCAGAAGCTGGAGCCCAAGAAGAAACAAAAATCTCCTTCTCCTTCTCCTTCTCCAAAATCACCCTCTCCTCCTCCAGCGTTTATCTTCTCAGTTCCTGAAGAAGAGGAAGCAGTAGTAGAAGAAGTACCGCTTGCCCGAAGGCGTACTCCTCTCTCTACTCCAGCCGCGCCTACAAGCGTTTCAACAAATCCAGGGCTTGGAGAGTCAGCAAGCGTTCCTCCCTCTGACGCTGTTCCCGAAATCAGCTCAGATCCTCAAGCCACTACTCAATCTGAGAGGCTTTCTAGTGCTCAGGGTAAGTATTTGCTAAGTAAAGTAGTCTATCCTTTCCTCATTAGTTTCTAAGTCTCTAACGCTAGGATAAAATCTCTTTCAGCGCAATGTGAAACGAGCTCTGAATAAGTTCTCAACATTCTTGAAGAATTACGTATTCCCATTCGTGCTGAACCAATAACTTCTTTTCTCGATTTAGAACCAGAAGAAGAAGTCCCGGAGCCTGAGGAACCTGCCCCTAATATAGAAACAGATCAAGCGACTAAGTCAGTCGATGATATTCCTCAGGGTAAGCATTTTAGTCTTTTCTTTGTAATTTCTACTTAGTAGAAATTTTGCTTGCTTTTCTCAACCGCTTACATGTATCAGCTCAAGATGCACCTCACGATGCACCAACCGCTGATGCTCCTCCACTCTCCGAGATTCCAGTCGAAGTAGATGTGGCTATGGCAACTGTTGTGGATGTTGCAAAAGAAGCATCTCAAGCCCTTCCAGGAGCTGAACCATCTTCAGCTAGTGAAGCGACTTTACATACTGAGAGGTCGATAGAAGTGGCCCCCATCCCAACAGAAGCGATTGGTCTTGTTTCTACTCCAACAGGACCTCCTCCTCGTGTCATCAATTTCTTTCCTCGCGGATATACTCCTGATCTTGAATTTTATTATGCCGCTAGAGAACGAGACACCCAGACGCTTGCAGAGCTCGAAATCTCTTTTCAAACAACTCTCCATCGGCTTGATCTTTCCAACACTCAAAAGTTTGAATTCTTTGAGCATTTTGCTGATTTAGGATTCTACAACTTGGAGCGACTCCAATCTCGCTTAGAGTATATTCATCGACTAGTGTTCAATAGAGCAGATTTTGATCAAGCACGGTTTAATTTCACCGGTCGCTCAGACGAGTCTTTCTATCCTCTTCGAGCCAGCAAGACTGTCTTCAAGAATCCCCACATGGGCGATTGGAACAAAAATCCTGATGAGGAAGATCTAAACAAAATAGGATATTAAGCTCTCCCTAAAGTAGTCAACTCTCCTCAGAATGCTCTCTCTCCTACTCCACTCAAGTTATGGAAAGGCAAAGGACCGCTTGTGGCTGAACGTCCCAATCCAGTGAATTCGTGGATAGAAGATAAAGCCCGAGAATATCTTGCCAGATTATGGGCAGAGGATTATGACGAAGAGATCGAGCGCTTTGAGAAATTCCTAGCTGCTAGAAAAGATCAAAAGAAAGCTGATAAGCTTGGAAGAAGATGGATGATGAGTATAGCCAGATGGGCTGAAGAATTTGTTCTGTATTTCTACTCCCTTGATGAACTCATAAGATATCCATTTTTGTTTGAATTTGGAATTGAATACAGACGCCGAGGATTCGCGACCTTTTTGCTTCAACAGTGTCAGCACTTTGCAGGCAATGTCAGCGACTTACCACGCTACAGGCAACCAATAGAAACCTACATTCGCCAGCAACTAGCCTTATTCAGCCAAGGCGGATGGTACATCTTCCATCCTCGTTAAGTGTTTGTTCAACGTGTCTTTCCTGACCTCAACGAAGAAGCCTCATCCAGCAAACAACCGTTTTTTCCCGGTCAAAGTTAAATTCGTGTTGATGTTTCAAATGAGCATGCTGAGTTTGCTATCTTCCACAGAGACATGAGAGCAGTGATAGAAAATGCCCAAGCGCTGGACATCTTTTTTAATCATTACTCATGGTTAAGCAATTTCAGAGTATACAATCTACACCCTGTGCTCTTCAGTCAACAGAACATTCAAGTGGCCAAGATGATTTCGCTAATTAGGCCAGTGGATCAAATAGCAGCTCAAGCGCTGATGCCTCTTATTCTGGACTTTTTCAAGTGTTATACTTCAGGAATAGAATTGCCGGAAGGTGTGCAACTTGCACTTTGTACAGCAGAGCGCGAAGACGCTATATTCTTTATTCCGCAATCTAGTCTGATTACTCCAAGGCATGTGATGGAAGCACTTGGCCCACTCTGGGTCATTGCTATTGAAGATCTTTCTCCCCCAATCCAAATAATTGAAGAAGAACCTGCTCCTACTGAGGAAGTCGCTCCAATTCCTGAGGCTTCTTTGCCAGATTCTTCTAGCGCCCCTGTAGTCGAGCCCCCAGCGATCGAAGATCCTTCAATAGATCAAGCGATTGAAGAAGTGCACGCTGAAATTGCTCAAGAGCCTGAAGAGCCATTTATCAAAGATAAATCCAAAGGCAAGGCTGCAGTTTCTAGCTCTTACGGACTCATTCCATCTCCTGAGCGTCCTTCTTCCGATTCGGATTCTGAGAGTGATTCAGAAGCTAGAGATTTCAGACAAGCAGTACGGAACTCGCTCACCAACATTGAAGGTTCTTGCTCCAAGATTTTTGAGGCTGCTGATAGACAAATCCGAATAGTGTCTGATACGCGAAGTCGTGATATTGCAAATGCTTCAAATAAAAGCACTGTTACAATCATGAACAGCATATCACCACTCGTCGCTGAACTCTCATCAGAATTCAACCGTCACTTAGCTCAGAGCGCTTCGGCTGATGCTGAAAGACATACTTCGACCGATGCCGCTGCTCAGAGCATCGCTCAACAAGTCGCTCTCTTAGTTGACGAAGTTCGACTCTTGCAAAGAGAAGTAGCTGAGTTGAAAACCTCTCTTGATGATGCCAAGAAGGGGGAAAATACAGAAAAGCATCAAGCGTCCAAAGCAATATCAAAGACAAATAATAAAAATTGGCGATCAATGTTTGAAGAACTAGTGAGCATCAAGAAGATGTTAACTAAGAAGAGAAAGCCAAGGTATTATCTAGGAAGATATCAGCTTCCGGAATTAGACGTCGATTTCTTGGAAAGTATGGGATTTCAACCTTTTGCCGGACCGCTAAGACGACCTATCAATTGGAAACCGTCAAAAGATCCAAGAAAAGATATATATCACGATTTAATTCTTGAACTCGGAATTTCACCAAGAGAATGGACAGAAAGGTTGTTAGAACTTAATGAAAGTGCTAGACTTCATAGGCATGATTACAATGAAGTTCAACATACGACAATGATCGACATTGATCGTCTCCTGATGGACTTAGCGCTAGAAGTTCTCCAAGGCGAAGAAAGAGCAAAGCGACAGAAAAAGTGAATGATTTTTTTGTATTTCTGTTGTCGCTTTCTTTTATATTTCAGTATAAATCATGTATGCTTATTCTTTCAATATATGAATGATTTATGCTGAAACAACTTGTTGAAGCTAATCTAACTTTAGCTAACTTTACTAACTTTTTAAACGCTAAATTATATTCATTTGGGCTTTTCTTTTAAGTAACTCTTAAAATATAAAAGAGTTATAAGAGTTAAAAGTCTTGACATCATCAAAAAGGGGAAAATTGTTAGGAAATTTCATGTTAGATGTTTTGATGATGACAAGATAGGATTCAATGTTAGACCCCAAATAAAATGTAAGTTTATGTTTTCATAGATCATTGTTTAAGCGTCTGAAAGTTTGTGATTGTTATTTTGTTTTGGCTTGTAATTTTTATCTTTGTAGATTCTAGACTAAGTATTAGATACTGAATCGCTAATAGAATTCTAGGTGAGTCTATTAGAGAAGAAGTTGAAGATCAGCGTCTGAAGTCAACCAAAGATGAAGATTTGTTTCTTAGCATTCGTCAAACGCTAAAGGACCTCTTTTCGGGATTTATGGATCAAGCGCTCAAAGCACTTAAGCGATCGATGTCAGATTCACCTGAAATAAATCCTCAAGTCATGAAGGACTTAAATGCAATCATTCAACGGACATTTATTTCCAACAGGAAATAAATTCAAATGCATTAAATGCCTGATAAGAGCATTAAATGTGATAAGCCACTGTGACTTGTGGACAAGCCACCTTTTTGACTAGACTGTCAGAACTTCAGAGTTTATAGTTGCTCCCATCCAATCGGTGCCAGCAGATTTTCAGGAATGTCAGGTTTTAGGTAGAATCATGCGCCGCGTGAGAGGCACTCTCTCACATGTGTCCAACGGACAGATCCCAAGAATTGCCTATAAATACCTTACCTTCAGCAAACCCTAAAAGGATGGTACATAATATTACAAGAGAAACTTACGTACATGCACAAGAAAAACTTGCTTAGAAAAAGCTTAGAAACTCCATAGCTAAAATTCCTTCAAGCTTTTTATCTACATTCCAGACAGTCACAAATATCTCAAACCTCTTCCAAAGAAGAAACCTAAATTCCTATTGAGATATTCCAAGTTGTTTGAACTTCACAAAAACAAACAAAACCTTGTGACAAACCTTCAACCTTTCATCTGAGTGAGAAAGTTGTTGAAACCCCTTTTCAAGCAGTATTTCTGAGTGAGAGAAGCTTGTAGAAGACGATCTTCATTGGTGTTGAAATCTGTGTGATCAAGGAGCCCAAGATCTTTTTCATCCTTTACTATCTTGTAGAAGATTCTGTGTGATTCTTTGATAATCATCCTAGTAAATTCCTCCAAGTGAAAAAGGAGAAGAAGGACGTAACTGGGATTACATCACCCAGTGAACCTTATATATCTTGTGTCATTTATACTTTATTGTCTTATTTTCATATTACATCATTCTTTCTGAAAAAGACAAGTAAAATTGCAAAGCGATTAATTAACCAATCGAACGCTAAAAATCATTTTCGTTGTGCTAACTCTGATTAAGCGATCTAAGCGTTACCCTACTTTGGTAAATTGCTAAAATCACTAATTCTAAGTTATCTTTACTAAAGCGTTCAAATCTTTAAAAGTGATACGGAATTTTTGAAGTTGAAAAAGACTTCAGGGTCTATTCAACCCCCCCTTCTAGACCCTTTCGTATGCCACTTGGGACCACCAATGGGCCTCTCCCAAGGCCTTTGCTTAGAATAAATCCTAAAGTAATTTAGGATGGAAGATCTGAGAAATGGCTCTTGCCTAGTGAGGAAGAGCAATGGGTAGACATAAACTATATCATGAAGTACTTGAGAAGAACTTAGGATATATCCTTCGTCTATACCCATGTAGAACCTATAGTGGAAGTTTTATACTTACTCGGACCTTGAGTCTGACAAAGAAGATTAAAATTCCACTTTGGGCTAGTATTCACCCTCAATTGTGGAGTAGTAACTTGGAAAGGCTCCAAATAAAGTACTCCACTACTAAGAATGAATATGAAATTCCTAGTTCGTGTACCGTAGAGCTCTTGTAAATGGTGGAGAATCGACATAGCATTTTCGATCGTCTCATGTTGTCTTTGCAACTCATTGCTCATGGAAGACAACATAAGACATCTCACTTGCATGTCATTCTCCTTCCATGTCTGATGCTCGAACCTCTCATCATCAGATGCTTCATTGTCAGGTTCAACTTAGATGGGATATTTGAGTATGTAATCTCTCTTTTCAAATTGGAGGATGATTTTCAAGTTTCGAAGCCAATCCTTAAAATTTGGACCGGTCAATTTGGTTGTTTCAAGAATGTTTTTGATTGGATTAGACATTATGATTGATCTACAAAAATAATAAGCGAGGCAGACAATTAGCATATTTCCTAAATAAGGTCCTTATACAATTTGGTCTTTAATTGTACAAGTCTCCCACTATTTTTCCAAATCCCACCACCCTCTTAGTTAAATTCGAAAGAGATATCATCTCTTTTAGTTGGTTTGAGATCTACTTAGGTTGCAACTATATACCCCAATTTTATGAGCCCATATGATTGGTCTAAGTGGTAGCTCGTCGGGCCTTCTACCTCGTTGGATAGTTCTCAAGATTGTTTATCCTCATCTTTCACATATGCCCCAATTTTATGAGCCCATATGCTAATCAATGTTAGGCTCGACCCATCAAATATCCTATGGTCAATTCATCGATCTAATTACTCCCCAATTTTATGAGCTAGTAATAGACAAACAAATCCCACGGGGCATCCATATGCTTAGTAGTGATCACAACCTACTTCATATTGAATCCACCCCAATTTTATGAGCCCAGATTCAATACTTGGAGGCATTTCACATGTCATCTACTTATGATGGAAGGAGAGGAATTAAAGATTCCATCTTTTATTCTCCATAAGCCTAATATTTTCTCCGGAAGGATTTAAACATGTGATTAGTCTCATCAGATTACAATTATCTTGTTTAGGTTATCTATCCTATGCATGCGTTCCAAACACATAACATAAAACATGATAGATAAAATAAACATCCACAAAATGAGTAAATAAGGATGAGCCACTAAGAGCCCTAACCTATGCAACCCACTGAGCCAAAGTGGGTTGGACTTTCTAAGAATGTAAAAACAACTAATCTATTACAATGGAATCTCCACAACATACAGATCTTCAATTTGGCCTCCATCTTCATTCTTCGTCTTTGATTACAAATATAATATAATTATAAACTAATTTAATGACATAAAATAAAAGGAGCCAAACCGGCTATTTTTACAACTCTAGAAAATTACATACAAACAAAACCGACGCATAAACTAAGCTCGTGGTTCTTCTTACATCACATAAATCATGCCAAGCTCATATAAATGAGATATTTAAATTTACCCATTCATCATTCAATTTAAATCATGCATATTGAGATTTATTTGAATTTTCATTGAAATATTATTTCTAGGCTTGAAATAAATAATTTTTAAAATCATAAATCTCAACCTAAAATAGTATACCATATTTTCGAAAAACAAGTTTTCAAAAATTCCACTTATAAGGTTTCCAAAATTAATATTTCCAAAATAAAAAATTTCAAACCTTAATTTCATAAGATCCTTTCAAATCTAATTTAAAGAATTCTATTATTCTCAAAAATCTATTTTTTTAAGAAAAACATAATTTCCTGAATTTTTAATTTCCAAAATTACTTTAATTCCAGAAAATTAAATTTTAATCAAGAATCGGGTTGGGTCAGGTCACGGGTAACCCCACCCGTCGGCACTAATTCTACGTGCACAGCGCGCAACGGCTGCATGGCCGTGCTAGGGCAGCCACCCGACGGCTTGAGCCCTTCGTACATCTAGTTGAGTCACAAGTCGGGCCAGTCTTTCGACCTATCTTTCGTGCGATGTCCCTTTGCAAAACAGTCTCTAATCTCGAGTCTACCCCCGAACCACTTCCGGTTTTAAACCAATTCTTGATACCAAATTTCGTTTTAATTCATAATTCAACAATATTACAACTAAAACTAATTCAATCCCAATTAGCGTAATTCATAATTAACAATGAATATCTTGATTTAGCATGTCTTTCGATCTTCATTAATAATAGCGAAACAAAACAAAAACACGTAAATCATGTAAATATGAATTGATCGAGCTAACCAGGCTCTGATACCACTGTTGGGTTGGGTGATCCCCGGGGTGACTAACTCAGTCGAAGATTAAAATTTTTACACTAAACGACAGCATAAACGTAAAACACCCCGGCTCGGATCTAATCGGCTCGATTAATTCATAAACATAATTAAATTGCGAAACAAAAATTACCAACAATGAATTTTGGTTTCGGTTGGATCTTTATCAACCCGCTACAAGCTCCATGAACTTGTAGCCTTTTCGTATCTCCGAGTAGAGCCCTTCAATCTCCGCGTCTCTAAAAATAGTCCATACCTCCTCGAATCTCTAATCGTCCTATTTTCGGTGCTAGCCAATAGAACGGATTTAGAAATTAACTATCTAGGCTTTATGTGAAAAGGTGAGGAATATCTGATGTGAGTAACACATGAGCAAAATTACACCTTGTATAATTAGGCTAGGGGCAGCTTTTGTGTATAAATTGAGAAACGAAAATTCCATCCTCTTTCTTTGGTGATGGCCAAATTTTAGGAGAGAAAATTATTAATGACTCGAGTCTAATTTTCTCTTACTTGATCACATATATATAGAGGTGGAATCCAAACCCTAAAAGAGTTTATAGATAAGAAAATAACTTAATCTCCAAGACATAGTATTTTTCTTATCTTGGACTCTTTCATAATATATATTAAATAATAATATACATATATACATACACATAAAACACGCCTAGCGTGTATGTGTATATGTATATATATATATATTATAATTATTTATATGTATATCTAATATATATAATCCTCCAAGGAATAGAACTAGTTACCAAGTAACTTATCTTTCCTTGATTGCATAAGTTAACCAATGACTTACCTTTGATCAAGTAGTTGAGAAAGGAAAGAATTCCTCTTCCCTTCACCTCACCTCACACGCCCACTAGCAAGACTTGGAGTCCAACTTTTAATCTCTTGATTTAATTCTTGACTCCAAATAATTAATTACAAAGAATCCAATTCTTTTAATTAATTTCCAATTATCCATATCATTTATTTAACTTGAGTCCAATCCAATTAAATAAACTACTTGGACTATACAAAGTCCATTAATTAATTAATCCAATATGATTAATTAAATAGTATTAATTAGTCTTCACCAATTAATTTATATTCCAAATTAGGAAAGTACCATACTTTCCAATTTCCTCAATTTTCCCAAATTGATTAATTCACGCTTTCAAGCGAAAACTCTATGGAGTTTGTGTGTGACCCCTTAGGCTCGATTATGCACTAGTAGTAGGTACACTTTCCCAAAGTGCTAGTGTACTTTCCAAATATGAAAATACAAGATTAAATACAACCTTATTTAATCAAATCTTGAATTAGTCACCACACTAATTCAAGACACCTGCAAATTGTGGTTACTATTTAGCAATGGGCCACGAAGACCTAGACATAATCGATTTAAGTAAAGATACCCCTTTAACAATCATGATCCTCGTATAAGTAAGATCCTTCCATCATGATCTCCCGATTGGAATGTTATGCCATTTGGATTGAAAAATGCCCCGTCCGAATATCAAAAGATTATGAATGATATTTTTACACCATATACTTCATTTGCAATTGTTTATATTGATGATGTTTTGGTTTTCAGTGAATCCATAGATAAATATTGGAACATTTACAAATATTTCTCAATCTAATCAAGAAAAATGAACTCGTTATTTCAGAATCCAAAATAAATGAAAAATTAAACTAATATCATATTTTTAGGACATCAAATTCACCAAGGAACTATTGTTCCATACAGAGATCTTTAAGTTTTGGAGATATATTTCCAATACAAAGATTTTTAGAATCTTTAAATTATGTATTAGATTTTTATCTCAATCTTAGACAAATCTGCAAACCTTTATTTGACAGGTTAAAATCTTCTCCACCTCTACGGACTCAAGAACACACTAATATTGTTAGAAAACTCAAAATAGAAATTAAAGAAATCCCTTGCCTTAGCATTTGTCACCCAAATACACCTAAAATAGTTCAAACAGATGCTCTAAAAATTGTGATGGTGGTATACTTAGCCAAAATATTAACGGCAAAAAAGTTATTCGTTACTATTTCGGTTAATGAAAACCACAACACAACAAAATTATCTTACCATCAAAAAAGAAGTTCTTGCTATTGTTTTATGTATTTCTAAATTTCAAGATGACTTATTAAATCAAATTGTTTTATTAAAAATTGATTGTAGAGCCACAAAAAATGTTCTTACAAAAAAACATAAAAAAAATATTTGCAAAACAAATTTTTGCAAGATGGCAAGCTATTTTATCTGTATTGGATTTTGACATCGAATACATAAAAGGCACTCAAAATCATATGCCTGATCTTTTAACTCGAGAATTTTTGCAGGGATGTCAAAAACACCCAAAGGCCAGAAGTCCATGGCAGTACCCTTGGTACAAAAAAGTCCCTAATAAAATCCTCAAATTGAATATTTTTCATTATGAAATCCAATATGTGAAGCCATATTAGCACATATGAGGCTACAAACCTCACAAATTTTCCAAATAGATTCAAAATGGACACTTCTCAGGCCCCAAATACCTAAAAACCCAAAACCACTGATGATACTACCATCGTCAATGCAACCCACAAAATCTCACAACATATACCAAAAGTCATTTCAAAATCACAAATTGCCCTTGAAATCGCCAACAGATTCACTCCTCTCAACAAATTAATTCCATCAGCTCAATAAAATTAATCCAAACTTACAAAGACACGAATCAAAAAGCACTTGCTTCCACATCCAAAAATACACAAACCATGTCCTAATATTTTTAAAAATCAAATTTTATTGCAATTTCACAAATTGAAGATGAATGGATCAATGAGGAAACTCAAAAAGATCACATTTAAATGGAAAAATATATTCTGGATGAAAGATATTTGCGGTTCTATGAAGACCCTCACAAAACCCAACAATTTTAGCATTCACCGAATCCATCCATAATCTAAATCAACCCCCCAAGGGAACCCCAACCAACTTCGTTGAAATTGGCTACCACAAATACATATCAATTTTGTCCTCACAATTACTAATTGCGGAGGCAATCCATATCTTTTCAAAAATATACCAAAAAAAAATCGCCATGTAGTCTCTTAGGGATTATAAGGACGTATTGTTCAAATTTTTATACAAACAAAATATTGCAAATTTCGTCTCCTACTATATTCCCAGTAAACAATAACTTATTGACCAAGCCTCCAACCTTCTGAATTGGTTTGTGAATGGTGGCATTCTTTCAGACCAGTTCTTCAAATCCTCCTGACTAATGTCCAAGAATCATACAATTTGTTCTGCGAAAATTTACAAAAAAACTCATGCCCTGGAGCCAACATTCAAAATCTTTTATAATTTTACCTTGAATTCAATTTAACCTGGATACTTAAAGTTGACCCGGATTATCAAATCAAACTAATTCGAAGATGGAGTCCAAATTTTCATTTTAGGCAAAAGAGCCTCAGTCAAATGGTGGGACAAAATGGCCACCACAAACTTTCAATTACTAGCAACCAAACAGTGGTTCACGGAGAATCCAAAACACTGCAAAATTACATCAAGCTTAAGGAAAGAGCTGGATGCACAACAACAACATTTTTTGTTGAAGAAACAAAATTGGCACAAGCAACAAATAAAGACCAGTTTAAAAAAATCTTACAAGATCAACAAAGTAACAAAGAAAGCTCTACCTAATCACTCAACTTGGCAGATGACAATGAAGATGATTTCTTCTATATTTTAATCCCAATTCCGTAAAAATAAAATTTCAAAATAATAATAATAATAATAATAATAATAATAATAATAATAATAATTCTATTCATATTGGACGAAAATCTGCCAATATGAGTAGGTTAGAGACAATGTATGGCTCCCCATACATTAAACAAAAAAAGTTTTAAATAAAAATAAATTCAAAATTCAAAAAACAAAAGTTGAATAGAAAAAAGCTGACAATATTGGACAAGCATCAAATAATATATCATCCACCATCATCACAAAGTTGACAAGATTGAAGAAAATGATGTATGACACAGAATTTCGGATTCAAGATACACAACTTGGAGTCCGAACAGTATTGAAATTTTTTCAATAAATAGACCCTCAAAGGAAGACTCATGCATCACTCACAGGTGCTTATAAATCTTAGTTTTCATTTCTCATCTTGTATTCTCTCATATCATCTTCAAACACTTCACATTTTCACACACATATTTAGAAGATGTTTTGATAATTAATATCTCTATACATCGTCTTTCTTTTCCTGTATCAAGATCATAGTCATATTATCAAGACTCAATAAAGATCACCAATTTTTAGTAAGACCTTCTTCTACTTTAATTTTTGTAATTTACATCTGTATTTATTTTATTGTTACAATATTTCTATAATTTGAACTTTAATTGTTGTTTTCTTTCTATATCTTTAAATTTTTATATTGTTTCAACAATGAACAATATATGTACTATTTCTTGGGTATCTCTGGTACTATTATGGCACAATATATAAAGTAAGCCGTTTTACAACGTGTCGAAGTCTTACTTATACAAATATATGATAATTTGACAATATGGGTACTCCCATGGTAACATGACTCTGATATTGTTCATTGTTGAAACAATATGAATATTTAAAGATAAAGAATGGAAACAACAATTAAAGTTTAATTGTAACAATAAAATAAATACAGAATGTAAATCACAAAAATTAAAGTAGAAGAATGTCTTACTAAAAATTGGTGATCTTTATTGAATCTTGATAATATGGTTATGATCTTGGATTTATAGATATATATATATATATACACACACACACTAGCAACAGCATACACCGCATGATGCGCAGTGCAAGCTGCCCATACTCAACTTACAATGGATCTTTTCTTTTTTGCTAAGTAATTTGCAATGGATTGTTTGTGAATATGTGTGTAGAACAGACAGACATACATACAAAAAGCCACTAAAATCTGCATATGTGATATAATTTATAGATAAAGCGATCTTTGTAACATCTAAAAAATGTAACATGAAAATAGTACAGATGATGACAAATACATGCATAACATAAAAGTTGAACACCACGTTCTTCAGTTTCTTCACCCTTTTATCTAATTTTTTTTACCGTGAGTGTCAATTCAGGTATATCAGACTGATAATGTATAGAACCTTTAGTGCTCTGATGTGGTTGCATCTTATCCTCAACGCGAACTTTCACACTCCAAATGGGGATGGATGGGGTAACATCATTAATGAAGAATTACATTGCACCTGTACAGCACAAATGAACATCCTATGCGAACAACAGCCACATTCCACAAGCATAGGAATGATGATAATACATCACAAAAGAAAGCCGAGTGGACAATCAAATACGCAAACAACCATACCAGAGTAAGTGACTTGGGACACACGAAAGTAAACACTGTGCATCAGATGCGAAGAATAAGTTTCAGGTAGAATAATAGTTCTACTGCCATATGGGATCTCTAATATCTTATATTATTCAAATCAACAAGAATATGCACTGATCATCGTATTAGTATGTATATAAGGGTTGAATACAAACATCGTATTCAAATAACATACTTGAAGTTTAATTTGAATATTAAGATGCTTCTAGCGCAAAAGATCTTCAACCAAGTTATTTGCAGCTACATGCCAAAAAGGTGATTACTACTACTTAGGAAGAAAGCCATAATTCTAAATATAGCTTAAACCATTGAACTTCATCAAGATGATGGTAAAAAGTGGCTCACACATAGCCTTCACCTAATTCAACATTTATTACAAATAAAAGAAAGAACAAAAAAAAAAAAACATCCATAACAGAAATATAAAATTAACTCAAAAATGAAGATAAAATATCAAAAATCATGTATAATGATCAGTTTCTACGTCAAAATCATATTAAACTATGTTGATCTTGTTGAAGAAAAGAAGAAATACAAGCGAGTAACAAATAATTAGAGTAAACAATGTCCTGTGCACTCAGTATCTTATACCTCATAACTCAACCACTTTCAGAGAGATATATGGTAGAAAATAATTTCATGTGCACTCATATAAGAGTATAATTAATGAAAATGTCAAAACATATGTACATGAGTAAATGTGGGAAAAAAAATTATCTTAAAGAATTGCTCTATTGGTGGACTTTCCAAGACCTCATCAACAGTTACACTTCCTGCAGAAAATCGAAGTCATTCTTGATTTAAGCTAAGTCGACTTGATCTCAATGATAAAACAGGGAAAAATTTAGCAACAGAAATGTAGTACAATTTTGACTTATTGTTAAGGGTCTTCCTTTACTGCTCTTGGGCCTGGATATGTATCTATCACACTTGGATAAACCTGCCACTGCAATATTATTTTTTGTTAGTAATTTTCAAAAATAGTCACCATTCAAGGCTTGAACAATTTTACATAAATGATTTAAAAGTCTGATATATTTCGAAAGCAGGACAAATAATTTACACCAACTATCAATCTATAGCAGTGACCTAACTTACCAAAAGCATGATGATTCGCTCTCTCTAGAGTGTTCAAGTGAAACACCCGAAATTCCTGAAAAAATACAATATTGGAGAAAATAATATTCGAAAAGGTACATTGATTAAAGTAGGTTCTAGGAATTCACCTGAGTCTTTGGTACCTGTGGCTTGCTCTTTTTAGCTTGCGGTAATAGAGGAGCATGCAGAATCTATTGAAGAGAATGATTAATAATTAATTTCGACATCATATAATCGATTGTAACAGAGAAAATCTCACCACTTCTTTCTCTATCTATACTCAGGTCTTCAAGCTTCAAAAACACCAACTTGCCAACAAATTCAATAAGAATGAAACAAAATTTGAGCTTTTGTACTGCTCTCCTGTATGTATCATAGCTAGAATAAACAGGACTTAAATTTAAATTTGAAAGATGTCCACCAGAAGATAACTGAAGCAAATCTAAACCCAAAGCAACATAATTTTTCATTAACAAAACACTACTCGAATAAACTCAATTCCACAACAAACTCAACAATAAAGCTTGGATATTTGAAATACATCTAAAAGAATAAACTAGAAAATCCTAAGAATCGTTATTAAGTTACTATCACAGTACTCCAAAGTAATTAATCACCTAAAAAACAAGGAAACAAATAAAACAAAATAAGTTGATGATTGAAGGAGATTCTGGAGATCAAATTAGACCCAGTTTGAGCAAGAATTTCCGACTAAGGATGTGTCAATCATTTGCATTACAAAATGGGAAGGATTGGAATCCCCGTTTTACTTATATTGCTGGCAAAAAAGAATACAAGAAATCCTTACTCTTTAGCTAAATTGTTGTCCATATCAAAATCTAGCCTTGGGTTGATGGCAGCCAGTTTCATAGATAAGAACTACCATAGCAATGAGGAAAATTTATATACTAATCCTAGTAGAACGGGCGCTTAGATAAATGCTATATACTACAACTTATATTTGAGTTTCATATCTTTCTCTACTTGCCTTTGAAGAGATCCAGCTTTCCCAGTTATCTTATTGCATCTTGGAACTAAATCTTGCAAGTATTTCATTCTCTCACTTATTTTCTCCATCCTCATCTGCTATCATTAACACGGACAACCATTATCAACTACTGGAATATGAATAGGTAAAGGTTTCAAGAAAAGTTTCACCCTTGTGACATTAAAACATGATGTTTTAGTGTAAAACAACTCTTAATGATCGACTTATAGAAAGCGAAGGAAATAATCCTAAAAAAATAGGCTCAAATTCACGACACAAACATGCAATCCATTATCATCCATGTAAACCCAAACACAAAGAAAAAGCTTGTTTGATCGCATTTGCATACATCTTTTCAAAACAATAAACTCTAAGTTTGCATTAAACATTGTTTTGGGCCTTTTTGGCAACAGGGGTGAACACAAATAACAAATCTTGATCAAAGATGAGGCTACTAAAAAAGTGTGATCAATAAATAAGAATAAAATTTCAATTATAGAAACAAGCAACAATATCGAACTGCTTAATTCTGTCTCCCACGGCAATCGGGTCTAATTAGAGAGAATTGAAAGAGCATTATCAGCTATAATCAAACCCTTCTCTGTATAATATATTTAAAACATACAGTCGTACACGGAAACAAAATTTAATCAAAGACTATAAAAAAATAAATTGAACAAACAAAACACCAAGAATTACCAACATGTTTTATAGCTCATATAAGCACTCCACAAAAATACATGCATGTTTTTGTAAAAAAAAAAAAAAAAAAAATCACACACAAGAAAAAAGGTAGAGTAAAATCGAAACAGAAAGGAAGCAAAGCAATTCATTCCTATTAAGTATGGTAATATATATATATATATATATATATATATATATCCAAAACAGATCTCACAATTAATTATCAATATTTTATATATGTATATATGTATCAAATATTACAACCTCAAGATTCTAACAGAGTACAAGATGTTGTGTATAACTTATATGAAATTAATTGTATAATACCATATCATTTTACTTTTTAACATACTCAACTCATATTTCAATTGAGAAAGAAGAGGATAAAAGTACTATGGAATACAACAAAAATTGTAAAATTAAATATGATGTGTGTTCGATTCACACCAATAATCTATTATGATAATGTATAATATAAATACACAATTACGATGTAATATAAATGATAATAACAAGTGTAAATTGCTAGAAAAGTAAAGTTTTTTTAATTAATACTTCTACAAGTTTGATGGCAAGTGTTTAATATTGTAGCCGAATCAATGTTTGGTCTGTCTTCCTTAATTACATAAAGTAATTTCTACTAATTGAGATCCATGTAATTAGATTAGATCTAATCAATAGACTAAGTCTAACTAATCAGAGATTTTGGGCTTGATTTTCTCGTCTTGCTATGGAAACTTCCTCTATTAGATGACTCTTGGCTTGGATTCTGCAATCCTACATAGCTGATAAGCTGGCTCTGCATGTGTTGGGCTTGGATCTTATGGATTGGCCTAGTTGGGCTGGATCGAGTGCATCTTGGTCTGATTAATCTTCATAGGGTTTTAACCCTATCAAGTCTTGGATTTGTCAGCTTGGTCTAATAGCCAATTTCTTCGCAACATCAATACTCTTCCCAACTTTGAATTTTGACTTGTCAAGTTGTAAGAACTACAAAAAAACTACTATAAAGGACAAGTTGACAAGTTGTAGGTCGGCTCAAGCTACAAAGCTCCAACTGCTTCAAGTGGGTTTAGAAATTCCTAGTCTTGTCATGGAAACTTCCTATTTTAAATGGATCTTGTCTTGGATCCTGCAATTTTTCATTGCTGATAGGCCTGTTCTGCACGAGTTGGGATGGATCTTTTAGGTTGCCCAAGCTAGCTGAATCTTCTGAATTTTCCTGGCTGGACTGAATCTTCTTTCTTGAGCATTAGCCCAAGCATATTGTTTTAGATTTCTCAGCTCGAGTTGACGAACACTCACTAGCAACTTGAATCTGTAGTTTAGATTTGAAACCTTGATCAACCTATGTTTTCACATGTTTATAGTATATTAGCTATCTCTTGAATGTTTAGTCCCGGCAGTAGATGATAATTGTGATTGTTGAGAACTCCTGGAATTTCCTGGCTGGACTAAATCTTCTTTCTTAAGCATTAGCCCAAGCATATTGTTTTACATTTCTCAGCTCGAGTTGAGGAACACTCATTGGCAACTTGAAGCTGTAGTTTAGATTTGAAACCTTGACCGACCTATGTTTTCACATGTTTATAGTATATCTTTGATAGTTGAGAACTTTCAGCTTCTGTTGGCTTTCTCAAACAATGAGAACTTCAAACTCATCTTGGTTATGTGTTGGTTTTATCTGAGAAACCTAGCCAAGTAGCTTAGTTGAAATGCCAGCTATCCCTGCATTGCTGAATAGAATTCAGCTTTTCATTATCCACCAGCTTTGGAGCTGTGTTGGGATTTCATTCCTGCATAACTTATAATTGGCCCATTCGATAGCATCGGAATATCTATGCAATAAAGCATAGTTCTGAAAGTTGTACAAATGATCTTCTGGATCAGTCGTACCATCATTTTTGCATGATTGAATGGATCTTGAAGTCTCGTAGTAGCTCTTCCATTTGCCTGACCATAAGCCCCTACTTGTCTTGTCCACTTTTTACTTTTTTATACACCTCTGAATCTCCCCATAAGGAGCTGTGAATTCATAATTGTTAGCATCATCATCGAGGTGTTTTACTCTTCTTGTCCAGCTTTGCATGGGTACTTGTGATACTCTCATGATTTCACATGTGCGCCTTCGTGCTGGTGTTTTTCTTCATGCTCTCTTTGATGCAATTTTCCTTCATCCAGCTTTTCCTTGAAAGTTGAGAACTTTAAGCTTGTGTTGTCATTCTCATAGTCCAAAAATTTTCAGCTTATCTTGGTTCTTCATTGCCTTTCCCAAAAAATGAGAAGTTTGGCTCAACTTAGTTCTTGGTTGGCTTTCTCAGACTATAAAAACTTTTAGCTCTCCTGGTTCGGTTCTAGCTTTTTCATAGCCCCAGAAACCTAGCGAAATATCTTAGCTGGAATGCTGGTTATCCCCCTACTAATAAATAAATTTAAGCTTTGCGAGAAGCTGAGAATACAACTTTCCATTAACCTCCAGCTTCGGAGTTAGGGTGGGACTTCACAATCCGGATTTTCAATTGCAAATGGTATTGCATCTCCTATTGCATTCACCTCCATACATGACAAGTGTACAAAATTCAAATCGAAAAAATTTATACACTTGTCATGCATAGAATAAATTAAAATAAATGTGATATACCAAAATAACTACATTAAATAGACCGTTCCTCGTCGCCTCGTATTTATTACTGTGCAAAATAAGGAAATACGTCGTATGACTCGTATACGAGGTAACGAAGTAGAGAGCATAACGGGTCTCTAGTACAATAGTTCTTGCATTTTACTCCAGGATCTGCGTGTTTTATTAAGTCAATTAGGGTTGACCCATGACCCGACCCGATGAGAGTTGATCGGTACCCTCCGTCAAATACGCGTGTAAGGTATCCACTAGCAAGACGTCTTGTCTCTCATTCAATCTACAGTACAGAGTGGAAAGGCTATAAATACAGTCATTTATGAAGTTCTGGGGACCGAGAATCTGAGCAATAAATAATACGAGTCATACTTCGTATAGCTAGGATAATCGGAGACTTGAGAGCACAAACCTAGAATACAAATAAGAGAGATCTATGGAACACGAATCATAGATAATCCAACGTCATCATTTGAACTACGTTTAGACTTGATCCTGAAAAGGTACGTAGGCAGCTCGATAACATCTGAGTGCAGTCTATAATCTAGAGAGTGAGTTATTTGGTACGTTTTATAGGTCTTCTTGACTGAAATAGTGTGGGGTAGAATCCGTGCTAGATCAGTTTGGTGCCGTCTGTGGGAAACTGCTCGAAGGTCGCTGAATCAGCATCAGAAATGGAAGATGATGGTCAGAGGGAGAAGCGAGTTCGCATTGAAGATTCTGTGTCCTCTGCGCCTGGGATGAGCGTTGGCGGTCATGGTGATGAAAAGATGATGATAACAAAGGGAGAGTTGGACAAGATGGTGCAGGAGAAGGTGGATGAAGTTTTGAGTCGTCTGATGGCGTCGGGACCAGTGACTCCGAATGTTCAGAGGGCTCCGGAAACACCTTTGGCGCCCAAGAGGTTGTTTCAAGAGCACGAAGGGATGGACCCAGAGCGTAGGAAGAGGGGAGAGGTGGAGGCCCAGTCTGATGAGGAGGTCGACAGTAGAGCCGATGTACGGTCGGAAGTCCAACGAGGGAAAAAGCCTGTGCAGGAAGAACGAGAGAGACTAGCTTTGCCGAGGGCTAAAATTGATGATATGTACGACAAGCTTGGTAGGACGAGTCGTAAACCCGAGGCTCTTCGACCAACAAGTAGGCCAGTTTCAGCGTTGATGGCTAGAAATTCGCCGTTTTGTGAGAGTATAATGTTTAAAGAACCTCCAGTTTCGTTCAAAGCTCCTCTTTTGCCTACTTTTGATGGGACAGGTGCTCCGGGGCCGCATTTGACGACTTTTGAACTGTTGATGTCATTGTATCATCAATCGAATGCAATCAATGCAAGGGTCTTTGTGACGACCCTGGTTGGGCGGGCTCAAGACTGGTTCACGAGTCAGCAACCCAGTTCGATAGTATCCTATGAGCAACTCATTAAGAGGTTTGAGAACCACTTTGCCACCAACAAGAAGGCCAGGAAGTCTGTATCTTCCATGATGGGGTTTAAGCAGGGTCCTAACGAGAGTTTGAGAGATTTTGTCCATAGGTTTAATCAGGAAGTTTTAGAAATACCTGAATTAACTCATGATCTTGTGGTAACGTTTCTTTTGTTGGCTTTCAAAAAAGGTACTCTGGCGTCCGCCTTAGCTCAACGTGCACCAAAAGATCAAGAAGAAGTGATGCAGTTGGAAGAGCAATGCATCAATGAAGAAGAAATGAATCTATCAAAAGATTCCGAGGCTTGCAAGCCCATAATCGATCGAAGAGATCGAAAAGATAATAGCTATCAATAGGAAGGGTCGAGGTCTGAAAAGAACCACGAACGACCCCCTCGATATGCAAAATATGAACAGTCCACCCCCTTGAAAGCATCCAGAGGAAGAGTGTTACTAGCAGTACAGCACATGAATGCGATTCGATGGCCGAAGCCAATGAAATCAAAATCCAGAGCGAATCCGGATAAATATTGTCAATTTCACAAGGACAAAGGGTACGATACGGAAGAGTGCTATCAGTTGAAAGATGAACTTGAACGTCTAATAAAAGATGGTGTTCTGAACGATTTCATTGATCGTACTCTTGCGGAAGTAAGAGCCCCAGAGGCCAACCGCGCTAAAGAGGTGAGACGATCATGTAACCGGTCACCTGATTGGTTTCAATATAGAGGGAACAAAGGTCGATATGACCATCGGGCCCATGACAATCGCCCGCATGACCGGCCTCGGAATGATGAGTATCGTCGAAATGATAATTATCGACGAAATGATGACAAGAGGGAGAAGGATAACAGTCGTCAGGGAGATCGACGTAAAGAGCATACCAATGAGGCCAGGGCAGAGATACACACTATCGCGGGAGGGCCATCTGGAGGTGATTCGTCTAGCGCAAGAAAAAGGCATAAAAGGGAAATGCGTGGCAATCACTATCGTCAGGAGCCTACAAAGGTCTTCTCTGTACAGATTCAAGACCAACCAATAGCTTTTGACGATAGGGATTATGAGGGCATGACTGTTCCCCATAATGATCCGATGGTGATAACGATGGATGTCGCAAATTTTGTTGTACATAAGGTGTTGGTTGATACCGGTAGCTCAGCAGATATAATTTTTTGGGAGGTTTTACAAAAGATGAACCTGGGGAAGGTGAGGCTGCGAACGGTGAATACTCCCTTAATGGGGTTCACCGGATCACAGATTATGCCGAAAGTTTCGATTGAACTTGATGTGTCGCTGGGGTCGGCTCCGAAGAGGAGGACGTTGCGCGTAACCTTTTTGGTCGTAGATACCCCTTTTGCTTATAACATGATCATGGGAAGGTCGATGCTAAATATGTTTGGAGCTAACGTATCGACTCCTCACCTGAAAATGAAGTCTAAAACCAGGGATGGCATAGGTGAGGTAAGGGGCAATCAGTTGGAAGCTCGAGACTGTTACACTACTTCGTTAGTGCCAAACTCGAGCAAGAAGAGGAAGAGAGAGGTTACGAGGGTAAATGGCATAGACGAGGATGCCGCTATACTGATGAAGCAATTGGATAAGAAGCAGAAAAGGGTGGATATGAGGGTGCAGCCTGTGGAGCACAAGACAGTTCAACTTTTTGAAGACAATCCAGAGAAGACTACGAGGATTAGGGGGCAGCTGAGTCCCACGATGGAGTCGAAATTGATAAAATTTCTCAAGGCTAACACTGATATTTTTGCGTGGAAAGCTATCGACTTTCAAGGCACTGACCCGGAGATGATAGTGCATCGTTTGAATGTTGACCTAGAGCCAAGACCAATTCATCAGAAACAAAGAAATTTCGGTCCTGACAGAGACGCCATTATTGAAGAAGAAGTGAAGAAACTGCTAGAAGTAGGCTATATAAATGAAATTCAATTTAGTGGATGGCTAGCGAATGTAGTTCTTGTACCTAAAGCCAAAAACAAATGGCGCATGTGTACTGATTTCACTGACCTAAACAAAGTTTGCCCTTGGGATCCTTATCCTTTGCCTCGTATTGATTTATTGGTAGATTCAACTGCAGGTTGTGCTTTGTTACGCATGATGGATGCCTATCAAAGTTTCAATCAAATTATGATGGCAGAAAAAGATAGGGAGAAGACCTCCTTCGTCACGGCACGAGGTGTATATTGTTACAATGTGATGCCGCTTGGACTACGGAACTCTGGAGCCACATATCAACGATTGGTCAATTCGATGTTTGAGAACGAGATAGGGAGGACCATGGAAGTTTACATTGATGATATGGTTGTCAAATCTGTGGACGAATCAGACCATTTGAGTCACTTGATGAAATCTTTTGAAATAATGAAACGATACAGAATGAAATTAAACCCAAATAAGTGTACATTTGGAGTTCGAGGGGGAAAAATTTTGGGTTATATGGTAACCAAACGAGGTATTGAGGCCAATCCGGAAAAAATCGAGGCCATTTTGAATATGAAATCCCCCTCAAGTGTGAAGGATGTACAAAAATTGACAGGGAGAATGGCGAGCCTGAATAGATTTATATCTAGATCGGCTGATAAAGGACTTCAGTTTTTCAAAATCCTTCGAAAGGTAAAAAACTTTACGTGGACAGAAGAATGTGAAAAAGCTTTCCAAGAGCTCAAAGCATACTTAGTATCCCCCCCCCCATTATTAACAAAACCTATCTTCGAGGAACCTCTGTTCCTGTACTTAGCTGTTTCTTTAGCAGCCATCAGTGCAGTTTTGGTCCGAGAGATCGAAAATGAACACAAGCCAGTAGTATATTACGTCAGTAAGTTGATTCAAGGGGCTGAATTGAACTATTTGGAGATCGAAAAATGGGCACTTGCTCTAGTGACTGTTGCTCGTAAATTAAGGCCATACTTCCAGTCCCATCACATTGTGGTACTAACGAACAAACCACTAAAGCAGGTGTTGGCAAAGCCCGATGTTTCAGGAAGACTCATAAAATGGGCCACTGAATTGGGAGAATTCAACATCGAGTATAGAAGTCGTACGGTGGTGAAAGTGCGGATAGTAGCAGACTTTGTCGTTGAGATGACGACGGAGTCAGTCCTTGAAGTGGCCGTTGCGGAATCAGCAAAACCATGGCTTTTGCATGTGGATGGTTCGTCAATGACGAAGCGAGGAGGGATTGGAATCTGGCTACAAACGCCAGATAAGCTGGATATGGAATTTGCAATTAAGTTGAACTTTGATGTAACCAATAACGAGGCAGAGTATGAGGCCCTCGTTGCAGGGTTGAGAATGGCAAAGGGCCTAGAGGTGAAAATGCTGGTGGTTTATACAGACTCCCAGTTAGTGGCTAGACAAGTTGCCGGGTCGTATGAAACTAGAGAGAAAACGATGGTAAAATATTTGAAGAGAGTGAAGGAATTGATGCGGCATTTCGAAAAAGTTGAGTTGCATTAAATCCCAAGAGATGAGAATGAACGAGCAGATGCATTATCGAAGTTTGCGATTCAAATTGTGGGTTTGAAGAGTAGGAAGGTAACTCTATTGGTGGCAGAACACTCGGAAATAGAGTCAGTGACGTCAGTAGTACCAATTTTGGTTGAGAGTTCGTGGAAGGATGCAATTACGGACTATTTAGTTAGTGATGAGCTACCAAATGATAAGGTTGAGGCTTGGAAGGTCGTCCAAAGAGCAACGAGGTTTGTAATGATGGATGGAGAGTTATACAAAAGGTCGGTGGGGCGCCCACTGTTACGATGTTTGTCTCCATCAGAGTCTGAATATGTTCTAAGAGAAATCCACGAGGGCAGTTGTGGAAATCATTCCGCGGGAAGGTCATTGGCCCAAAAAGTAACTAGGCAGGGTTATTTTTGGCCTACCTTGGTTAAAGATGCATATGAATTTGCCAAGAAATGCTGGCAATGTCAAGAACATTCTAATGAGATACATCAACCAGGAACCCCTATGGAAGCAATAAAAATTGCATATCCATTTGACCAATGGGGCATCGATATCCTAGGTGGGTATAATCTTGTTGGCACACTTGTTATAAAATGACGTAAAACGCATATTTGACTGATTAATTCGTATGCAGGACCTTTCCCTCCAGCTCAAAATCAAAAGAAATTTGTTATTGTGGCAATTGAGCATTTCACGAAGTGGATAGAAGTAGAAGTTGAGGCTCGTATCACACAAAAAGTCGTCATTGACTTCATTTGGAAGAATATAACGGAGACTTGAGAGCACGAACCTAGAATACAAATAAGAGAGATCTACAGAACACGAATCATAGATAATCCAACGTCATCATTTGAACTACGTTTAGACTTGATCTTGAAAAGGTACGTAGGCAGCTCGATAACATCTGAGTGCAGTCTATAATCTAGAGAGTGAGTTATTTGGTACGTATTATAGGTCTTTTTGACTGAAATAGTGTGGGGTAGAATCCGTGCTAGATCAAAATGCAATAGGAGATGCAACACCATTTTGCAATAGAGGATCTTATATGGGGACAGACTTCATACTTGCATAGTTTATACATATTGTGGAAGTCTACTATTATCTACAACATTAGGCTCGTTATTGTTCCCTAGCTCCGCATCTACAAAGTTTGTAACCCTCTGTGAATCTATCTATTTTCTTAAATGAAATAGAATTATTATTATTATTATTACTACTAATTGAGTTAGATGAGGTATCGACGAATTCATTATTATCTACAGACATAAATGAATCATCCTCATCAAACAAAATACGAGCCATGAATAAAGAAGATCATAGATAGAAAGAAAAATTGTATATATACCCAAGGTTTGCACAACGAAACGACGAAAGTGACTCTATGAGTGTGAAACTGGAGATGTCTCGAACTATAACATGATGCTATGAAGCTATTTCTCTCTTTTGAATTCTGCAAATCTTCTCTCTCTAAAAGTTAAAATTGCAAAGTAAAAATGAAGCTCAAGACATACCAATTTATAGGGAGTAAAACTGATAGAATCGGCGGTTGAGATCATTCGGTCCCAAGGAGGCAACGCTACAATTCCGAGATATGGCTTATTTTAATATTAAAATTGAATGGCTCGAATTAAACTAGATTTTACTTTATCGGTAATAAATTAGACCCATAGTGTGTGCTCGTTGTTACTGATCGACGTGGGAGACTTAATGATGTAACAAATATTGTCTATTTAAGTATTGCAGAATAGTCCTCATACCCTAATTGCATATAAGTCCCTTGTATATTTGCATGAGGGTCCCTAAAACTTTTATAATTGCACTACATTACAAGATCCGCACGTTTAGTATAGTCCGGGTTGGGTACACCCAACGATCCTATATCCTGGCCGTCCATGAACATCACGTGGCATCATCAGGATGTCCTACTTGACACACTCAAATCCGTACAATATGGATATCTATAAATACTCTATCTCAGCACATATTTAACGTTACAATTACTATTGATAAATCTTCTAAACTAGCGTCGTGTTACCCAATACTTTGACTATAGACTTAGAAGTAAGTTTTCTTACATACAAATTTCTGTACTCTAGGGTCGTCCAACACAAACCTAACACTGGGAGCATATAAATTAAGTGAATTATGTTTAGACTAGGTCCTCAAGTAGGTACGTAGGCAACTTGATTATACCTGTATGCATTCTATAATCTTAATACCGTTACTTTGTATGACGATTCGAGACTACTCAGACTGAATTAGTTCGATCCCAAAATTAACCTATATCAGTCTCACATTTCATTACAGATACTCATTTACCCATTATTGTCATGATCGTAAAAGAGTTCAAGACGATATGTGGAGCCCAAGTTCAAATTAAGAACTCGAGGTCATTCTCCAAGTTTACGGTATGCATTTTTAAGCCATACCGTTTTATGCGGGTTAGTCCCCTTCATGTACCGTTTTGGAACCGTGAAGTCACAAGAATTACACTCATTTTGGTTATAGTAGAGATCATATGGATTGAAATGTTCCTATTGAGCCTCTCCTCTCCATAAAGTAATGGGACCCCCCACCCCAGTTGAGTTGTCACATTTGTACCCATCAACTAACGTCAATAACTAGATATAGCTAGCTTACCTACAAAGACCCACTCAGCATCAAAAGAATCTTCCTCATTCCTCACGTGAAGATGAGCCACACACTTCGCAATAAAAAAACAGAGATTATGGGCGATAGGGGTGTAAGTTGAACCGACCCGGTTTGAGCTCTATTTGTTTTTGTTGGCTCACGAGCATCTTCAAAAATTTTATATATATATTTATTTTTATATTATAAATATTTAATATTTAGGCTCGGGCTCGAACCTGGCAAAATCGTGAGACTCGGCTCATTTACACCCCTACATACATATGTCATTTGCAATGGGCATACTTGATCTTATACTTTGTCTCACAAGCCACTTGGTTTTCTACCCGATAAACACTGCCTCATGTCTTGACTGAAAAAGTGTTTGAAGTTAGAAAACAATATGAACAATAGATCATATAAACTTAATTGCATGTGTTAGCCCTTAATCGAGGTAAATTGCATAAAGAAAATTTGAGGTTGGTTGAGCACTGCACTAGTACCAACTACCAATCATACATTTTCTTTTGTATTCGGGTTGTTGAATTTAGGGGTTTCATGAGACCTCAATCTAAATCATTTTGTCATTTTTGTTCTTTTGCTTACAACCGTTTACTAATAAATAGGAAAATTAGAGTTAACGCTATTTTTGTTTAGAAGTTGGAAGACAATTTATAGACTTACCATGAATGCTAGTAAATGAGATGAAAATTCAACTGGAAATTGAATACTGTTTAAATGTCTTTTAGGGCAATAAGAAATGCTTTTATTTACTATACTTTATTGTGCATAAAGATCTAAAATATTTCTCAAACTATTAAATGTTCAAGCACACTTAAAATGTGGAGTTCTATATAATACTTGCTGGAAGTGAATAGGATATAAATACGTGTTACATATTTATAAAGCAACTGAATACATAATCCGTTGTAGTCTAGTTGGTTAGGATACTCGGCTCTCACCCGAGAGACCCGGGTTCAAGTCCCGGCAACGGAAATTTAACTTTTGCATTTCAGAATTTCCTGTTTTAGAATATATTCTGCTTAATCATCTTTTCCAATTTACAATTTATATTTCAATATTCTTTATAGGGGTAATTCTAATTTACCCAAGTTATCGGTGCTATACAATTCAGACTAAATACGTATAAAATGCTTTTCTTTTTTCTCTATGTTTTTGCCGATTGGTATTAATTATTGCAACGTCAAAATAAACTCAATATATAATTAAGTTCAAAATCCACATTTAACATATGTTGTTTGTAATACATATACGGTTTTTTTTTTTTTTCAAAGGCATAACATAGAGCAACAATGTTCCTCAAAAAAATTGTTCCGGGTTATCCGAGGAAGGAAATAGGAAATCTTAAGAAAAATAAGGATTGAAACTCCTTATTCCTTGTTTTGATCAATATATTTGCTTTCTCTATCAAACAATAATTTGATGTTAGGCAACCAGACTCCCACGTTATAACATTTCATGTCAAATCAACGGAACCGTAGTCGAAACATAGCTCCATGAAAATGGCAACTCTTTTGCTGATAGGAAGTGATTCAGCTCAGAACTATGAAGAAAAAGAAAGAGGACATAATGACATTGAAGAGGAACTTCACATTCCACAAACAATGCTAGTCCAGAGATTACACCCAATTAGGTGCACAAAAGCATATAGAGAACAAACAATTCACTAACAATACAATGCCTCTATATTCCACTACATGGGGTAGAACGTATGACACAACTTTTGAATGGGAGGAGGTAAAAGTAAAACTAGGCATACAACAGTTCTTCCTCTCTTACTGCTGTATATGGAGAAGGTAACCGACTCTTGGAATCAGCAAAAACATCTGGAAAACCTATTGATGCCTCAGTAATAGGTGAATCCAACACGGAATCTGGAATTGCCACTAGGGTTTCCTCGAAAAAGGATTTAACTGTCTGCAAGTTCAAATCAACACATGAAAAGATAGCGTGGTTTAGTTTAAACGAGAATCCAAAGCAAAAACGACGTTCTGAAAGACATAAGATGGATAGCCTAATAATAGCTTATTCGCAATGAAATGATAGTTCCGAACAAACAGGTGGTATAGTTTTTGAAAAGGTTGATAACATACCGTGGAGTGCAGGAAAGCTGCATCAGCTTTGCGCTTCCATAGACCATTTCCAGGCTCTGAATGGAAAAATCCGAGCAAAGGCTGCATATATGTGTCAGGTACAGAACATTACCAACACATATTAGAATAATGGAGATTATCGTTTCAATAAAGAACACTAGCCATGATATGAAACAAAATAGGAATATCGTTTTTTATTTCATTTTTCCTCAGAAAGGGGGGAGTGGGATAAGACTATTTATGGCATCAAGGAGAGGAAATAATTAAGAGAAAAAATCCTATTTACTCCCATGTTCCAAAAAAACGATCCCAATTGACTTTATACGGAGTTTTAGGCAAAGAGGAAATACAAAAAGTTTTGTATCCTGAAATTAGTGATTAAGAAATTGTAACATCAAATCATTACTTTAACTGAGATGATAGTTTCGGAGGGGAAATTCTATTTTAAAAAAAGGAATCTTACTTTGGGTATCCCAAAAAGACCATACAGGCGGTAAATCTGGGTCCAGATAGAGTATTAATGAATTTTCTTTTAGGGTAAATTCCACTTTCCCAAATTTTAGTTAATGAGGCTTCCTTCTTCATCATTTAATGCATCACTTTGCCCCTTTGATTTTTCAAAATTTACTTAATAGTAAATAGTAATATTTCTTGAAAGACAGGCATAATTTACCAAATTTACCCCTGCACCTAAAATTCAGGAAAAAATCCAAAAGTAGGGAAGAGGATACCCCAATCTCCTCCTATCCCGTCCACACAAGTTTGTGTTACATTAGTAGATGAAGCATATTCAATCTGATTAAATACATTAAATAATTGATAAAAGATCATGTTTACTTGGTTTAACTAAACCTAGGATTGATTGTAAGAACAGTTTTTTAACATTGCATTTTATTCAACTAAAATTCAAAATGCTCATGACACAAAGCACCAATGAAACTTAATATTTACCACCTTCATTGACTATGGAAAAATGCGTAATTTTTCCTTCCATTACTAACTTTAATTTTCCTTCTCTCTCTAATTTTCTTTTAGGAGTTTTGGTAATTCAAAACAACTTCAAGAATTAGAGAGGGCAAAATTGAGGCAAAAAGAAAAATGTGGGACACACTCTTATTTTCAGTTATAGTTCAGAGGGGCAAGGATTGACCCTTACTTTTACTATTAGCAGCAATATTTACCACAGCAAAGAATAATTAGTGATTGCGATGATAGTTTAATATATAATCGTTCCTAAATCAACAAAGGTAGACCTGAACCTCAATAAAAGGTAATCAGACTATACATACTTTTATGACCTCACGAACATTTGGTTTAGGTCCATATAGTCCCAAGACTGAATCTCCGTACACTTGATACTTTTCAATGACCTACATAGAAGAACGAGTAGATGCAGCTAAGTGAATATACATTTTAAGCACCAAATGAATAAGATCAATCTAGTTGACCAACCTGTCGCCGAGTTAGACTGCTAAGAGGTGCACCATATATTGCACTATCGACATGTCCCAAGAGATTCCATGGACTGGAAAATGTCGGCTTTCAGTCAACATGTTAAAGCAAGTGAAAAGGAAACATAAAACTCACAAGTATATTTAGACTAGTCCATTTAAAAAGAAAGAGCTCATGTTAAGATTCTTTGAGATAAATGTATATATAACTCGTGATTTTGTATAAGATGTAAAGAAATTGCATCCATTTAGGTCTTATTAGAGTTTATAAAAAACATAAGAGCCAATAGCTCAAAGATGTCTGTGTACAATATATTATCATCTCATTGACTTTCAAAAACAAAAAAAGAAATAATAAGAACTCAGAAATCAGAACAGAGAGAACCATATCCAGTGTCATAATCATCAATAAAACACTTTTGCTAACAGATTGGTTCATAACCTGGCAAGTACTCTCTTAGAATGCGGTGAACAAGAAGGCAAAAAAAAAAAAAAAAAAAGAATTTTATCAAATATTGCATAATATTCAGGATTTGCTGGAGCTCAGTCTCTAAGTTTGCTCTTTCAAGATGATCAGCAGTCCTGATGCTGATCACCACTTAAAGACGTCATAATTCAAAGGTGAGCCAAAACTATCATACAGCATCTTGGGCATCTTTTAACAGGTCAAACAAGAGCATTCAGTGATCGACAACATAATCCATATATGAAACCAACCCGTACGTATATTTCTGGCTATGGCATTTAAAACACCCTGGTTGATGGACAATAAGATCGGTAAAAAAAAAAATCATGTAAAGTGCACATAATTCATACTTATTGTAAGCTGCACGTCCAACCATAACTCCATGAGCTCCTTCACTTCGTGCTGCATTCACCTAAAAGTTAAAACATCATACAACATGGATAAGGATGTCGACGTAGTATGAATAAGCTTGATACTAGCATAATGAGTTCACGTTTCCATCTTAGTTGATGAAGAACGCATCAATAAGTTTTTTGGTTCTAATAAAAATAGGCTCTGAAGCCAATAATTTGCAACAACATTTCTGCTGCATGTCAAACCCCCACATTTCCACATGAAAAATTCTGTCATGGTTATTTACAATTTATCTATTCTTATGGCAATTTCCTAACTTATCATTTACTCCATACTGTTTAACAAAGGTTTAGGGAGTTAGTCCCCATTCTCCCCAACACGTTACAACTACCGGAAAGCACCAATAGAGAAACAATAAGAATTTCTTTAGAGAGTATCTGAAGTATTGAGAAAGAAAAAGAAGAGCTTCATGCACCTTATTGGTGTGGAATCTAGCCTTGGGAAATATTCTCTTGGAAGTCGGTGTTCTATTTTGCATACTATTTGGGTGTTGTTCTCAAATGAGTCTGCAACTGCAGACTTCACAGAAATAAGTGTACGTTGAACCAATACATATTGCAACTATTCTATTCACTTAACAGCATTATCTTTTTTCAGGAGACAACATAAGTGTTACTCTTGTAATGTTTAGACCTCTCATATCCTCGCTATATCAAGTTAGCCCCTTCACTTAGAATAACTATCAGTCATTTGCATGTATTAGTAATATTCTCATGTCAAACTCTGCTATACCTTGCAAGGCATGAAATATAATGTTATGAAGTGGATTTTGAAGAATTAGTTAATTACATTATATCATTTTATTTCCTAGTTTCAGTCTTGTTAGTTTAGGAGTCTAATTACTTGTTGATTAAGTTTTCTAGTTGCTTAGGGGTCAAGTTATTTCCTTTCTACTAGGAATCAGTAGCTTGCATAGCAAGTTAACTTATGCATATAAATAGGGGTCTTCAGTGTTTATTTGGATTATTCAGTTTTTGAATCAATAAAGAGTCAAGCTTAGGCTTGTTGGGCAAGATTTATTCTTGTAGGACTTTCGAGTTATCGAAAGTATTTCTTTTATCGTTATTTATTCTGTTTCTATCGATTTATAAAAATCTGCACCCATCATATAACGTAAAATATAATAGGTCCGTTGTAAAGTTGAATCTGTGAATATATATTCTTATAAGTCCTTAGCTTGAGAGAATGAAACATAATGAACAATGATGTTATAACAGTACGATATAACCCAAAAAAGAATGCCAATTAAGCATAGAAAATTCCTCAATCCAACAAATAATGTGACTACTAACATGTTGAGATGGCAACGGGGAGGGTATAGCAGGACTCAAGACCCGCCTCGTTAAGAAATTTCAATACCCGGACCCGGCGGGTACCCGGCGAGTCCAGGTCCTACCCGTTAGACCCGGTCGATTTCTATTTTTTTATTTTTTTCTTACTTTTTCTTTTTTGCCTATTTTGTTATCACAAACACATTCAAAACAAATAAATAAGTAAATTAACATTGAATCGATCATTCAACGTAAACACATTCACTACAAGTCATCCGTTACTAGAGAATGAGAAGTGGGCTTTGAGTTTAGACTTTTGATTCTAATTAATTGACTTTTTTTTTTATCTAGTTAAGGTTGTAAGGTAAGTTGCTATTGCAAATAGCACTTTTTTTTATACAATTTATAAATACTAATAAGTTTTAATAATAATTAGATATATAAAATTAAAAAATATTATAATTTTTTTAACTGGGGCGGGTCCGGGTCCGGTATCGACTGGACTCGCTACCCTCCCCGGATCCGGCCGGGTCTTCAATTTCAATACCCGGACCCATTTTTTTGGACTAATACCCGCCCCAAAAGGGGCGGGTCCGGGACGGGTACTCGTTAGACCCGGATTCATTGCCATCCCTACTAACACGAAAAAACCTAATACTCATCTATCTCAAAAAGATTTTGAAACCTTGATCGAGGGAAACACAAATCCCTTTCATTAAAAGCTCACAGTATAATATCCTTTCACATGGAACATTCAGTAATACTTAAACCAATCATCAACTCTCACTCAAATGACCACGTCACCTCCACCAAATAGAAATGATCCAACCCACGACATTTAGAAAAGGAAATAAGGGGAAGAAACTAAAAAGGTGATGTGACACGAAAATCCCAAAAAAAGGTGCTATGTGTGCTCTTAGCAGGAATAATGATCAGTTTTTTAGAGCAAACTCTTGCTCAGCACGATCGCTAAGGCTTTGTTTGCTCATGTATTATTTCAAGCATTTTTATCTTCATTTACTCAGTTTACACCATCTTCAACTGAAAAATAGTCATTTTCATTTTCACTTTAACAATTTCTAATAACTGCCTACCTTTCACTTCACCAAATCACACCCACCTCTTTCATTCTCTCACCTCTTTGTCTAAAAAGTCCCTGTTTTCAGCGACAATAGTGGTGCTATGGCAAAACAAAACACATAATCTCAACCTCCACAACTTTATGCACATTTTAAGACCCATTTTTAGTATTTCTCATGCTCGTTTTTGGGTCAATTTTTGTCATTTCGGTTTACAAATATATTTAACCAAATTCACATAATCATTACTTTTAACTAACTCAATCATCATATCATCAAATCATCAATTTCAACAATTCTCAAAAATACAACAAAACATACCTATCATTTTCACACAAAAATCAGAAAAACTCATTTCCCCCTATATTCTAGAAAATGGCAGTTGAAAATAAAATGAAAACACATCCAAACATAACCTAAGCTTCTGAAACTCATTTTCAGACATTTTATGTTGAAGATGCGATATAGACTTGAAAATTACCTCGTCAATAGTATTTATGCCTCCATTGATGGTGAAGCGCAGATCAGGAAAATCACGCACAAGAGCATAGTAGTACTCATATCTGCATATTTTGAGCAAAAATTAGCTTCACTATGCCGATTAAGAAAATAAGGAAAGCTAAGACAACATATATAACTGAACATCGCAGTACATTGGTAAAACAAACAAAGAATAAGTAAGTGTGCAATAAACTAAATGCTTACTTTAAGGGAGGAATTGATCTATTTTCTTTCGGGCTGATTCCATTAAGTAACGCCTTCCTGGAGTGTATTATGAAATGCTTTGTTGGTGATAGGGATGAAACCTTGTATATAAAATCACCTGCAGAGAGATGAAAATGGCCGATTGAGGACAAAAACCCATTAGAGCATTCAAATACAGTCCAATCAGCAATCAAAATAATTGGTATGAACATTGCCATTGGCGTACACAAAAAAACTACTCAAACAACGGCACTAATTTTTAAAAGCATAACAACCTATTTACATAAGAGCAGACTGTGCAAGGACTTGTAATCATATGAATGTTGACATCTAATCAATATCCAATAGCACAAGATAATGACTCAATAAAGAAAGAGCCAAGTCGAGAATATAAAGGAATACAAGAAGTAGTTCCAAATAGCAGTAGTTCCAAATACAAGAAGGATTTAATATCCATGAATGCAACTGTGACTCGATGATAAAGATTGCAAAGATAAGTAGACTACTCGTTTCCCAATACTGAAGGCATTGCCTGGCACTGTTGCTGCTCAAATGAAATGGACACAAATACAATACAACGCATGGAGTGAACTTTTACATATCTTTTAGAAAAATAAATAACAGAATTAACTAATTGCTGAAGCAAAAACAAGGAGCAGTTCCAATTTTGAATGTCTGAGCAAGAATACTTTGCAAAAGAAACTCCATTTCCCATTTTCATTTAAGAAAGCAGTGGAAGAACTTACACAGCTCATTATATGAATCTTGGTTATCAACACCAATTCGGCATTTGACACTAACAGGAACATCTGTATTTGCAGCTATTACTGACATAGCATTGGCAACAAACTTCCCTTGTAAAAGACAATGTGGCTAAATGAGAGCCCATTCTGATGCAGTATTATCTAAACTTAGTCAAGCAAAGTCATACACACCTTAGGATCAAGCATAAGGCGCACCCCGAAACACCCTTTTCCAGCAACTTTTGGACTTGGACATCCACAGCTGTCCCGCACGTCTTAGTTGAGTAAATAGAGGAGCAAAAATAGAGAACGAAATCCAAAGATAATTAATAGTAGGAGAACAAACTTGAAGTTGATCTCGTCATAGCCATAGGAATTTGCAAGTTGAGTTGCTTTAGCAATATTTTCCAAGTCACTTCCGCCAATTTGGAGCACTATAGGATGTTGCTCTGGACCAAATGCCAAGAATCTATCCTGGAAATAGTGGAGAAAATAAATGACAAAAACGCCATGAAAAAGCAATTAAATCAGTTAGATTTCAGCTGATTACAGAAAATAAACCCCTTCTTATGTGAAAGAGGATTGAGATGCTTTTGGAAGAAATGTTCTCAGGAGAAGCCAATAAGAGCATCAATATGTAGTAAACAACTGAATCCATGCAGACAAGTAAGAATATTTCATTAAATGAAATCTTAAAACCGTCAATATATATGTGCAAATGCACAGACAAAACATGTGAGGTCTATATAATTACATTCAAATCAGCCAATCAGAACAACAAAGACAAATAATCATCAAAGAAGCGGCAGTTTATCAAGAGTGTGCACATAAAGGTGCATAGTTGTGAATCAAAATCGTTGACAATTTTACTCGCTTTTCAAATTATAAGAAATTACATAAAAAGTTTCAGTAGATTGTAACCCAATAAAATCACCCCCATCACATGCCTTATACCACAACAAAGAGATGTCTGTCTTTGAAAGAAAACGGTGATTCCAGAACTACATTATTATATAATATGTTTGTCACTAGATGACAATAAGGACAATATTAAATTTTTGTGTTAGAGTTACTGTGTGCATTTTCTTCTCTTTGAAATTTTGATTTTTTGGGCCACGATAAATGCAGCACATCCTTTTCTTTTCCTAAGATCTCTTCCTAGCAGAAATTGTTACGTAGCGTGTTGAAGGAGACAAACAGGAAGAAGGAGGTAAAGAATTAGTTTAATAAGTTTATTCGATTAAATTATTAGTATTTAGGTTCCCTGGTTGTAATAGGGAACTAGTTCATTTCCTTGTTGGTATATGAGTTTGTTTCCTTGTTTAATTAGGAGTCAGTAGTTTAGTATATATAGCTTAGGGGTTAAGCGTTGTTAATGATCCAGAAATTCAGTTAACAAGAATCGAGCTTTAAGCTTGGGGCAAACTTACGTTTGTTGAAAGAGTTATTTAATTTTCCACTTCCATCAGAAGTCCTGTTTGATCGACAGTTGATAATGACTTATAAAAAACTACTCCTTCCATAAATTTTGTTTGCTTACAATAAACAACTTTTTTGTAAATCTGGCAATAATTTTACGGCGTTAACTTAAGATTGCACTTCACCTATTTGTCTGTATTTTAATTTCAAAATTTTAAAACATGTGATAAAACAATTTCATTCATATTATACCTACTTGCTTAATGCATTGAAAAGGTAGATAAGAAAAAATATTAAGTTTCAAGTGAAGAAATTTTTTTAAGAAATTGAAAGATGCGGAGTATAAACATAAGAGGAGAGTTCTAAACATGGTAACAAGCTTCCTGGGGATTGTTCAAGTACAAAGTTTTCCATCTTCATCAATGTCAATCAAATCTCCCCATTTACCTCACTAATCTGTTGCTTGTCCACATTCATCTATCAAAAAACTCAATCTACCAGGTATACAGGAAATTGTGCTGGAATACTATTGCACTAGAGCACAAACATTATTCATAATACTCTTCACACCATTGCATATCTTTCTTTTGGAAAATAGAAGAGAAATTGTCCAGAAATCATTACCAAATTTCCCTTCTGAAACACTATTGTTTCTGCAGCAATCATTTCGGTGTACAGCCAAGCGTGTCTGGATATGAGGCGAGCCAAAGTCCTATAGTGGTTGTCCGTGTACTCCATCATTGGAGCCACACTGTATATCAAAAAAAATAAAAAAAAAATAGTTATAGAGCCAATGTAACCAAAATATACCGCAGTCTTAAAATAAACTGACTCAGAACTCATAAGAAGATTCACCTAAACCATGGGGGAGGGTAGCGGGTTGCAACCATTATAGAGTCTTTATGAAACTGGCACTTCTGATGGTAGTGATGTAATTTCCTTGATTTGGTAATATTTCCATGAACTAAGTTTGACGACAATCTGCCATGGTTTTTCAGGGTAACAGAAGGAAGAGGAGTTAAAGAAGCAAACAAAATATGTCCAGCAGACTTCATCATCCCTCTAAATGGATCGTAGCCTGCTCTTTTATGTACCTATCCATCGTATAGAAACTAAAATCACGCAAGACGATGTGAATCTTGACATGTAGATATACTTAAAAGAAACAGCAGACTATATAACTGCTGATCTAGTTGATATCCACAAATTATTACAAGAAAGTACTAAACAGCAGGAGATGAAGACGCAAGCCGCAGAAGAACTATAAGCTCATTAATGATAAATCACAACTAGTCATTTTAGGGAGATTCTCATATGGATTCCCGACAAAATTAATTAATCGAAAAGTGTAGTGTATTTGGGATGCATTTGGAAAAAATGCCGGATTTATCACTGCCATATAGATGCTCGACCTTTCACACAGTCTGGCACAAGATGGAGATTTCAAGCTCCCATGTGTACCCATGACTCACTTGATTTTTCTTATCATAACTCAATTCTAGGAACATTAATGTATAGAGTTCTAAACTTTTAATCTCATTTACTGCCTCCTAACTATTTTTACAGCAGGTGAAGGGTTCAAAATATGAACTTGCTTCAACAAATCAAGTTCCGTCTACATCAATGCACAAGAAGCCACCAATCAAGTCCCCACAACTAAATCACACAATAGATAATCCCCACAGAAACCCAACTTGGCCTTTTTCATACAAATTACGTTCATGTAAAAACAAATTTGAAAACTTAAATATCGATAGGCATAAACCACTTCTCAGGACATTCGGCAAACGGAAAAAAGTCCCGCAACATGAATCCACACCCATATCATTGAGTAAATCACCAACTCAAGAAAGTAATGGCTACACTACATCAACCCCATTTTACAACAAAACCAAATTGCCACACTACAGCTTGAACCCTTTTTCTGGCATTATTTTCACAGTAAAGTTACTTCCAAGACATCATCCATATTGAATTTGTGAAGACACACAAGTCCTACATACAGAATTTATGTCTACTTCCTTTTCCGTTTCTGTTAAAAGACAGGTCAGCCAGCGAAACCCACATAGATTTGTACATACTTTAATTAGTCATACAGCCTTTTTGAGAAATTAATACAAAAGTTGTTCACAATTATCTCCAATTTGCGGGGAAAAAAACAAGGGAGGAAAGGAAATAGAGAAGAAATTCTAAACCTAAACAACATACAAATGCATAAATTCGAGAGAGAGAGAGAGAGAGAGAGATTACAAGGAGAGAGATTGAAGGGATTTGTGTTGGCCTGGCGGAGAGCAGAGCGAGCAAAGTGGGTGCTTTCAAGCTTCTGCTGCTGCTGACCCTCAACTAAACTAAGTTTGGGGAAATTGGAAGGGAGGAGTTAAAAACAGAGAAAACGAAAACAAAATTAGAATCCACATAAATAATTTGAATATTAAAAAAATTATAATAGAAAATTCTGAATGGCCCCTTTCATTATTTTTGCGATTTATCTTTTGTTAAAGTAATGCAATATCATGAATTTTTATAATAAAAATTGAAATGGATCAAAAGCAAAATGTAAAGTATCATTATTTGAAGTGATATAAACATTTTTAATAATGATTTAATAACTAAAAAGGGATAAATTATCCGTTTGTGTAGTTCTGAACTTTAAATAATCACATTAACTTATGCAATAGAACTCACGTAACACTAGTCAACATGGCACACTCCAAGTGTGTGAAAAAAAGAAAAACTTAAAAGAAATTTTTATAGTAAAATTAATTTGACAATTAAATTTTTGAACTAAAATCTAACAAATAAAATATGAAGAAGAGGTTACAAAGGAAAAAAGAGGGATGAGAGAGAAAAGAAATATGAACGTGTGATATGAGAGAAATTAGTGAATATTAGGAGGGAGAAAATATTAGAAGGGAAAGAGAAAATATTAGGGACACTTGTCAAATTTTTGGTAGAGCAATGGGTTCACCCAAATTTGAAAGCTCAAACTAGTTACTTGGGATACTCACGCTTTATATAATAGTATAGATTCAAATTAAAATGTGATTTTTCAAAACTTGAAGTCCCTAGAAGCTAATTCAGTAGCATGGGATGCAAAAACGACCCAGCATCATTATGTTTAATAAAACTGGCTCGGGCAAAGTTTGTCTAGAGAGGTATAATATATAATACATGAAATTATATCTCATTGACATCCATTTTTTCTCAATTTATGTGCCGAAACGATGTAAAAAGTGGCCACATGACTATGGGTTTTCAGATGTGGATGCATAATATGAAATAGTTTCACTTCTTGAAGAAGATAGTTGTTTTTTGTTCGGGAGTCCCCACAAAAAAAAAAAAAAAAGGTTAACTACGTGTTTTTCAATTATTTAGATAGAATAGAAGGGAATTTTGAAGCTATAATATTGTCTAAAAAATTTATTTGAGACTTATTTATCATTAAAAATTCAAATAAATTCCTAATAGTGTGTCCAAAAATAAAACCCTAATTTATTGTGTCTGCACCTAAAGGATGACATGACATGACATGTAAGTGGATAACTAATTTAACAGCCCTTGAGAAGATCCCACACAATTTTCCATTACTTCTCTTATCACCTCCTCCACGACTACTACCCTTACACACACATAAGGAAAAGAGAAACCTCCAATGGCTACTCTAAGGCTAAGCTTCAACTCCACAACAATCAAACACCCCATCACCAATTTCAATCTCCCTACCAAAATCCCATTTTCTAAATTCTCCAAAAACATAAATTTAACCCACAAAAGGTTGAGATATCCCCATCATTTCCCACCATGTTTTTCAGTCTCTGAAAGTTCAGTTTCTCCCAACCCTTTAAAAACCGAAGCCGAAAACGAAGAAAATATCTCTAATGATGATGATGATGAAGGAGAAGGAGGAGAAGAAGATGATGACCCCACTGCAGAACTGAGTTATTTCGACCCGGAAACCGATCCTCAGAGTATAACAGAATGGGAGGTGGATTTTTGCTCTAGGCCAATTCTTGATATTAGGGGTAAAAAGATTTGGGAGCTTGTTGTTTGTGATAACTCACTTTCTCTTCAGTACACTAAGTATTTCCCTAACAATGTCATCAATAGTATCACTCTTAAGAATGCTATAGTTTCCATTTGTGATGAACTTGGTGTGCCTTTACCGGAGAAGATTCGGTTTTTCAGGTGATTGTTTACTGTTTTAGATTGTTTTTTTCTTTCTACTAGTTAGTATGCTTTGAGATTTGGTTATTTTGTGGATTATATAAAGTGTTTTATAAGTTGATTTTGGTTGTTTGTTGATGGATTTGTAGGTCACAAATGCAGACAATTATTACTAGAGCTTGTAATGAGCTTGGTATAAAACCCATTCCAAGTAAACGGGTGCGTTACTAGTATGTCGTTTAAGTTTGAGCACACATTGAACGATTAATTTCTATTTCTTGTTATCGTGGAATTCAGCATCAGACCTTCATCGACTAGAAAGCTTATGCTTTATGAAATTAGGCAACCCTTTGATAAATAGAGTATTTGGGAATGCTCTAAAGTTGTGTTTTTATCGTGTTCGGTCAATGTGAGCTATTAATAGAAGTCAAGACCAATTTTTTGATTAAAGGGAAATGAGAATTTATTTGGTGCGAGGTTGTGCATTTCGTTTAGTTATATTTGTTGTAAATCTTCGCCGTGTCCTATTAAACATTGTTGGGGAAGAATGATGTGAAAACAAATTGTAATGACCTTGCGCTTGGATACATAGAAGTGAAAATGGATCGATGGAAAAACTATTCAGTTTTTGGAATTGAAGCATTCATTTTCCAATATTATGACTTCGATTCCAAGAAATTATACACTGAATCCATTTACTTTTAGTACTATATTAAAGAAGTGGATGTTAGAGTTAGAGCCACTAGTCTGGTGCTTTGCGTCAACATGATTAAGTACGATTTTTTTTTTTTTTTAATATTACCCATGACTGCATTGTTGTTATGAGGAAATTTGATCACATCAACTTCGGTTTGCAAGAAGAAAATCTTCATATACGCATGTCATAAAGGGGGGCCTTTTTTTATCTTACGGTTGTTTATCTTGTATCAGTGTTTATCACTAGTTCTATGGCTAGAAGAACGCTATGAAACAGTATATACACGTCATCCAGGTTTTCAGAAAGGGTCGAAGCCACTTCTTTCGCTTGATAATCCTTTCCCTATGGAACTTCCCGAGAATCTCTATGGAGAGAAATGGGCTTTTGTTCAGTTACCTTTTTCAGGTAAAGTTCGTATATACACTGCACACGGGTCAATTTTATCTAGCTTCTAGGATTTTCTCTTTATTTAGGAATTTTAACTTCCAAAGTTGATTGCACTTTTTACAGTTTATTATGTTCCTCCTCTATTTTGGAGGAGATGTCATTTCATCATTCGTAGCATAAATATATGCTTGTGTTGTCAGCTGTTCGAGAGGAGGTGTCGTCTTTACAGACTAGATTTTCATTCGGTGCAAGTTTAGATTTGGATCTTCTGGGGATTGAAGTTGGTGAAAAAACATTAATTCCTGGTCTTGCTGTTTCATCTTCAAGAGCTAAACCATTAGCAGGTATATAATACTTCTATCAATAGTAAAATTCTTATATACATTTCTCCTCCCTATGTTCCCATCATTTGATTATGCGATTTTAACCCTTGGTCTATTGTTGGACCTAAAATTTCCAAGGAAATTTATGTAACGCATCATACTGATATTGTGATGCATTTGGTGCAGCATGGATGAATGGTTTAGAAGTGTGTACAATTGAAGCCGACACGGCCCGTGCTTGTATAACTTTGTCCGTTGGGATATCGACACGTTATATATATGCGAGATACAAGCAAACACCAGTGACTACAAGTGAAGCAGAAGCTTGGGAAGCATCAAAAAAGGCCTGTGGAGGCTTACACTTTCTTGCAATTCAAGATGATTTAGATTCAGACGACTGTGTCGGATTTTGGCTTTTATTAGACTTACCACCTCCACCTGTATAATTTCAGCTTCTTGATTCAGGAATAGCAATTTCCTTTTTCTACACTTTTGTTATGAGAAAGAGAATACATTTGTAAGTGAAATAGGTTCTGGAATAGCAATTTCCTTTTCTACACTTTTGTTATGAGAAAAAGAATACATTTGTAAGTGAAATAGGTTGTTAAACTCTGTGTCCTTGAGGTAAACCAAGTTTTGTTGTGGGGGAGAAGGAACAAAAATTATGTAAGTCTTGTTTCTTTAGTTAAGAAGATTAAAATAGAGATATAACAAAAGAATAGATATAGCTTATTTGCAAAAACTTGTACAGCCAAATTTTTAAAAAGTTGTAAAAACACCAAATAAACTGAAATTGAACTTGTTTGCAAAACTTGTTAAAATGTAGAAGTTGGTAAAAGTATCTATAAACATACTTTTACTTTTTGCTTATTATTAGCTTTTTCCCGAAGCCCAGAAGTACATTCGGTGAACCAAACAACAAAAAGCTGAAAGATGCTTTTTCCCTATTTTTGCGAATAGGGCTAAAATGAGATATACCCATGTTGTACTGTAGATGATGAAGATCAAGATGGAGTTGTATTAGGAATAAAGATCCCCTAATGAAATAGTACTTCCAAAACTCAATTTACATAAAATACAAGTCTGGAATGAACTAAAATGTCGATAATATCCCCAACCCGTTTTATCATATCTGTATCCCATCATGCACCCTGCTACAAAATCATGTTCAAATAGCTTGAACGAGCAAAAGAGGAACTCTTTCTCAAAGTCCAATGCAATTGCCTCCCAGAAGCTTTATCTCATAACAGATTTGATGATCCTTTTTCTGTACCATTGCTCTTTCGCTGCTTGCTTTCAAGAACGGCACGTCTAATAGCAAAAGAAGCTAAATCAACTCTTCTGCTTCTGTGAAACAAATCGAATTCCTTGCTTTCCAAGTTCATAATTCTTGGCTTTTCCATCGTCAAGAGCAATGGAAACCATTGCTGTACCCTCAAAGACTTCAATAACTGTTCCCCTATGCCTGGAAAAGAAGATACAGAAATTTCAACATCCACACACCATATTTATAACTACACAAACCAAGCTCTATGTTTGAATTCATTTTCATTTCATTTTCGAATGTCTTTTGAAAATGTTATGAGGAGATCCCCTCGGGTAATGTACAAAGTTGGAAGCTGTCAAAGTTGATGGTCAAATACAAAAGCTAACACATTAATGCTATTCCCGGATATGAATAAGTAGAAATCTTAAAAATCAATTTAAAACTCAAAAAATTATTTCAAAATTTATTTTAAAATCCTCAATCTAAGCTTTGAAACTAACCCAAAAGAAATCAGATTTTAGTAGTGACAATGAGCATTTCATCAAAACCCTTCAGATAACTGGTAGCCTTAAAGATTTTTTAGTTTACTTTTCTTTCTGTTCTCTAAAAACGTTTTCTGAAAGAAGAGCCTGAAACTCACCAGGTATTGTTGGATGGCTGATGAACCTCCACTCTTTTCCCAGCAGCATCTTTTCCCAATTTCTGAAGTATCCAGTTAGCATCTGTGAAGTCTTTCATTGTGTTGTCTTCGCCCCATTGCGATGTATCTCCTTCACCTAAAGCTGGCCTCCTCCTTTTTGATCTTTGACCCCTTGTATAAGTTATCTCCTCCTTCCCAGGAAGAGGCAATGGAATTTGATTTCCATTATTATTCAATTTACTTGGAATATTTTGGTTTCCAGTATTTGAATTCTTGGGGATTTTAAACTTCAAATAAGGCTTGCCATCCTTTGATGAAGCCTGCGGAATGGACGGTACGCTACTACTGTCGTCAATCATTTCGCCCGAGACAGTGGGCCCGTCCTCTGAATATTTTGTTGAAGAATATTGGCCAGTAAGTTTTGGGCTGCTGTTAGAGACTTCTGAGCTGACATTTTTAAACTTTATCTTGGATGTTTTCACTTGATCAGCATGGTCTATTTTATGACCTGCAACTTACAAAATCGCAATACTCTTTAACCGTGACCTAAGCATCGGAGAATTTCTAAAGTTTAGCATGCCTTACCTTTTTGATCCCCAAATTTAATTTCAGATTCGGTCCTCTCGATGTAGTCCTGATGCTTCAGTTGACTCGTATCTTCAGTGCCTACTGCATATATGTAGGCAACACGGTTTTACTACATAAGCATAAAGTTCATAAACAAAAAGCAGTGGAGGCTGGGATTTTGTCTAGACATGCATGAAAAACAGTTATTCCAAAAAGTTGAAGATATCACATCCAAACTACATGCCAGATTTTCTCTGCACTAAAATTAAAACACTTTGCATCAGCCACAAATTCATTCATGACTAGAAAACAGATTGCTCCAAATTCCTCCTCTTCAGCCATCTCCTATCAAAATTGTATCTTGTATAAACAAGCAGCAAGAATAACAAGCCTATAGCGCTTTGCAAGGAGACACCAACAATGAAGTCTTTTCAATCTGAGTAATGAATTACATGTACTGCTCTAAAGCAGAACGTCATTGTACTGAAAAAACATATCTAAGTACATTCCAAGTATAACAAAATAGCATTCTTATCTACAATTCTATTTCACTAACATCCTATGGCCTCTCTCTGTCCTCCCCCCCACCAACCAACAAAGAAAAACACCCCATCTGTCAATTGTGAAAAACAGAGTTTGAGGTTGCACCAAACTAAACATAGTCGAGACACCTCATTATAACTGATGTTTCTGTAGATAGCACATTTAAAGCCAGATAAAGTAGAGAAAGTACTTTAAGCGACTTAAACTTCATCAAAGAAAAAAATCAATTTTTTTAAGCTCCTCAGAATTTTGACACGAGTAAAAGGATTCTATTCACTTTTTTACTTAATTAGAATAAGTTGAGAGCGGAAATACACTTTTTTGCTTTTATTTCAACATGATTAACTGGTGAAAGTCAAGTAACTACTATCTTGTAATTCCTACTGAACGCGGCAGGCCCACTAAACACCAGACCCAAGACACCCTACCCCATCCATGTTTTACAGTAACCTCAAAGAAAGTGTACATTCAGATAAAGATTACCAGTTGAAATGAAAACTACACATCCATATATCACAGACATACCATTTGATGGAGTCAAATCTTGCCCCTTTTGAAAGCTTGAAGCATCAGATCTTGGAGGACTATTTGCACTTCTATTTCGGCCACCCAAATGTATCACTAGTTTTGGACCCTGTGCAGTCTTCAGCATTCCAGTATTAGTTCCACTCTCCTCCTTACCAGTCAAACTGTGAGGTTTACTGCTCTTTATTTTGATAGTTCTTGATTTCTTAGTTCCGGAGGTAGCTGTAACATCATCAATGTATTTGTTTTTAGGAACAGCTGTCTCATTAACTGAATATATGCCTTCGTTCAAACTTCCAGCAACAGGAGAGTGAGTAACAGGTTCACCAGAAAACTGCATTTCTTCATTCTTGTTATCACTAGTATTATATCCAAACAATGGGCCATCAGTGTTAGTTCTACTGATCAAAGATACTTCATTTCTCTTTTTCTTGCCATACTTCTTATTTGAAGATTTTTTTCCATGTTCTTTGTTCTTCATTGGTGATTTATCACTCAACCCTTTAACAGAAAACTTCAGAGAACGGCTAAAATCATTCTTTACCAAGGGCCCACTCTCTTCATCATCTGAAAAGGGTGAAATGTCAAAAATTTCTTCCTGAGTTGGCAAACCAGCAGCTGCCCTCAAGCTGGCTATCAGATCCTTATCAGATTCGTCTCTCCGTCTCCAAAGTTCCTGAACTGCCTCCTCAAGGTTCTTAATCTGCAAGAGGGGAGACGTTGAGGCAAAAAAATAAAAACATAGAGAAAGAGAGTGCAACATATGCATCATACACATCCCTTCAAATCAATAACACAAGAAAGTCCACCTTGTAGCATTCTCCACGGCATGTAGGACAGACATATTGGAGATTTCCATCAGCTTGAAATTGCATGTATTTTGCATCACTGAAGAATAGTCACCAATAAAATTAGAAAATAAAGTGAAAATCTAGTGTACATTTATAAAATCATACTCCCACAGTCCCAAATTGAATGTTCCTGTTTTTGCTTTTGGATGTACACAAATATATCTCATTTCCTAAAACATGATCTTATTCCGAAGGTACAACCTCAGGTGTCACTAATTCTCCATCTCAGGTATAATTAGTTATCTAGTAGTTTAAAATTTTAAGAGTACAAGGGCGTAAAATGATGCAACTAAGAGTAAAAGAGGGTAATGTGTGATTCAATCTTGTACAAGGGTTAAATTGGAATTTACCCTAAAATAAGAACTCAGCCTTCAATCACATAATAGAGCGCGACATGCTACTAAACTAACATGATAGATGCATTATACAAGAAAGTAAAGAAAGAGAGCTAGAGAAAAACCTGATTCCATCACAGGGACAGTGCACCCAGTGTTCACAGATATCGCAGCAAACCATAGGAGTTGCTTCAGAGTCTCTATATACCTGCAATTTTCAAAGCAACTTATAAGTAATCAACTTGTGCTGCTTCAACAAGTTGGCATTTTACTACATTTGCATCAGGCATGGAGGTAACCCCTTGCAAGAGGACAAATGAAACTAATAACAAGTCAGGGTACGAAATTGTACCTTCAAACAAACGGGGCAATAATTTCCCTTCACAAACAATCTTCCACAAGCATCACAACAAGTATTCCCCAAAAACCACCTGCAGCATTTCAAGATTCAAGTCAATCGGAAGTGTTACGTTTCCATATTTTGTCTTTCTTCTTCTTTTGCTATTTTTTTTGGATGTGGGTGGGGAATGTGGGTGGGAGAATAAGCACAGGCATGATTCCAATAAGACACTTGAACACGATATTTTCTGGACCTACGATGCAACTGTAAGATTGCAGAGACATTTAAAAAAAATTGTGTATCTCCGTAGTTGTCTTAAATTTACTGGACATAAGTGAGACACTCAAATCATTGCAATGATAACACAGAACACGGAAAATAATAGTAAGCAAATGATTTCGAGTTGTAGTACTCAATAGATAGATAACAAACAGAGTTCTAGAAAATGACAGACAATATAACAAAGGCCATCCGGGGCACGAAGTCATGGGAGGTCACTGTTTTACTTCTATAGCTATTTAGGACATTTCCTAGTTTTTGCTCTCCTTTTGCACCTAAAAAGGCATCACTATTTTGATATGAGGACCATTGTTATGGGATTATAGTTAGATCCAGAAAGTATCCTTTGGCCACCAACTTCTTCCCAAAGATCTTCAGCATAACGCAGTGTGTCCCAACTACATGCTCAGCATGCCCATTACAACTCCTCAAAACGTCCAAAAGTAAGAGTATAAGAAAAATATTTCGAGAATGTATTCCCATATATCCAACACATTTCTGAAGGTCTCCAAGACTAACACAGATGCTCTAGCACCAAATGAATGCTCTTGCCAGGATATAAATATAGAACTACAGGGAGAAGGCATGTTACCACTTCCAGAGTGGTCATAATATGGTGATATGTGAACAATTCATTGTCAATACATGCTTCACATAAGAATTTAATTTCTTCACAAGTTAAGTTCTAAATTATCGCCGCCAAACTCGACCTAGGCAACATATTTTGAATAGGGAGAATAAATCAAAATGACAACATAAAAGTTATGTATGTGCTTACAGTAAAGCCCCAATTCACGTTAGATTTCTCATATTCTGACTAAAGGTCATGCTATAAAATCCCTCCAAGAGTCAACCAAAAGGGGAAATATCCCCAAATCTCAGGGAAATGTCTTTTCTTCCTCCACTGACCACATTTTCCAAAAAGAAAGGAACCATGCTCACAAGTCATCCAAGAATAGCTTGTCCATTACATCGAAATCATCCACACCCACCAACCCCCATCTCCCTATTAGAGGTAATAAAAAGCGAGTACACAAGCACTGAATGGGCTCCCCATTTTCTTACATTTGATAATGAGGGGGAGAAGTCACTTTGAAGCAAAGGAAGGCCAACTCATTAACAACCATATGGAGATCAAGTTATTAAACTTTATTTCTCACAGCAAGTGCACTGCCATTTCGAAGAAACTCTATAACACTTTTAGAAACAAAATTGCAAGAACTTAAGAAAAAAATGCATTAGTCAACTATTATAACAATATTAAACCCTTTGATTTCAAGTGCATGAAACAATGAAACACTACCTTAATTATCAAGTATTTTCAAACTTGCACCCAAAAAAAAAAAGCCAATGATTTCATAAATAATTTAAATTTTAAACATAAAACCACTTAGATGCACAACCATTTCTTTCCTTAAGGCACAGGGAAAAGGGCACTACATATAAATATGGATACCTAAAAGCACAGGGAAGGGGGCACTACATATAAATATGGATATCTAATCTTCTAAAATGAGGATTGCCATTGCCTAAACAGAAGCTACCCTGCAATGCTACTCCAGCTTCCTGAACATGCATAAAAGCACATAAAAGTTTTTAAACACAGTTCCAAAACATAATTAGGTATTTGAGATCCGAGTAACTAATGGTTAAAATTCTTAATTCCCAGAGCAAGCAGATGACAGCCAACCAATCAATAGAAATCAATCCTGTAAGGAACACACACGACAAAAGTAAACTTCAAATGTAAAAAGTAAAAACTCATACCTTACACTAAGGCCATTTCCTGGGACAGAAGAACCACAGCTGTGACACTTGGTATGTTTTGGACACAAATAAGGCCCATGGCCAACATTCTACATGTTTTGAAAGTGAATTATATAAGCTAATCAACTTGTGAACATATTTGCAGGGATGAGAAATCCACAGTGCACTCACCTTATGTGGAGGTTGCTGACAGTAACAGTGATAAGCTCCATCACACCTTTTACAGAACATAAACTTATTTGGATCTCCAGTTCTTCGACAGACCTAGAGTTAACAAAAACATAAAAATACATCAAGGTGAGGTACGGTGCATGATTTCATCAATCTCCAAAAACAATTATAAGCTAAAAGAGGTCTCGATCAGCTACCCTATCAAAAAAAGAAAGAAAAGCACTCTCACGCATGTCTTTAGTTCACAAATCATCAATTTCTAATAGACAGAAAAGAAAGATTCTATAGTTATAAATAATCTTCTTCCAAGAAGAAAAAACAGGCTTCTAATTCTTCCATAATTCCTATACAAGGAACATGTATCAGCCTCTTCATCTGTGCCTTAATCCTTGAGTAAACCCAACCTAAGTAATCACCATCTTTGGATATACATACATCAATACCCATTTCTGGGCGCAGGGACATCATCTCCAAATAAGTAAACTCTGAATGATAGGCGAGATATTTATTTCTCAAATAATATCATCATCTCCCATCAACCAGTTATAAATTCAACTCAGTTTTAAGCACAGACTTCATTCTCATATTATTACAATAGAGTAGAATGTTATCCGTCTTGATACAGAAAACAGAGATATCACGATGTCACGACTGTATTTGGAGTAACAACTTCACTTAATGAAATAAGACATCTATATTTACCTCACATATCCGGCAAGAGGGGCAAGTCCAAGAACTCCAATGAAAAAGATCTGTAATGAAGAATTTCATCACAAACTTTATAAGCATTTAATCAAGTGATTTGTTGCAACCACTAGAGTACCTCTATTTTGAGACCAAGCTTTCAGACAGCTCCTGTGATATTTCTTGCCACAACTATTGCAAGATAGCATCTTTCTTGCCCTTTCACTTCCTTCATTTTCTCCAGAAAAGCATATCCGGCACAATACTTTGACATTAGACTGACCTAGCTCTTCTCCAGCAGTCTCTTTCAGGGGCGCCTGATTGATAAGTATCTAAACAGTTAACTATCAGAATAAATCCTTTTTCCTTTTTTGGGGTATTTACATGGTGTCATCCACAGATATGTATGCATAAGATCAAAAGGCATATGTTGTTCAGACAGAAACAATTGAGATGGTGAAACTAACCACCTAACAAAAATCAAGTGGGTCCCACATACATACATTCTCAATGTCAGGTGCTGCTCTTTATAACAAAATGCTTGGCCCATATAGAACCAAATCCAAATTACCCAATATAGTTAACTCATGGATGCGGTGCAAGTCTTAAATGGTAGCAGTGCAAAGAATGATTTCCCAAAAGTGAAGTAATTAAATACCAGAACAAAAAAAGCAACCTACATCTTTGACAATCATCCATTATGAGTCATCTCCTGCGGTCTTATACAATGGAAAATGTCATTCCAACGTACATACAATCATTAAAATGCATCACAGATTCGTATGAGACTTTTATTCAATAAACCTAAGTCTTAAAATTGGTCAGGACGCCGATATCTACTTACATAGAAGGTATGGCTAGATATATGAGTACTTGGGAAGTAAGAAAGTGCATTGAAGCCCACTCCCTGGAGAAAAAAATCTCCAGCCTGGCAGCTTGCGAGAAGCAATCATGACTTGCTGCTTTTACTTTTTTTGTCAAGCAATTAGGTAAGCTTGTCTCATTTCAAATTTATCAATGTAATAGTCTTAACTTTTGTCACAAAACATAATATTCAGGCTTCAGATTGCATCGATGATATTATATACCTACCGATAACAAAAATGTATTCAGGCTACAGATTGCATCGATAATATTATATACCTACCGATAACAAAAATTTCTTTCTCCTATAAAGGAAAAAGTTGATATCGAACAGAATTCATAAAATGTCAATGCAGTCATAATTAACAGAAGACAAAATCAGTGGGTGAACAAAGAGACTGAACATAGTAAAACCTGCATACCATGTCCTGTGCACTTGGCATTAACTTACCCGTACAATGGAACACATTTAAGCTGACAAGTAACGAATAAAGAGAAAAATGCAAATGGCGTAACGCAGATACGACAGACAAATCGCCAAAGGAAACATCGGATAAATCCATAAATCCTTATCTAGTATCAATTCTCCAGATAAACTCCAGTAAGATCACGAATTGGAATGTTTCAAACCTTCACACCCCACAAATTCCACATACCAAAACAAAACTTCAAACAAAGACACAAACCTTCAACCTCAACCAACAATTTAAAAAACAAGTCAGAAAAGCCCTCACCACTAAATCACCAGACTCAAACCTCCTGGCGTAATCCTCAGCCACCACCGACGCAGCAGCAGCTTGCTTCTGCAGTGCCACCCTCTTCACCTGTGCTGAAGCTGCAGCCGCCGCCTCCTCACTCGCGGGATCCGCCGCCACTTGCGGCGGCGGAAGCGGAGGAGCGGGGGAAACAACAACCTTCGGAACCTTGACCTGAATTGTGGCATTCTCCCTGGCCTTAATCAACCAAGGATCGTTCAAGAACTCCTCAACCCTAGCCACCTCCTGTAAGAACTCGTTCTTCCCCTTCTCCCCTTGCAACCGCCGCGGAAAACCTAGAGTACAGAAACATATCCTCCTACTGCAAACAGATAAAGAAGTTAACCAAATCACGCACACACAAACACACTCGAGTGCGCGGAAACAGATATAGATACAGGAGTGTGTATGTATGTACAGACAGGTAAAAATAAATACAATTAAATGGGTTAAGTCATAAGATTTGTACCAGGTAATTGGGCAAGCAACATGAAAGGCCATAATAATCTGTGAGAGAAAAAGAGGGGGGGAAATTTCGAGCGGTGTTATTTGTGTTTTGTGAAACCAAAAAAATTTAAAAATTAAAACTTTATTCTATTGGAAAAAACTAATTGGAAATTGGAAAATAAATTTGTGCGGTAGGAGAGAGAGGGAGGAGTGACGATACAAAGGGGAATCGGTGATTCGGGTTTTGTTTTGGGGGGGGGGGGGGTTGGGCTACGTTGTATTTTTCAGATTTATAAGTGCCCGCTATAATTTCGAATTTGCTCCCTTGGGTTTCCGAAAATTGTTATTTGTACCTTTGAGGATCATATTTATGTTATGGTATTTTCTATTTTGGTGTTCGGATTTGGATTAAACTGTAATTTGCTCCCTATAGTTTCAAAGGTGGCTGAATTAATACTTCTTTTTTGAGTGAATCGGTTACGTGAAAATGAATATCAATTAATAACATTTTACAACCAACTAACAACTTCTATAATCATTTGATATTTACTATAAAAGTTGAGAAAAATTCACACACAAATGAGAGTAGAACCGAAGACCACTAATATATTGGGATCTCAGCTTTGCAATAAGCTAGACTTCATCAGCTTTTGTAACTTCATTCAAACGATGTAGTAAGAACATCTGAAACACCAACTATCAAGTTCTTGAAAATAACAAATCTTAAAAACTCACAAACGAACACAAGAATATTCTTGTGCAACTCATATTCAAGGAGAGATGAAACTCTCATTCGAAAGAGATACGAGAGAGAAAATAAAATACTAAACAAAATATCTAAAACGCTATATAAAATTAAAAACTTAAGAATCACCCGTCTTCATCTCGTCAGATATGTCTCTGTCGCTTTAGATTCATATCCGTCTCGTCAGATTTGGAGATATATCTTTAAATCTATATCCGTCTCGTCAGATTTGAAGATGTGATATATAACTTGAAGATCGATGCTCCAACCCAACCCGCCAACAATGGTGGTGGTAACAGTGGTGAAGTAGACGACTGCTTCACCAAGCCATCGCTTGCGGAGAAAAATAGAAGGAAAAAGAAGGCTAGGGTTTAGAGAGAGATTATCAAAATATATTTAACTTCATAATTGATAACGTTTTAATAAATACCGGATTCAATGTTGTGTGTTGTCACTCTTTGTTTTCATTGGATTGTATTATTTTGGAAGTAAAGTTAAATGTTGTTGTCCACCCTATATTATTTGCAAAATATAAGTTAAGCGTGTACATTTTATTATTTATTTATTTTTTGATACTTTTTTTTTTACATTCTAAAAAAATAAAGAATATATTCAAACTCAAATTGAAGAGAATTAATAAGATATAAGTGTTCAATTATTTTTCTATAGTGTACAATCACTTTTAAAATAATAACATAACTTGAATATCACATAGCACGCTTTGATTCCCCTCAAACACAGAACTCCAGTATATACTAGTAGGCAATGCATACTCAATATGTGTGCAATTAATATATTTTACATATAAAAAAAATTATATTTTCATTCTATAATTTACTGTAATGAACTTATAGCGTCTGTTCTTTTTACCATTGTCATGTGCAATTGAATGCCTTTAAATGTTTGTTTTGTTAAAAAGAAAATTTTGATGCCTTGAAAAAAGATAAAAGTAAAAGTCTAAAAGGACAAATATAACTGGAAAATATTCATAAAAATGAATGACTAAACTTGGTCTTAAGTAATTTCTATTTTCAAAAGTTTTTCAGTTATCGATCTTTTTTTTTTTTTGATAGAAGCGATTACAACATCATATTGTATCAATTATAAGAGAATCAATTACAAGCAAGCATCATTAGCAAATACAATCATAGACTATAAACTATTACAGACTAAACTACCATCTAAGTAGAGAGAACACCCACATACATCAGTGGGAGTCGAACCCACAACCTCTTGGTTATGGGGCCTCAACCTTAACCAACTAGGCTAGGCATCATTGGCTCAGTTATCGATCTTCATTGTACCTTTAACCATCATGTCTGAATCCCTGTTCAATAAGACAATTAAACATAATTCAACCCAAGTTAGCTTTAAAATTTCACATACTATAATACATTAAAAATGCAAAATATCACAACACAGTTTTTCAAATAAAAATAGAAAAGAATTGACAAGCTGATTATAGAAATATTCGCACGTCCGAGTCTACTAGCCCAAAGTTGAAGATAAAATTAGCCATTCACCACCACTCTTTATGATTTCTTGTGTCTTTTCATTGGTAATGTTGATCATATACTCTCCCCAAAATTCTTCCTCACTGCAAACAAAGCAATAATAACATGAAGGAGAAATCATCAAAGAACTAAAAATAATAGGAAGGACAAAAGAATAATATTAAGAAGACAGAGAATTAAGAGACTATATGTGAACCCATAATGCAATTTAGGGAAAAGTGGGAGAGAAGGCTGAAGACAATATTGTCAAAGCAAGAGGAAAAGTGAAGATTCATCATACTGTTTCCGGTGGTCTTACTTAATAACACATGGGTTTGTGTTTTGCTCCGCATCTCCTCATTGTGTGCTTGTTTAGCAGGAAAATGAAGGAATATGGATTGGTTTTTAGTGAGTATGGATATCTTCAATCTCCTTCTTGAATAACTGGAAAGTTCCAGATAACTGTACTTGGAGTTCCAAATTACTGCACTGGAAGTCCAGTTTATTATCACAAACTGCTATCATGCATTCAACTTAAAACATTGTGATTTATCTGTTAGAGTATATGCCCCCGAATGCCATAAAGATGATAGATTTATAGGGCATAAACATTGTAACTAAACTATGGTTTTTCTATTAATATAAGGCAGTTGATTGTTGTTTTCTTATAGACATTTATAAGGTGTAAATAAACAACGTAAAGTTCTTGATGACAAGGCGAACCTTCTACCTCCTATGGGATAGGAGGAAAGGCACTAGAATGGTTTGACCCTTGACATCTAAAAGGGTTTGCAAGTCTAAAAATATTGATTGGGCATCAATAGTGAATAAAGACTTGTATGATGTAAGTTTCGACAGAGAAAGTGTCAGTCGTACACTATGGAAATGGTAGTGGGAACTTATATCATAGACGTGTCATTTGGACTGATATGTTCGAACACGGCTCGCATCAGTTCATCACATGGGTATTCACTCATTGACAGTCAATGATGAAACTGATAAGTAGTGATAGGTACGTGTGAACCTCTGACCTGAGAAATCGAGTTGAAGATGTACTTGTGACATCAAGTCTGTCATTAGAGTAGTTAAATTCAAATCACCTGTTAGTGGAATCGACCTCGAAGTGCGACTTGATGGGCAAGTAGCATTTTTAACTAATTTGCAATATGAAATTTATTCTCTCATAAGTGAATGAGTAAAATATCCTATGCGATCATGAATAAGTGAGGATGAAAGTCTTTGGTCAAAGCATTTAAATACCTCGACTTATTATGAGCTTAGGCATATGGTCAAGTTATATGAGTTTGACTTTAAACCATGACTCTTACTTGACTGGGATATAAGAATAAAAGGTTTATACACGTACGGTAATCACGGCGTAAAGGTTTGGAATGATCCTATTCATTCGTTCTCAATTGGGTTACGGTGTGAGCCACGAGACTGGCTAGGTGTCACTCACACCCCTTTGGATTCCTCCCAATTGCCTTTCGAGACGAACCTAAAGAGTCGCGCTTAAAGGAAGTGCAAAAGGAAAAACATGGAAAAAAGACTTGAAAGAAATTCACGGCATTAGATGCCCTAATTAATTAATTAATTATTGGATAATTTAATTAATTAATTAAATTAATGAGTTAATTAATTTCTTGGAGAAATTGAATTATAAATTAATTAGGAATTGAATTAATTGGATTATCAATTTATTTATTGGATAAATAAATTATCCGATTAATTAATTAGCAAGCAAGACGAAAGCTCGAAGGCTTCCGAGCCCACTAAGGGGTGGCCAAATAGGCGCCCAAATAGGGCTGTTGCATGCTAGTGTTATTGTTTCATAATAATATAAATATATCACAAGATGAAAAATAACACAAGGCAATTTACATAACTTTCTCTCCAAGAAAAAGTCTCTCACCTCTCTTTCTCTCTCTAGCCGTCTTTGACAAGGAAGAAAGGAGGAGTTTTTTGTTTTTGATTCTGGCGTGACGAATTAGAGACGTTGGCAAATTCGGCGTTAGAGAAAAGGATCACGTTCAGAAATCAACATACGAGAACGGTAATTTTTCTATACACAATTAAACACGAGGATTAGAGATGATTCGGGCTTTGGGAATTAAATTTACTTTCCGCTGCGTTTTATTCGTATAATTTTTAACAGTGGTATTAGAGCCAATCTCTGAATTCTATGTTTAATTGCTTATGTGATTGACCGTTTTTCCGCGTTTTTGAGGCATGCTTTGAACGTATTTTTCATATGAAAATATTCTCAATCTCGCTGCAGTTTCTTCATGAAAGTTGTAGTTTAATGAGTTGCGAATCTGGGCACATGAATTTTATAAGTTATAATCTCGAGATGAGCGCGACGCAAAAAGAGTGTGCAGTCTGTGCGTTGGGCGCGCAATAGGAGGCCTTTTCGGCCTCCCATTGCGCACACAGCGTGCACACTGCACACACTGGGTGAGCCCCCAATGTCATGCCATTTCGCGCCGGTCGGAGGGTCTGGCCGGAAGCCCAAGCACGATTAAACCGTGCGCTGGGCGCACGACATACATCGTGCCATGCGCCCAGCGCACGAACCTATTTTGGGGCCAGGGTTTTCGTGACTTGGGCCCTAATGGGTCGGGTTATATTTTCCTAAGGTCCAAATTTTAATTGAATAGGTGTTTGGGCTATTCTAGTTATCCTGGTGGGTCAAAAGGATGATGACCCGGATTTAATTAAAAAGGCCCCCAAATTGTTTTGATTAAAATTGTGGATAATTCAATAAATTAGTTATTGGGCCTAATTAAGTAATTTTGAATATGCCAATGGTTGGTAATTTAATTTTGATAAAATTAAGCCCAATATAGTTTTTATTGATCTTTATTTGAATGAAATAATTAATTAATAAACTCTTGGAGAATTTTATTTATTAAGTTATTTATTTAAATAAAGAATTCTCATAAATAGGATTATTTTCATATGAATCAATAAAATTTGGAATTTTATTGTGGAAATTATTAATTAAGTTGGACTAATTAATTTTTATTAATCACCTACATAAGTGTTTTATTTATCGCAAGCATGTATTATGTGATAGTGACATATGTCTATGGGCTTAGGTTGCTTCTTTTGATTATGTATTTCTTTTGATGTGTTGTAAGGGCCGGTTTGAGCCCATTTTATTTTATTTTATTTCTAGATTTATGTATAGGTTTTAAATTACCTCTTGTAATAAATAGAAATAGAATAGGTCTTTCAAGATGAAGATTATGCAAAAGAAGAGGACCTTGGAGCCCACGAAGATTAGCTAGGCTTTTCTTTTTCAATTTTATGATGGCCCATTGGCTTGGGCCCTCTAGATAAAAACTCATAGACTTGTGTGTTGTATTATTGCTTTCGATGCATGTTCATTAGTTGTATGAATCATGTGTGTTATCAATATGCGCTATATAAATTTGGTAAATGTGCAAAATGAGACGAATTAAATGTTTAAAACATGAATTCTCCCAAATAAAAATTATACTAAGTTAGTAAGGGGTGCTAGGCATCATTTCCCTCCACTAAACTTGATAAGATCAAGGATTAAATCCATATGTGGCATCTTCCCAGTAAGTGGGGCTCATGTATCAAGATTTAGTTCTAGAATTTTATTAAGTGCATTAGATACCTTAATCGAGACTGTTAGGAATTTCATGTTAGATGTTTTGATGATGACAAGATAGGATTCAATGTTAGACCCCAAATAAAATGTAAGTTTATGCTTTCATAGATCATTGTATAAAGCGTTTAAAGAGTTTGTAATTTTGTTTAGGCTTGTAATTTTTATCCTCATAGATTTTAGACTAAGTCTTAGCGACTGAATCAATAATAGAATTCTAGGTGAGTCTATTTGAAAAGAAGTTGAAGACCAGCGTCTGAAATCAACCGAAGATGAAGATTCCGTCTTAGCGCCTGTCAAACGCTAAGAGACCGCAGTTCAGGATTCATGCATCAAGCGTTTAAATACTCGAGCGACTTAAAGAAGATTCACCTGAAATAAATCTTCAAGTCATAAAGGACTTAAATGCAATCATTCAACGGGCATTTATTTCCAACGGGAAATAAATTCAAATTGCATTAAATGCCTGATAAAAGCATTAAATGTGATAAGCTACTGTGACTTTTGGACAAGCCTCCCTTTGACCAGACTGTCAGAACTTTCAAAGTTTTAGCTGCTCCCGTCCAATCGGTTCCAGCGAATTTTCAGGAATGTCAGATTTTAGGTACAAACACGCGCTACGTGAAAGGCACGCTCCTACATGTGTCCAACGGACAGATCCCAAGAAATTGCCTATAAATACCTTACTCCAGAAAATCAAAAAGTAAGGAACAACATCAATAATATACGAGAAATTATTGTCAAAAATCCTACGTACATTCTTTCTGAAAAAGCTTAGAGATTTCATAGCCAAAACTTTTCAAGCTTTCCATCTACATTTAAACAGTCACAAATATCTCAAACATCTTCCAAAAAAGAAATCCAAACTCCAACTGAGATATTCCAAGTTGTTTGATCTTTTTTAAAACAAACAAAACCCAAGTGATAAACCTCAACATTTCATCTGAGTGAGAAAAGTTGTTGAAAACTTTCAGGCAGCATTTCTGAGTGAGAGAAGCTTGAAGAAGACGATCTTCATTGGTGCTGAAGTCTGTGTGATCAAGGAGCCCAAGATCATTTTCATCCATTACTATTGTGTAGAAGTTTCTGTGTGATCCTTTGATAATCATCATAGTAATTTCCTCCAAGTGAAAAAAGAGAAGAAGGACGTAGCTGGGATTACATCACCCAGTGAACCTTACAAATTATTGTGTCATTTATTTTATTGTCTTATATTATTCACTTCATATTATTCTGAAAAAGACAAGTAAAATTGCAAAGCGACTAATTTAACCAAAAGAACGCTAAACATTATTTCCGCTGTGCTAACCCTGATTAAGCGATCTAAGCGTTGCCCTACTTTGGTAAACTGCTGAAATCACTAAGTCTAAGTTAACTATTCTGAAGCGTCTGACCCAAGCGCTCAGTTTTTCCAAGCGTTCAAATTTCTAAAGTGATACGAAAGTTTTTGTGAAGTCAAAAAAAGACTTCAGGGTCTATTCAACCCCCCCCCCTTCTAGACCCTTTCGTATGCCACTTGGGACCACCAAGTGGTATCAGAGCGGTTAAAATAGAAACCTAAGCGTTTCCGAGCGTAACTGCTTGTTTAGATCCACCTTTCTAAACTTAATCGCTTTAAATCTTTTTGTCAAAACATATCATTATGGCTTTTAACAAATGCCTAAGTTGGTAGAATCAAATTATGATTCGTGGAAACTTAGAGCTTTCGCATACTTATGCTCATGTGATAATGAAATGTGTGATGTTATTACAGATGGCCCCATCAAAATCATGCAAGTAAGAACTCGAGCACCTGGAGCCGATGAAGCCACTCCAGATGGATATGTCGAGAAAAATAAACTAGATTGGACGCCAGATGATCGAAAAAGAGCGAATCTAGATAATGTTGGACGAAGTGCACTTTACTCAGCGTTAGGAGATAACGATGCATTGTTCAACAAGATAAAGCAATGTAAGACATCCAAAGAAATATGGGATAAATTGGCTATTGTGTGTGAAGGTTCCGCACAAATGAAGGAGAACAAGCTCTCCATAGCCATGCAAAGATTCGAGCATTTCAAAATGCAGCCCAATGAGACGCTAGAACAACTAGACGCAAGGTTTACTTTGCTCATTACCGAGTTAGCGTCATTAGACAAGGAATTGACCAACAAGGAAATGGTCAACAAGATTTTCAGAAGTCTTCCAAGCAAGTATTTAATTAAGACTGTTGCTATGAGAGAATCACAAACATTGGAGACACTTACCTCAGAGCATGTCTTTTCAGAGTTAAAGGCATTTGAGTTCGAATTAGGTGAAGTCAGCGACACATCGACTTCAGCGATTGAATCAGGAGCTTTAATCGCTACCACCAAAAATAAGGGAAAAGCGGTTATCGAGGTCAAACCGGTTGAGTCAAATGAAGAAAAGGAAATGGCCTTATTGGTAAAGAAGTTCAAGAAATTTCTACGATACGAGAAGAGAACTCCTATTGGACAGAATTCATTTCAAACTATTTCACCCTAAATATCGTTAAAGGGTTGCAAGGTGAAATTCAAATGTTAGATTATGAGGAGTTAGTGGGAATGAACTTAGATAGTCCACATTACCAATAAATCGTTAAAGGGTTGCGGTTTTTGTGAATTATGGGATAAATATGATTGAACCGTCTATTTGATAGATTGATGTTTGACATCACTTTAATTAAGTAATGGACCAAATATCGTTAAAGGGTTGCCATCCATTATATTAATTAAATAACTCAATCCCCACCACAAAGTTTTCATCAACGATCGCTTCCGTCCTTTCACAGTAGGAGTGTGAAATTTCGAAAAATGTAGTGGGAGCCAAGTTATAAGTCGAAGTCCTTGATTTTAAACTTGGTTTTAGTTTAGTTCAATAATCTAATTAAGTTTGGCTTATTTTCTGCAGTCATTTTGTTTTATCTCTCTTAATCAAAAACCATGTCTCCCAAACCACTGTCGAAGTTAATGGAAAATACGATTCTCATCGGTCCAAATTACATAGAATGGTTCACTATGCTTAGGATGGTCCTTAGCAGTGAATCCATTGACTATGTATTGGAAATTGGTCGTCCTCCCATTCCTAGACCAGACGAGGGTGATGAAGTTCGCCTAGCTCGTTGGGATTGGTGCTGTGACAACCATAGAGCAAGAGTGTACATATTGAGCTCAATGTGCATAGAGCTGCAAAGGTCTCATGATAAGATGGATAATGCAAGAAACATTATCCTTCATTTGGATGAATTGTTCGGAGAATGCGGTAGGACCGCCAGATACTTTATTTCAAGGGATCTATTCCGAACTAAAATGATTGAAAGAGAAGATGTTGGAGAACACGTTTTCAAAATGATGACCGTGATAGAAAAACTAAAATCTTTAAACTTCTACATGGACCTGCATCTCCAAGTCGATCTTATTCTACAGTCACTCCCAGATTCGTTCTATTATTTCGTCATTAATTTTGATATGAATGACATTGAGGGATCTTTAGCTGGGCGATTGGAAAAACTCAAGGTTGCTCAGAAACAAATAAAGACGGACAAATAGAACAATCCTATGGCTATTACATTTTCTAAAACATTTGATGAAAAAAGGAATAATGCCCATTTAGAGGAGGGAGCATTCAGTACGACTTGCTACAAGGCACAACGAAGGAGAAATAAGAGAGCTAGAAAACAGGACACATGTTTATGCTGCGGTGAGCTGGGCCACTGGAGAAGAGACTGTCCTAATATACAAGCAAAAGGTGAATAACTTTATAGTTTGAAACTAATTGCTTTATAATATTCCTTCTTCATCGATTATGATTCAGAAGTTAACACCTTTTGTGAATCAGAATCTGGGAAGAAGAAGGGAGCTGAGCCCTAATGAGGAGAAGATCAAAGTAGGCAGCGGGCAAGGCGTCGCGGCTACTAAAACAAGATCTGCCTCATTATTTTTTATGTTAGACATATGCTATTTCTGGATATTGTTAAACATTGGTTCAATGTCCATTTTAGTTAAATAAGGTTACACTTTCGTTTTATTAATGAACAATGCAAGATTTATTATGGTAATAAATTAGTAGGCTTTGTTTCTTTGATAAATGCATTGTGTTACCTTAATGTCAAGAATAAGTGTGCTGTGAATACAATACAAAGGAAACATAGTAGGCTTGAAATAAACCAAAGATTAATATGGCACCTTCGACTAAGCCATGCTGGCGAACAAAAGATTCGCAAAATGGAAAAAGATGGGCTAATTGGCCCACTGCGATTGGATCCCTATCCTACTTGTGAATCTTGTCTCAAAGGCAAGATGGCTTGATCGCCCTTCACAGGGAATTTTGAAAGGGCCTCACAAATCTTAGGCTTAGTGCATACTGACGTTTGTGGTCCATTTGGAGAAATGTCCAGAGGAGGTTTCCTTTACTTTATCACCTTCACTGATGACCATTCTCGATATGGTCTAGTGTACCTGATGAAGCATAAGTCTGAATCCATTGACAAGTTCAAGGAATTCATGGCTTTAGTGGAAAATCAAACAAGTCAACGTATAAAAACTCTTCCATCTGATCGAGGAGGAGAATATATGAGCGACGAGTTTGACTTATACCTCAGAAAGAATGGTATAGTATTGCAACTCACACCTCCAGCGACTCCACAATTGAATGGAGTACCAGAGCGAAGGAATCGAACCTTGTTGGACATGGTTCGCTCCATGCTTAGCTACACTGATTTACCCATTTCACTGTGGGATCACGCGCTGCACATATTTTAAATAGATGTCAGTCCAAGTCCATTCCTCTGACTCCCTATGAAATGTGGAGAAATAGGAAACCAAGTCTTAACCACATAAAGATTTGGGGATGTCCAGCTTATGTCAAAAAGACTAAAGTGGACAAGTTGAAGGCTAGGTCCTTAAAGGGACGTTTCATTGGACATCCTAAAGATTCTATGGGATACCTCTTTTACCTGCACAATGATCAAAGGATCATTGTAGCCTTACAAGTCCACTTTCTTGAAGATGAGTTCATTCAAGAAGGAGGAGCTGGTAGAAAGATTGTTCTAGAAGAACAAAATGAAACCCCACTGGATACATCTACACAGGGAGTGAGAACCGAACCTTCTGTAACACAACCACAACCACGACGATCGAATAGAGTATCTAAATCGCCTGAGATGTACGGATATCTAATGCAGAGGGAGTTGGATCTCCATTCTGTGTTAGAGGAGGATCATGGAGATGATCCCTCCACTTTTCATCATACTGTTTCTGGTGGTCTTACTTAATAACACATGGGTTTGTGTTTTGCTTCACATCTCCTCGTTGTGTGCTTGTTTCGCAGGAAAATGAAGGAATATGGATTGGTTTTTAGTGAGTATTGATATCTTCAATCTCCTTCTGGAATAACTGGAAAGTTCCAGATAACTGTACTTGGAGTTCCAAATTACTGCACTGGAAGTCCAGTTTATTATCACAAACTGCTATCATGCATTCAACTTAAAACATTCTGATTTATCTGTTAGAGTATATGCCCCCGAATGTCATAAAGAGGATAGATTTATAGGGCATAAACATTGTAACTAAACTATGGTTTTTCTATTAATATAAGGCAGTTGATTGTTGTTTTCTTATAGACATTTATAAGGTGTGAATAAACAACGTAAAGTCCTTGATGACAAGGCGAACCTTCTACCTCCTATGGGATAGGAGGAAAGGCACTAAAATGGTTTGACCCTTGACATCTAAAAGGGTTCGCAAGTCTAAGAAATATTGATTGGGCATCAATAGTGAATAAAGACTTGTATGATGTAAGTTCCGATAGAGAAAGTGCCAATCGTACACTATAGAAATGGTAGTGGGAACTTATATCATAGACATGTCAGTTGGACTGATATGTTTAAACATGGCTCGCATCAGTTCATCACATGGGTATTCACTCATTGACAATCAATGATGAAACTGATAAGTAGTGATAGGTACGTGTGAACCTCTGACCTGAGAAATCGAGTTGAAGATGTAGTTGTGACATCAAGTCTGTCATTAGAGTAGTTAGATTCAAATCACCTGTAGGTGGAATCGACCTCGAAGTGCGACTTGATGGGCAAGTAGCATTGTTAACTGATTTGCAATATGTAATTTATTCTCTCATTAGTGAATGAGTAAAATATCATATGCGATCATGAATAAGTGAGGATGAGAGTCTTTGGCCAAAGCATTTAAATACCTCGACATATTATGAGCTTAGGCATATGGTCAAGTTATATGAGTTTGACTTTAAACCATGACTCTTACTTGACTGGGATATAAGAATAAAAGGTTTATACTCGTACGGTATTCACGGCGTAAAGGTTTGGAATGATCCTATTCATTCGTTCTCAATTGGATTACGGTGTGAGCCACGAGACTGGCTAGGTGTCACTCACACCCCTTTGGATTCCTCCCAATTGCCTTTTGAGACAAACCTAAAGAGTTGCGCTTAAAGGAAGTGCAAAAGGAAAAACATGGAAAAAACACTTGAGAGAAATTCACGGCATTGGATGCCGTAATTAATTAATTAATTATTGGATAATTTAATTAATCAATTAAATTAATGAGTTAATTAATTTCTTGTAGAAATTGAATTATAAATTAATTAGGAATTGAATTAATTGGATTATCAATTTATTTATTGGATAAATAAATTATCCGATTAATTAATTAGCAAGCAAGACGAAAGCTCGAAGGCTTCCGAGCCCACTAAGGGGCGGCCATTTACAAAGTCCCAAATAGGGCTGTTGCAAGATTGGAACTATGAATGATGCAGCGTCTACGCAAGAGACAAATGAGAATCAAGCGATTGATAATCAAGAGTCTCTCAACCCGTTCCAACCAGACCGCAAATGGCTTAGAGACCATCCACCAGAGCTAGTGATTGGAGATATTGAAGCACCTGTTAGAACTAGGTCCGCTACAATCAATGAGGCCATGTTCGCAAGCTTCCTATCTCAAATGGAACCAAAGAAAGTGGATGAAGCGCTTAGTGATTCAAGTTGGGTAGAAGCAATGCAAGAAGAGCTTAACCAATTTGAGAGAAGCAAGGTTTGGACACTAGTACCAAGACCAACTCACCAAGGAGTTATTGGGACTAGATGGGTTTTTAGGAACAAGATGGATGAAGATGGCATTGTTATAAGAAACAAAGCCAGACTTGTCGCTCAGGGTTATTGTCAAGAAGAGGGAATTGATTTTGATGAAACATATGCCCCAGTAGCCCGTCTTGAAGCGATTAGGATGTTCCTAGCGTTTGCCGCATTCAACAAGTTCACAGTATACCAAATGGATGTGAAGAGTGCTTTCCTGAATGCTAAACTCCAAGAAGAAGTATATGTGGAGCAACCTCCAGGATTTATCAACAACCATGGCAAGAGTATGGTCTACAAACTGGATAAGGCACTCTATGGCCTTAAACAAGCACCAAGAGCATGGTATGACATTCTCTCTATCTTTCTTATTGGTAAAGGCTTTTCAAAAGGCAGCGTTGATACAACGTTATTTAAAATTACCCAGAATGAAGATATTCTCTTAGTCCAAATTTATGTTGATGATATTATATTTGGTTCTACAAATAAGCGATTGTGTGAGAAATTTTCGAAAATGATGCAAGATCAATTTGAAATGAGCATGATGGGTGAATTAACTTCTTCTTAGGATTACAAGTTAAACAACTCACTACTGGAACATTTATAAACCAAGCTAAATATATTAGAGATATGATTAAGAAATTTGGTATGAAAAATGCATCATCTTCAAAAATTCCAATGAGTCAAACGCTTAAGTTAGATAAAGATGAAAGTGGGAAGAAAATCGATATCACTAACTATAGAGGTATCATTGGATCACTTCTTTATCTTACCGCTAGTAGACCTGATATTATGTTTTCGGTATGCATGTGTGCACGATTTCAATCTGATCCTAGAGAATCACACTTAAATGCTACCAATAGAATCCTTAAATACCTAAAAGGCACACAAAATGTGGGCTTATGGTATCCACAGGACTCTCCTTTTGAACTAATTGGTTATTCAGAAGAAAGATATCTCCATGCATTTCATTGGAACTGACAAACAATTGACAGATATCTTCACCAAAGCTCTCAAGGAACAACGCTTTCTCACTCTGAGAAGTGAATTAGGTATGATTAACTTAAACGCTTAAATCATAAAACATCATATTTATAGGCATAAAATCTAGAGGGAATCCACCTTTGTTTATGTTTAAAGAGTTTATCAAAAATCTCGAAATGAGTCATCAATTTTAGGGGGAACTTTAAAATTGTACCTATCTCAATATATCAAGCGACTGCGATAAAAAATGACTTTTAAAAATCCTAAGCATTGATCACTAGCGCTTATCTTTTATAAATCCAAGCGATTGATTGTTTTTTAAGGACTTCATCGTTGAAAGAAGTCCCACTTCAACGCTAAGTAACTTTCTTTCAAAAATTGATGCATAGTTTTCATCGCTAAAGGAAACGTGTGGATAATTCCAAAAGATCAGATTTGATAACTACCCACACGTGCCTATCAAATCGAACTAACGGTTATGATCCCTAACTAAAGAAAAGTTAATATGCAAAATTACATGAGTGATCTATTTTATTTATTTCATAATTCAACATGTTTTAATTTTATAAAGTTTCTATGCAAACCAGACCGGTAACCGAACCAGACAACTAATTGGGTCATTGGGACACTAGTTTAACAAGTTAAATAGGTGGAAAATCTGGTTGACTTGGTATCATATTTGCATATTATATATACTAGGTAATCCAAACACCGCGCAAAGCGCGGTGCAAAATTGCCCAGAACGATTGTGTTGATATGGCGTCGGTATAATTGAATTTTAAGCAACAATATCGTGGATTACTAATGTCATTTGTGATTTAACCAATAGCATATAGTTTTTCATTGCTTTGGATGCAAAGTCGGTGCATAAGTAGGTAATATTTCCTGTCACTTAATTCTTATGCAAAGGAGGTTATGTAATGTAATTTGCATTTCCTAATGGTTGATATATGTATAGAATTTATCAACAAGATAATGTAATTTGCATTTCCTAATGGTTGATATATGTATTCAAAGTGTGAATAATTTTTTCTTCTGCTAAAGTTTGTCGGTTAATCTGTAAAGAGGATGAAGTTTCTCCTCTTTTATACAATATGAGTGGTCAACAATATGATTGCCAACACTTATTCTTTTACATATTTCCTTATTTTAATTCTATATGTAATGATTACAGATAGGCTATAAAGGATAAATTCCCCCATTAAAAATGATCCATAAAAACCCACTAACAACCTATAATTAGTAATTAAAAAGATTTTAATGGATATAATCATTATGTCGTCCTAATTATATGATTAAAATCTGTTGGTGTGACCTTCCGTGTGATCATGGGGGTTTAAAGAGTATCAAGTATTATCATTATAGTACATAATTAACTATATATAATTGATATTTTTAATTTGTTGATTAATAAATATTAATTTATTGTTAATTGCTACAATGTTGAAAATACTAAATTATATTTGGTGGTTTTACCGAAAAACTATAGTATGAAGACTTGAACTTCATCTTATTGACTGGTATTTTTCTTTATATCAAAATTTGGTTCGTATGGGCTAGATAATTGTATGGCTAATTAGATATAAAAATGAAACTTAAATCTAATGATCAATGTAATTTTGTTTTTTCTCGATCGAATGGATAATATTGTGCCATAAAGGTTAAGCACTCTAATGAGCTTTTTAACTCAAAAAACAAAATTTGATCAATAATTATACATATATATATATATATATACAACTTGATAAAAGTAGAATAATTAAGATAATTAAAACACTTAAGCAATTTTCTCATTTGTTTAATCCCTGAATCCTGGATGTCACAACTTGTCTAGCAATAGCAATAATACTCTCATAAATTAACTAATCTTGCATATTAATTATCATTAATAATTTTCAATCACTTTCTTCTGTCACATATAGCCACCAACATGTAGACCTTGCCCAAATGTGTACTTACGCCCCAATCTGAAAACCCTAATTAATAATTAGTTAACCTAAAACTGAATCTCCCCTTTCCTTCGCAAATCAAATTCTCTGTCACACAACTGTATATGACGTATCAGATATATTATAACATACAAATTATGAATGTGTAACATATATATGTACAATTAGATAGTTATTCCGTAAAGAGACAAATGTAAAGTGTATATAATATATAGTACAATTGTCATACATCAACCGTGTGCCAGTATAATAAAAGATATTTACACGATTATCTAATAAAATTTTGTTATGAATCTAATGCTAGATCATGGAATTCCACAAACTTAACTCATAATTGTTAAAAAAAAAAATAATATTAAACTATTTTAGAAAAATTAATGCAGGAAAAATGCGGGCACTTTCATGAAGTAATTAAAAGAATTGGGGAGATATATATAAGATAGAATTTCATGGTTAGTTAAAATTCATTTACTTAAAAAAGGAGAAATTACATTTCAATAGATAAGGACACATTTTCAAATTTTAATAACCGACAATCTTTTAAAATTTATCCAAGAGAAGGGTCAAGATTTAGAAGGTTATTATTTATTTATTTTAAAAAGGAGAGGCCTTATCTTATTAGAAGGATTTGGATTGCCTCATCCCACCCCAAACCCCACTTTAATAGGAAGGATATTGCTATGAGCTAATGAAGAGTGGGGATTAAAGCCTCTAGTAATTAAATTTCTTTCACACATGTAGGTAGGTTAACTATTTTGGATTTTTATTTTTCTTCATTACTCAATATGACTTGAAAGTGAAGCCTTTAGGGTGGATCAATGACAAGGCTAACCTAAGAATGGTTAAAAAATACAAGGGAATTGAGGGATAATTTTTGGATAGATTATTAATAGTTATCCCACTCATTTTGACCCAATATATAATGAACTCATCTCAATAAATAACCATAAAAAAACAATCATTCTCAATTAACTCGATTCATATTAAATAAACACGAAGTTGAGTATATAAAAAATAGTGTTACATTCGTGCATGGCAATTAATTACCCCCTGCCAGCCATTACCTCTCTCTAATTAATTCTCATTTCTCCATGTATAGTTGATAATTAATTAATGGGCTATTTTTTTTAAATGAATTAGTGGGCTATTTGGTCATGTGTAATTGTTGGCCACTTAACCAAAAAAGAGAGTGATATTTTCAGACAAGAAATAGTGTTAAGTAATTGAGATCCTTAAAATAATCAAATGTGGCCAAATAATGTAAGAGGGGTGTTCAACTAATCTTTTAAAAGCAGCATATGTATATTTATGTGGACTTCATTGTTTATTTAATTTAATCCCTGTTTATACTTTCAAATACAGGTTATAATTTTTAATCAATCCCACTCTGTTTTTCTTGCATAAAGACACTCTTAGTTGATTTATTTGTAATTCTTTGGCAGAATACCTTCTCAACAATTAATGTTGTGTGTGCTGTTTTATTGGACTCTATAATTACATCACCTATAAAATTTAGAAGCATGAATAGATATTGATAAAAGAAAAGAAAACTAATTAAATAATTCAGAAGATAGGCAGACCAAATTTAGCTCTATTGGCCAAACTGATGCCAATGAAAATCAAACACAAATTTTATAGTTCGATAATGTTTGACATAAATAAAATTCAACAACAACTTGTTCGGATCCAATTGACTCATTTACATCCCTATAAATACCGTATCAACATTGATTGGTGGGTCTTAAAGTTAATCATTGCAATGACCAATGGTGGGTAATCATTATTGATTTTTCTATAATTTTTATTTAATGGTAGGTGTTAAAGTGAATTAGTTTTCTTACCAAACATTCTTTTCTTGTAATTAAGCTGAAAAAATCTCATCCTTAGTCTTTTTGTTTTTTCCTCCAATTCCATATCTGGAATCTCTTCAATTAATTTCATCTCTTGTTCCAATTTCTGCAACTCTCTCAACTTCCCATCTCCTTCCTCTTTTCCCAATTCCTGAACATTCTGGATTAGGGTTTGAAGGCTCATGAGTTTTCTATGAGGCCATCTCCTAATTCCCACTTCCCTGCACCTTTCCTTCAAAAGGGTTATCCCTACATTCAATTGTTTTGCTGCTTGTTTTATTGGCATGTAAAAATAGTTCGAAATCGTTTTCCTCGACAACGTGTTCACTATTGCCCTTGATCTTTTAACTATTTTATTCTCTTGATCCACATGTAAATTCTCATCAAATATCACCATTGCCGCGTTATTGGTAGAGTTATCAAATAGCAACTGTTGCTGGTTTAGTTGATCTTCAAATCCTGTTCTCACTTCATTCCCAGAGTTGCCCCACAATAGTTCTGAAATTAAACACAAAAAGAAAATGAAAATGAAACTATATATTGTATATATTGAAAATAATAATATTTTTAAAAAAGTTCAGATTTAATTACCTGGAATGTTTAAAGCATTGTTATGTGGCGGACTGAAAGATGAATAAAAAGGGTCATTTACTATCATCTCCGTCAAAGGAACAACATGAAATACAGTTTCACAAATGGAAAATCCGGGTTGAAAATTCCAATCACTACTATAATCAGATAATAATCCACTATTTTGACCAGTTTCCATCGTAATTTGATGATGAAAATGAAAATAATTTTTGGTTTTTCGATAGGGGTGGTTAGTGGTGGCAAACAATGGGATTATATATATCTATATATATATGGAAAAGAAGACCTTTCTGGTTTTACTTAGCAGACATTTTTTACTCAGCCGCATTGTCCTTTAATGTCAAGAGTCGTGTGACTGTGCTGACTTTAATGTCAAGAGACTTCGTGTCCTTTAATGTCAAGAGGCGTCGTGTTCTTTAATGTCAAGAGTCGTGTGTTTTTTTAACTTTAAAAAGATATATCTATTATTAAATAATGTCTAATAATGTGCTTATGTTTAATAATAATTCTTCGTACCCTAAAGTTGTTTCCTTATCTCGATGAAAGATCTTGGGCATATCTTGAAATTCCATATCCTCGATAAAGGTTAATTAAAGTTAGTATAACTAAAATTGGGTCCATCGTTTCATTGCATTGTTTTTCTCTTTTATCACTATTTTTTTACCTAATAAGCTAAATATGCCCTTACCAATAATCTAAGAGTAAAAAAGAGAAAAATAAGAAGAAGATATTTTTTAAACATAGAAAATAAATTTTTATTCAAGTTTGTCCTATTATATAAAAAATAATCAATTTATAATTTTAAAAATTAAATGTAGAAATTCTAAGAGTCGTGTGTCTTTTTAACTTTAAAAAGATATATATTATTAAATAATGTCTAATAATGTGCTTATGTTTAATAATAATTCTTTGTAGCCTAAAGTTGTTTTCTTATCTCGATGAAAGATATTGGGCAGATATTCAAATTCCATATCCTCGATAAAGGTTAATTAAAGTTAGTATAACTAAAGTTAGTGAGGATCAAAATTAAACAATCTCTTCCTCAACCAAACCCTACAAAGAATTTTCAGAGTATAAACAGGGGATATTTGTGAGGATCATCTTCCACGAAAAAGGGAAAATATAAATAGGGGAGACAGGGGATCATCTTGCACGAATAGAAACAGAGTATAAATAGAGGAGTCAGGGGATCATCTTGTACGAGTAGAAACAGAGTATAAACAGGAATATTTCATATAAACAACCATGGAACGAGGTACAATTTCTAATACTGGACTTAGTTTCTTTTGTGAAGATATAATTTTTCATGTTATGGGAAGGTTATCAAGGGATGCATGCATTGTGGAGGCAGCCCGATTGGGTCTTTTATCAAAATATTTTCAACATTGTTGGTATTCCATCCCTACTCTTTTATTCGATATTAACCGTTTCGAACAAAGGGGTTATCATGGTTTAGATTTTATTCATTTTGTTAATCGCACTATACTTGAATATAATGAAAGTGTGGTTGAAACCTTGAGCTTTGAGTTACCAATGGGGGCCGAGGCATTGCATTCGATAAGGCAAGAGTGGGTGGTGTTTGGAATAGATCATTCTGTGCGTATACTGAAATTAGTCGGCCGGTTGTCCACTTCACTCCCTAACGGCTTGTTTTCGTCACAAACTCTTGTTCAGTTAAAATTATATCTACCGAACTACATTGTTAGGTGGGAAGATAGATATAATTTACGAAATTTAAAAAGACTCATATTGAAGCACATTGTGCTGTATGATAATACATTTTCTTCCAGCCTTGGAAAAGGGTGTCCCAAGTTGAATGATTTGCAGTTATTCAACTGTGATTTTAGAGGAGTAACAAAATTTGAGGCATATTTGCCTTCTGTAAAAATATTCAAGATGGCATTCAATCGGGCCCACGAAAATGTGAATATAAAAGTACACTTCCCCAATGTAGATGTCCTTGTTATTTTATTGAAACAAGATGAACAGGGTCCAGTGCATTTACAAGTATTGGGGCCGTTAGCTCGTTCTTTACAATGGATAGTACACCGTCATGTACAATACATCGGATCAACTTGCTCAACATACCGACTACTTCGAGAGGTTGTAAAAATGACGAAAGAATTGATGTCCAGCGAACGAGCACGTGTCCCGGTTGATTTTGTTAGGGTATATCTATCTATCATTGTTTGAATAGGTGCAAATGCTTTTAAGAAGTTGTTTTGATTTTTTTTTTAATTGTTTGTTTAGAGGTTGGCGCATGTGGAGTCTCTACATCGCATTATGGCGAAGTACTTTTTTGTTAATATGCACCGTCTAGAGATCAGATGTTCAAAGTTGCTTGACAATCTTGCTGTCACATTGGTGCTCATCAGTAGATGTACAGGCTTAAATGAGCTTAAAGTCGATTTGGTGGTAATATTTTAAGTTTTATTGTTTTTCGCTTATTAGTTATTACATGGTTTATTAAACTATTTTTCGCTTATTAGTTATTACATGGTTTATTAAACACGTTATTTGTTTGGGTTTCTAAAATAAAATTGTAATTGACTTAACATGTGTAGGGTGCACCATGGGAAAACGCGGGCATTAGTGTATCCAATTACGTAAAAGACTGGAAGTTGCAAGCAATGGGATTGGAGGCATTGAATGAGGTCACGATCTTCAACTTCTCGGGTTCTGATTGCGAGCTAAGTTACATTCTGTACGTGTTGTCGCAAGCAACTGAGTTGGGTACACTAAATATCTACTGTGTTAATAATTTTTTTGATGATCCAATTGGTGTGTATAAGAGGGCATCAATTAGAGCGTATGAAGCTACCGCGTCAAACAATGTGCAAATTCATTTCATAAAAGGGGCTTACCCTATAATAAGAGGATAATGAAAATTGCACAATAATTTTACAGTGGTTCGAAGCATCAATTTGATCCAACAATGTACTTATTTTGAATATGAATGTACGAGTTAAATCAATTTGCACAAGGGCACTTAATTTCACATTCTTTGCTAATATGTTCCATAACGAAATTCATAAACGAATCAACTCCGCGTACATATTAAGGAGAAATTTTTCTTGCATTCATCCAACTTTTATCCATTTTCTTATATCCTATTGTAGAATATATAAAAATATATCAAGAATTCCCTAATGTTTTATTGTTGACATTTTTTCAGTTCCAATATGTATAGAATGCCAATAGAAAAATTATTTAATGCACCATAGAATTTGGTACCTTTTTGGCGTGTTCGGTAGCTTGGAATGTAGTGTTAAGTATTATTTATCATGTGTAATTCCATGTTTGGTAGACATGTTTAAAGCTCATGTTAAATAAATGTGTGCTGTAATATCCATAATTGTCGTTAATAAATTTCTTGGAGGGAGATAAGATTGATTTATCCAATTTAAGTGTCATCTTTTATTATGGGTGAGCATTTACAGTAACATTCTCAATATTTAATGAAGAATTATATCAAACTTTAACAATTATTCTTTCTACTAAAAACACATACCCCCAAGAAAATGACTTAATTGGTGAATTTAGTCGAAAATTTTCGTGATGTAAAATTTAATTATACTAAAATTAACCTTTCATTATTTTAACCAATATTTGAGACTTGAAAGTGTCATTTGTATGTCCATTTGACCATTGTTTTGAGTTCTACATATAATGTTGTTTCTATCTTGTAAGTAGTTTTTTTAAATTAACTATCGCTCGTATTTAGTGTAATTACAGGCCAATTAGCTTATTTTGAACACATAACAATAGACCCCTCTTATAATAAAATATTAGACTCGCCCTCTCTCTTCAAAGAACTAACGGAATTTGCTGACATCATTAAGAAATATTTTCTAAATTTCTTATTTTGCCTTTGAGGGGGTGAATATAATTTTTCATAATAAAGAAGATGTAATTGTAACTTTCAATTTAATCTTATATAAATGATTTCGTAAAGATTTGCTAACATTTTAATAATGAAATGCAAATTCGATCACATGATCCAATAAAATGGACTGCATTGCAATTGCACAAAATAAAAGGGTGTTACTGTAATTAACTCTTTTTAATTCTTTTTAAACAAAGGTAAGATTGATATGTTACTTTTTATTTCACGTTTGACTAACGACCGTTAGTTAGAGGGGGGTGTAAATGTAAAATTTTATTATAAGAGGGTGTGTCTATTGTGGGCTACAAATAAATAAACTGGACTATAATTACACTAAATAAGAGGAGTAATTAGTGTAATTAATCCTTATTAAAATGGTAATTTAATTCTGAAATTCATAAAATATGATGCTTCAAATAGAATAATTTCTTCATTGAGATGTCTTCTGATTAGTGGGAAATTATAGCTCACTCTCGGCTCGGTCGAAATTCATTGTTTCACAAAAATAGTGAAAGAGTGACCAATTATACGACAATTATAATTCAAGGTTTTGTAAAATACATTTGGGTTCGGCCGAATGAAGATTAGGACATTAGTGATCAAACTAAATGAAATCATTACATAACATCTCCATCAGCCAATTGTCATAACCCTTTATATATAAATCCTAAAAAAAAACCTATAAAAATATAACTATGTTTTTTTATTGTAAATGATAACACTTTTTTTGTTGCCCATCACCACTTAATCCAAGTGCTGCATCCATATCCAAATCCAAGCAGCAAACAATTGCTTGTTGGATGATATAAAAAGGGCAATCTGTCCACTTTTTTTTTTTTGGTACAATCTGTCCACTTTTTATGTTTCATATATAATCACCACTTAATCTCCAGTGACGACGTCAAGATTTAAGAAATTATAAACTATTACATGTAATGATTACAGAAACTCGTATAAAAGGAGGGATACTAATGTTCAATGAAATACTCACTAAAACATTACTTAAAACACCAACCAGCCACACAATTTTAGCACATCCAACAATGCCTCACATTCAAGGTATTTCTAAACCTCATTGCGGTTTCTTTCAATATTTAAATGCATGAACAACCTTCAATATTTGAATGCATGAGCAGCCTATGCAACCTCATTTTCATTGAATCGCTAATTTATCAAATCAAAATTGCAATTTAAGAAGCATGAAGTGATAATATATGGGTATATATCATACTGCATGCAATGGGTTTTTATCTTTCATATTATGGATATCATGTTATCATGCTCTAAAAAATGATATACCCATTTATTTATCCATAGCATACTAATCTTGCTAGAAAAACAGATTAAAATAACTAATTACCATCATAATCCAAATGATGTACATTCCGTTTATATATCTTGTTCCATTTTAACTAATATTTTTATTTGTCTAATATTTCAAATAAAAATTATTATTTCTACCACATGGTTATTTTTTATATGTATAATTTGTCCTCCATGATTTAATATATACATACATGTATATTATCTCTGCATTTTTTGAAGTCATTATCATACAATGATGTTGTCGTATCTAACATTCTTATGGATACTTATACACAGAATTGCCTTGCGTAGAACCATACCGTGGTTACATGAATGGCGATGGAGTGAAGCACGAGTTTGACCCTAAGAAATTCCAGTGGACGATTGATCATTTCGGGCAATACATTCAAGCTGCAACCATCAAGATCATGCCGTCCAACAACCTTAGCACGAGCAAATTACATAAGGTTCAAACCGAAGTGATGCAAAAAACCGAATTTGGGAGCACCTCATTGATCAGTTCGGTTGTGTTCACATGCTCCGCTGCCAATCGTTCGTACTTTCTTATGAATTTCAGATTCATAGTGAATCAGGTTGATCCGGACGTGCTGATAATCCTAGACCCGGGTGTTGAAGAAGCGACATACCACGACTACTTTCGATCAGTAGGATTCACTGGGCACATGTATCAGAATCCAATGGGTGACTATGAAGGAATCTACATATTATGGAATACACGTAAGATAACGATATCGATTCTTGACGACTCTGCTGTCATGCTTAGGCTCCTGTTAACCCGCAGACCATAATCGCATGAATCGTACTGCCATCTCCCCTTAGACGTTTAATGAATAGAATAATGAACTTCAAAGTTTTTTGTCAAGCGTAGAGGGGCAGAAGATAGGCTAAGATTAAACTTTTGTATTGCATGGTTCCTAGAACATGTCTTTCATGGTTTGTTGTATGGCATGGTTCCTATGACATGTCTTTCGTGGTTTGTTGTATGGCATGGTTCCTATCACATGCCTTTCATCTTTTGTTTGTATGGCATGGTTCCTATTACATGCTTTTCATGTATTGGAAAATCTAGCAATATATGTGTGTTCTCTGTTTTATCAAATTTGCCTCCTCCATGATTAAGGCTATATATCAATCATCCAGTGTTAATTATGGTTTTGAAGATTTTCGATTAATAGTACATCATTAATATGCAAATTATACGTGAAATTATATAAGTGACATTATAAATGTATATGTGATTAGCAACATTGATTAAATTGTAAAAAGACCATTATATAAGTGACATTATAAATGTATATGGGATAATTAGTCCTCTATTTTGCGACTCAGTTGCAAACCCAGTCCTCAGCGCTAAAAAATTCAAATTTTACCCGGAAAATTGAGTGACTCACCGGAGAGTAAGAACGTGACATTCACGTGCAGATGACTTTGTCAGGAGAGAAAACGATTCATGAATCCGATCTTTCTACAATGAGTTATAAATTTTCTCGTGATGATGCGCACAGTTGTCTGCACAGCCGACAGATTTTTAGCTAACTTTCAATAGCAAACTGCTTTTTTATAGATGTCTCCTAATTATGTGAGATATATGTGTGTATAGACCTATGTGTCTATTTTTATGGGAAGAAAACGGTTAATGAATCCGAACTTTCTACAATGAGTTATAAATTTTCTCGTGAAGACGCGCACAGCTGTCTGCACAGTCGACAGATTTTTAACTAACTTTGAATACAAAACTGCTTTGTTATAGATGTCTCCTGATTATGTGCGATATATGTATAGATATAACTATATGGCTAGTTTCATGGGAATAAAACGGTTTATGAATCCGATCTTTTTACAATGAGTTATGAATTTTTTCGTGAAAACGCGCACAGGTGTCAGCACAGCCGACAGATTTTTAGCTAACTTTGAATACAAAAATGTTTTTTTCTAGATATCTCCTAATTATGTGCGATATATGTGTGGATAGACCTATGTGTCTAGTTTCATAGGAAGAAAACGGTTCATGAATTCGAGTTTTCTACAATGAGTTATTAATTTTTTCATGAAGACACGCACAGCTAAAAAGACTCTTCCCTCAAAAAAAAAACCAACCCAGTGAGTTAACTCATGGGTCACACGAGTTTCAGGGTAAAATTTGAATTTTTTCTGCGCCAAATGTCAAAAGAGGACAAGTTAAAGGATGAAAAAAAGAATTTTCCCCATAGAGACATGGTGATGTAGGCGAAAAAATGGAAATTTTTTTTACTGTGTCGGAATGACACGAAATTCGCACGATCATAGCAAAACAAAATTCTGAACAAAACATATGATTACATGTGATTTCGTGATTTTAGCCATCTGATATCGTTTAAGGCCTCAAATTTGAGTTTATTAGTTGTGGGGGTATTTGCGTAATTTTTTGTATTATTTTTGGGTTTTCTTGTTTTTTCCATTAAATATTGTTATTTTCATCTTGGTAAAAAGATGTTTTTTACTATTGAATAATATTTCTCTTTGAGAGCCCTAACTGCATTGGCTATTTTTTAAGAACATTCTCGTGGTAAGATTTTCTTCTTTAATTCGTGTATTCCACTGCGTGGCACGGTCTTAATTTTACTTTGAAACCTCGAAATATCGAAACCTACGCCTATCAAATCAAAATAACCATTTTTGTAAAACGCGATACGCTTTGCAAAAACAAATAAGAACAGACCTTTTAAAAGAAGGGTTTTTTTAATCATCGATAGCAGGCATAGTTATATTTGGCAACAACACAAATAGAAAGGTAATTCAATATAAGAACTCCGTAAAAATAGAATCCAGCTATCTCTTGAACCAAATTATTCAGAAGTTGAGAGAACTCATGTTTCAATTTATCTCTAAAATAACATGACATACAAGAAATCGGATTTGAACAAGATTGGCCAGAACAACAACCAAACTGATTTTTTCAATAGAAAGACAATTGTTATTCGAAATAAAAATAAAATAGAAAAGTATGATGTGATGAAGCATGCCTTGGTAGGCATTTTATAGATAAGGGCAAGGGCAAAATTAAATGTTGCTTGGACAATAATTGAGGCCAATATAGTAATAATCCATACAATTATTGAACAGATACATAAAATAATAATTTATGAGAACAAGCTGATAAGGCATACATCGTTCTTTATTATTACAACATAAGTGACAATATTTGCCTTATTATTACAATGACGATGTCGAATAACATTATCAAGCTAATCCCCCTTTAAAATTTCACACACAATCATTTCTTCCGCTTAATGGACTTGATAAGTGGTTCTTCATCATCGTCGGATTCGTCTGTAAAATTGTTTACAAATAAATCATTTGTATGAAAATAAAGATCTACAAAAGTTATCAAATAAAATAGATATACCTCGAAGAAACAATTTCCGGGCCGCTTTACATCTAGAATCCGGTGAAAAACACTCACTATCGCCAATGACTGATTTAGCCTTTACATTCGCTTGATCAGACGGCACAAATGGCTGGCTATCGTCCCCTTGAGCTGACGAATGAAATTAGCATGTATGATAAAAAGTGGTGACAAGAACTCCAAATAAAAAATTATGATTAACAAACAAACCTTCATCAGATAATATTTCAAAATCCGATTTAGGCGATGGAATATCAGAAGACTTGATATTATCCACATCTGATTTAACATCTGACGACCCTTCCAAAGGATCAAGCGGATCCGTCCCTCCAATATCATCGACATTGGATAACACATCGAGTACTACATATTGGTCCAATTCTATTCCATTTCTTGTCACAACAGATTTCTTAATTATCATTTCAAATTCATTTCCATCGAGCGCATGGTTCACGTCCGTTAAGAAACCATCAACAAACTGAAAGTATTTTTAATGGTAAATACATGTTTATAACAAAACCATAAGTCATTATTAAACAGTAAAATGTTACCTCTATATAATTGTGCATGCAAACAAGTGCAGTTTTGCGCACAAATTTTTCAGCCACCTCGCCAAAAGCAAGAGCATCAATCTCAGAAGAATCATCGTAGAGAGTTAGAGATACCTTTGTCCTAATATGCATAAACGATGACATTTTAGCATAATTCTATAACAATACAAGTGCCACAAAAATCAATCTGAAAAAATACCTCGGCACGGCAACCCGAAGATCTCCACACCGCGTACACTCAAATTCCCAATTATGTTCCGCATTAGTAGCCGCAGAGCAATTATCACACGACATATAGTAACACCGCTGTTCGAAATCAGTTATTTTTGCCTTTGCATTAACCTTAACCTTTCCAGCCTAAGAACATTTTAAAAAATGATAACAACAATATCATAACATTCGGAACAGGAACAAACGTACAAGAATGAATATACCTCAGACCAATTTAATATCCCATCAATACTCATGATTTCAAAAGAAGCGGTGGCTTTAGAAGAATCGGGTTTAGTAATATATTCCTTTGCCTCAGCAATAGCCCTCAGACGAAAAATATTTTTACGTTTCCTAATGAATAATAAAATATAAGATCCAGTTAAAAACACATTAAACCGATAATTACTAAACATACACGTAAGTCACACAAACATACCACGCGCTAAGTCTGACGGCTTCTGGAATTGGAGGATTAATGAGCACACTTGATGTAGAAGTGGAACCAAGAGATACACCTATAATTAAATAAGACTTGATTGAAATTAATATCAAGGAATAAGCACAAAAAAATGCGCTTACCGAAAATATACCATAATATGTATTGACTATGAACCGCGTAAATTTGACAACTGGCATGTTACGAACATCAACTCGTAGCTTTTCACCAAAGTCTGTCGCCAAATTGCTCCACAGAGTGAGAACATAAGGCTTCATGCTGTACAAATTGAATAAACACCATTCATCCACATTCCAAAAGAAAATAAATATACATTGTTGAAAAAAATGTTCATAAACTATTATATACCATGTGTCGATTATTCCGAGATCCTGAAGCGCTATGGTTCTTCCTTGAGAGATGACAGATCTTTGGGGCAATTTATCTATAACAACAGCAACAAGATCTACATAAAGAAATAGGCGCCAAATTATTACTACTCCAAACAAATGAACAATAAAACTACAATCTAATTATGGTATCATTGTATTTACTAAAAATTAAACATTATCACCTATAGCAGATTTACTGCCAAGAAAACTCGGCACCTCAGACAATCGCGTAAATACTGTAGGAACATGTGCACGAGTTATGACGTCCTCATTGGACCGTACTATTGCAGTCCTCGAATTAATAATCCATTGGTACGGGTGATCGACAATCCTATATTGTTCCTCAACCGGAGCAACCCTTGCTTTGGATATGACGTAACTACCATTCAGTTGAAGAGTATTCCTCAATGTCTCAATGTCTTGCTGGTACATTATGCCAACAATCTTAGTTCCCTGTCATTTAACAATAAATACCAAATATAACAAAACTGTTACGAAAATATATACATAAATGATAAAATAATCCCCGAATAATACCTTGTCATCAACAAATATCATCCTTTGGTACTTCGTAGGGGTCCTGACGCCCTGTCGTGGTGCCATTTTTTCCTCCACCCGAATTTTTACACTCCATGTTTGTGTAGCTGGTGTAACGTCGTTGATAAAAACCAAATTAGACTGCATCTGAAAAAGAAAAAAACAATATCATATATAATAAGCGAAATATATGTATGTATTTAGAAAAACAAATACCAAGTGCCAAAAAAACACATCATTAAGAATAACATTGATTGTTTGTGAGCGTCGAGCACCTCTATCCATTATGTGATGCTAATTGAAAAATTTCAGGGAAAACAATATTTTTAGTACCGAACTCTATACACTCATCATCATTAACAACGATCGGGCGCACAAGAACTTTAACATAAGACCACGATCGTGCTCTAGATAGAGCAACATATAATTGTCCATGCGAGAACACGGGATCCTGTAAATAAACACCCACATAATCGAGAGTTTGACCCTGAGCTTTGTTAATTGTCATCGCAAAACACAGCCGTAAAGGAAACTGATGCCTTTTAAACATTATTGGGCAGCGCAACCGATCTGAAGATTGCAACGGTATCCTCGGGATGAAAACATGTTTGCCCTTATAATCTCCAATTGCTATCTCAGCTGATATGACCCGCGGACCAAGATGACGACAAATAAGTCTTGTTCCATTGCATAATCCCTCTGATGGATCCAAATTTCTTAAGAGCATAACTGGGCAATTGTGTTTGAGTACAAGCCTATGTGGTGGCAATCCTGAACCCGACACAGAATTCAGAAAATCTTCGTAATCACTTTGTTGTGTTTGATCGTCAGTCTTATCAAAACTCATATACTCGATCGGATCACCCGGGAAACTATTAATGAGGACGGCATTAATCTCGTCAACAACTTCATTTTTTGATGTCAATATAGCGCGGTTAACAACCGACAATGCTCCTGATGATTCCAAATCAAATGTCGGAAATACACAATCAATGAGTCGCTTCAGCGATATTTCAGGATTAATATACGGAATACACATGTGACACGGTAGCTGTATAGTGTTGTCGATAATATAAGGATACGTTCCGTTACCAATACTCAAAAGGAAATCTATGAAGGCGGGATCTTCACGAGCACGCATGTTCACGCGAAGTTTTAGCTTTGTAATAGATGCCCACAAATTAGAACTAACAATACTGGCACTCACCAAATCACTGCGAGAACCGCCAACAACAATAGGAAGTGTTTGCCTAAAATCACCTCCAAACAAAATAACTTTACCTCCAAATGGACAAGATGAATCACAAACGTCACGAAGCAATTTATCCAACGACTCAATTACTGATTTATTAGCCATAGTAGCTTCGTCCCAAACAATTAACTTAGACGATTTAATTAATCTCGCAATACTACTTTGTTTGCTAACCTTAGCATCATGTTTCTCATCTATCTCAATAGGAAATTTGAATCTCGAATGAGCAGTTCGACCACACGGAAGCAAAGAGGCTGCAACGCCCAATGTTGCCACAGCCAACGCTACATTATCACGTGATCGTACGTAAGCAAGAAGAGACCTGTAAAGAAAAGTCTTACCGTCTAAAAAAAAGGCCCCTCCGACTTCACTATTCAAAGCAGCCACAATAGCATCGAATGCAAATCTTTGATCAGCATTCAATTGACTTTCCGAAAGTAGATCCGCATCCGAAACAATAATTTCCCGTTCCCGAGCTATTTCATTAGAGAACTTATCATCTTCAGTAAGACGGATTTTGTCAGACGTTAATGAATAATCATTTATGCTCTTACCCATCGATTGCAATATAAAATGAATAGACTCTAGTGTTTTCAGTCGCACAATGTCTGGTTCCATTGGATAATCCCAACGAATATCGTCAGAAAGTTGATGTTCGAAGGAAGTCCATAGCTGAATTGGATCATTAGGCGCGCAAAAAATGAGAATAGTGGCAAACAATCGACGCAAACTATAAGGCATTTGATGTAAACAGGCCTCCTCGAGACAGTCCGATATGTAAGAATTGTTTTCTAATAAACCAAGACGCAAAGCCGCCTCCCGAAAAGTAGCGTATTCAACTCCATTGACTGTTCTAAGGAAGTGGCTTGACGGGGGAGCCCTAATGTTGTTTAGCAATAGCCTTTCATAGAATCGTTCACCCTCGCAGGGACTAACTGTCACAAGCCTACCAACAACTTTTTTCTTAGCTCGAGCTGTCCAGGTACGAGAATGATGATTCCAAACGTAATGTTCTGGAAAATCCTTGTATAAAAGATTCATTTTCATGGCAGTTTCATCAACAACATTCATTTTAAAGAATTCAGTTAGCATTGTTTTTTTCAAAAGAGGGTTGGTAACAACTGTAGACAAAGGTTCTCGACGACCAAACCGTATAATATGCTGATTTTCCAAATGGACTTGTAACACGACAACCGGCGGGTACATCTCATTCAATGAAAATCCATATATCCTCCAAAATGCTTCGGGCGCAGCCACCCATCGACCACTTTGGTAATGACTGATCTCATCGTGATCATTCGTATCATTATTACCAACTATATGAAATGCAACCCTATCATGCCCTTTATATACATACTTGTATAAATACTTAACAAGCTTGATATCTGAACAAACTTCAACATTAATATGACAATTATATTTTGCAAGTAGGAATGGATTATAAGGAACCACCCATCTATTATCAAGCCTGGCATTCCGAACTATAACTGAGTCACCATTGTCCCTCCGTCTATAATTAGGATATGCGTTACGGCCATGATGCGTGACACTGGTAAATTGTTTAGGATAATGATTCTTACACCCACCATCATTCATACAAACATTATTTGGATTTAATACACCACAGGGACTGTGCAACATGTGCTTTACAACATATGATCGCAGAAAAAGGTGATAGTCAAACGGTGGAAGTTCGGCCGATATAATGCCATCGTACATATCAGGAGACAATATTTTATGTGATTGCTTTAATATGATAAGCCAATGAACATGAGGCAAACCACGTTTTTGAAATTCGACAACATAAACATACGCAGCTACCGGTCCAAAAAGTTTCTTACGAACAATATCATTTTTCAATTCTTCAAGTTTCGCTTTGAACACTCGTGTAGATAAATCGGGTCGATCCTCAGGTCGCTCATGTTCCAATAATAATTCGGTTATCTCAGACCATGTCGGATTGCATGTCATTGTAAGAAATATATCCGGCTTTCCAAACTTTTGTACGAGAGCCATGGCATTGATATACCGCTGTCGCATATCCCTCGGCCCTCCTATGAAAGACGACGGGAGAACAAATCGCCTGCCCACTGCAGAAGGATCATTTTGACCATCAATCGATAAACTATCAAAAATACTTTGATAAGTATCAGTACGAATGTCATGTTGTCGTTGTTTCGATCTATAATAGTCCAAACGTGATGTCTCCAACTTAATGTACATATCTATGACATACTGCTAAGTAAGCCGACCAAAATGGATCACGTACGACTTATCATTCGGGCGCAACTAGAAAATATAACAGTAATACTCCCTTAATGATAAACCCTTGTTTCGCAAGTCTTCGTCCTCGAGTACTAAACAAGATATGAATAGAAAAAATTAGATTAGCAGTGGTTATATACATACACAAAAATTAAGAAAAATAGTTAACAATAAAATACGATCATAGGCGAATTAAACAAAAATAAATTAATGAAACATAAAACAATAACATATCTTGTTAAAAAAAAAAAAAAACAAACCATTGCATTCATTTCGCAGAAGAGTCTCGGCGGAATCAACCAACGATGGCGATATTAGTGAATTCACTTCACACGGTATTGGCATGCCATGCAAACCCCGACCACAGCCGGAATGTTTTCTCATTCTCTTGATACCTGCATGCCAACCAGGCTCTCCACGTGGAAACAATAATGGATACTGAAGAGGGTCATAACAACCATAATAATATTGCACCTTATGGCTGATATCATCGTTAACGTAAACACGTATATCACGTTTCACAGATTCTTCAGGGGAATCAGATTCTTTCCAAATAGCACCGACCTGAGCAACAGATGGCAGATTAAATGTTCTTTGATCGAGCTGAGGATTGGAACGCAATACAATTGTATAACTTGTCAAGTGATCATATTGACGTAAACTTTTAAAAAAACGTGCATACGGATTTTGGTGTAACACACTTATAAGTTCCAACACTATTTGCAAATTCAATTGCGCTCCGCGCCTTGCATTTGACCCAACTGAACCATCCGTCTCATGAAAATATAAATCAAGATTCGAACCAATAGGCAAATCCTCACTAATACTGTTTATATAATGAAAAACCATACCCTGGACAACCAATGTGTATACACCTTTATTCGACCAACAATATCGATCATCCGACTTCATCCCAATTGAAGTGAATGCAAGATGATTATTATAAGAACGTATGTATTTCCTAAAGTCACGCGAATGTTCGGAATCACCAACAAGAAGATCAACCAAGTCCGGTAATAATTCTCGTCGTGCTAACGAAACCTGACCCTCACCGCAACAAAATCCAGGCACCTCATGTAAGAATCGAAAGGCGGCGCAATAAATACAATACTCTACACGAGGTAGCATCCATGGTTGACAAGGTATTTTCTTAACAATCGGAACATCAACATTTCTATCACGTCGAGATCTCACAGGAGCTGCAAAATTAAAATAATAATAATAATTGTAAGTTGTAAAGCAAGATATAACAATAACAACGATAATAAAACAATATATAAATAATAAGACTTACGAATCGATGTCGAAACCGAACAAGACGAATCAGCTAACAGAACTCTTGCACGCGATCGAGTAACAACAGTATCGGACACCCGATCACCAACAACATGAACCGTCTCAGATTCACAATTTATCACATAATTTCTTTTCTTAGAACTATTCGCGTACACATTTCTACGTCGCATCAGATCTATGGCTCTATGATGTGTAGTTTTCTGAGCATATCTTAAACGTCTTGCTTTATTTTGCTCACTTTTATCCATACTAAAACACTCAAACATGCAGATGAACCAAGGAGTACAGAAAACAACAATGACTCGCTCAGAAATTCGTGAAAAACGTAGAATTAATGTGATAACACAATTTACTCAAACAAACATCCACGCGCTTAAGAAATTTGTCCCGTATATAATTTCATCACAATAAAAGAACAAATGGAAAGATATTATCATATATTAATCCGAGTTAGCCTTGAAAAGAAGGAAAATAAATAAATAGCACACAATCAAGCCATTTACTTTTTTTTACAAATATATTGAATTCACAAATTATCGAATAAATTATAATACAAAAAGAATATAAAAAACAAATATTTGTTTGAAAAAAATAATATAGAGATATACTCATAGACGATATAATCATGTCAAGAAACACAAGTATTACAAAATTTAACTATTTATAAATAGTTATAAACTATATCAATAGTTATAAACTATATGGTTATATAAAAACCATGTCTAGAAGTGATACATATAAGCATATAATATGGCTTAAACAATATCTCAAATGAAAATGTCCTCGTACACAATCCATTATAGGTAGTTAGGTCATCGTCATAGAAAATATCTTAGTCCACAGTCCAGCATAGGTAGGCAGGTTGATAATTAGGTCATCGTCATAGGTATTAAAGCAAAGCAATTATGTCTCATATGAAAATGTCATCGTCCACAGTCCCACAGTTCAGCATAGGTAGTCAGGTAATTGTCATAGGTGTTAAAGAGAAACAATAATATCAAAAAAATTAGGGCTTTATCCACAGTGAAGCATAGGTTATTAGAACAATGTCAAAGGTGGCTAATTTTGTTACAAGATACTCAAACATTATTTGTTAAATTTTTATAAACAAAAATTCAATTCAACCTTCGAGTATCATAGTAAAATGTAATTGAATATTTAATTTGTATAATATCTTTTATTCTCCATAAAATATCTATATGCGACAAAAATGGATGTAACAAACCGAAATTATCATTTTGATTTATATGTTTTATATTCAAATTTTTAATCTGAATTGATAATAGTCCATATACACAAAAGTCATAATGACATAGATGAAAATATGAGTACGGGCGGCAGGGGAGTTTGAAACACTTCACAAAGTAAGATCATCAATTATGAATGAACGAAATAATTGAGGTGAATAAAAACAAGGACAACAAATAAATTATCCCCAAATGTCTCTACAACGAAAAACATATATTATATACAATAACCGAAAAATGATGTGAGTAACAACCAATCAAGAATGGAAATTCGGCAGTAAATTGAAAAAATCAAACCCATGAACACGAAAGACTATTGGCTGCTTTTGCCTCACACTACTACTGACCAAGGTGATCTCATGACTCATATAATCTTCTATATACATTTATATTTTATATATCTAGCTTTATTCTTATTAAATGCTTATGGAGTTCGGTCAATGCATACTTGATGGCAAATAATAAACAACAGTTAAATTCCTTCACCCCATTCATATGAAAAGCCTGACAAGCCAACCATTTTCTCAGACAATATTTAGCTAATTTATTCTAAAAGATCAATATTAATTGCATAAAACAAACACAAGCATGAATGTAATAAATAATGAGAATAAAAAAATGTAAAAAAAAAATATCGAAAAAGAAAAATATTGTGCAGTAAGATTATACAAACACAAAAAGTAAAAATATTACAAAATAGGCTAATGGAAATTTGGAAGAGAAATAAGGGAACACCTTCGAACACTCTATCTGGGCACTTGAAAGGGAATTTTCTTTCACTATGAAATAAAACAAACAAACCCATCAACAAAAAAACAAATTACAAATAATAACTAAGAAATAGCAATTCAGACTTGAAATACGCAAATATTTCGCAAATATAATATGAGTAATTTTTTTGAAGAAGACTGAGAGAGAAACCTTGTAACAGCTTGATCTTGGTACTTCAATGGAGTATTTCTGCTAGTTGTGTGGGAAATGAATGTAGATATAATGCTTATATAGACAATGATATAAGGTATATATTAATATAAAATACATCAAGTTGAAGTTAATCTAAGCCACACACAAAAAGTTAAATCCAAGGGCCACATTTCTACATAGATAGTTGATAATCACATGGAAGTACTTTTGAAAATACAAAATGACGTCGTTTAGATGGTATGGAATGATTTTTGTAAAATGCAAAACGACGTCGTTTAGATGGTAGGCAGGTAAAATCGTAATATAATGAAAAATGGGGGCTCCATTGTTTGTGAGGGAAAAAACTTTAAAGTAACCAATATTGTTTCATATATAAGACCCACAAATGAATGTTGAGAGGAGAACAATTTCGTTTTGATTAAATGGGAAGAAAAAACAAACAAAAAAAATATTAAAATAATATGACTACCAAAATACTATTCATTCCTCCATACATGCCTATATAATTTGGTAATATATATATATCTCTTAATATGTAGATATGTAATGAATCCTATATGTGAAACACTAAAATAGCATAATGAAAATCTAGTTTTACTTTCAATTTTTTTTCCAAGAATCTAAATTATTGTCTTACCAAATAAAAACCAAAAACATATAAAAGGCGCACACACACATATATATATACACACACTGAAAGGGTCAAACTAGTGGAACAAAACCTAGGCTATGTTTGGTTATGTTTTGGGATGGTATTTTGGTGAGAATTATAGGTGAGAAATTTATGGGGACACATGCGTATTTGATGAGATTGTGTTTGGTTTTATTTTGGGAGTTGGTTTTTGGGTTTGTTTTTTTGGTGAGATAATATTTGGTTTTATTTTCAGAGGGAACAAAAGTTACTGTAGCAGTCAAATTATGAAGCTTTTGTCTGATAGAGAGGAGAGAGAAGAGAGAGAGCACATAGAGAGGAGCGTAGGGACAAAGTAGTTGTAGAAAGATGGAAAATAATTATTATATTTTTTTTGGACAAAAAAATAGTGTATTTTTTATCAAATATTGTATGAATCAAATATTATTTAGTGGGAATTTTAGACCATTTGTTGAAAACATAACCCTAATCTTTTTCTCTTTGTGGCGCTGACATTCATTTTTCTTCTCCTTCTCTGTCTCCTTCTCCTCTTTTTCTTATTATTTCCCTAAATTTTCCATCTTAGAAATAGATTCTTCTACAACTAGCTAGCAGCAGATTGATGGTTTTATCCTTATAAAATTACTCCATTACGTCTTTGCTATATCTCAGCAAATTAACTCAGACCCCCTTTTTTTTTTTTTTTAAATCCAAATCTGAAGCAAATTGAAGGCAAAGAAGATGAATGTTGTAGGCGACAATAGAAGCCAGATTCAGAACCAGAAAACAAAAATTTAATAGAATCGGCAACCCCAGTTTGACCGAGACGCCGGTTTTAACAGGTTTCCAATGGTTTACGATGGATCTATTGCTAATACTTTTTGGTATGCGAGTATGTTGTATCACTTTCGTTGATCTGTGTTACTGTTTTTGAAGATGAAATTGAAGGTGCGATTTTTATTTTCAATGAAATTCTTGAGATTAATATTTGGTGTTGATTGTTTTTGGTTAATCCTGTATTTACTTGTTAATTATTTTTTTTGAGTAAATTTGATTAGGTATGTGTGTTATTGACATTAAATTTGGTAGGTAAATATCAATGCTGATTTATTGACGCTTCAAAGGTGTGATTTTGGAGTCAATATCATCATCCGATAATTACATTTTTCTTTGTTCATAATCTTACGTGGAGTAACATAGTTCTTTTTGTTTAGCATGTTGATTTACGAATAAGATGAAATTAAAGTTATTATTTGACCGGATTTAAATTAGGCTTGAGGAATGGTAGAATGTACATTAGGTTCCATTTACTTAATAAAGAGTGTATTATTTGGAGTGATTGTCTTATATGATATCATATTTTGGGTAAAATTGTAGAACTCATTGTGTCAGTTAATTTATCAAAGTTTTAGTGACCAGTTTCCGGTGATAGTATGTGATGCGGTTCGAAATTACACCAAGAAATTGTGCAAATTAAACACGATTTTGTATTCCTTTTTATTGGAAGAGAATTACTAAAACCATAAAGAATAATATTGGGACTTGAATATGTAAAGAGGAAAGGGATCTTTTATTTATCATTTTCTCAAAAAGTTGCTGGAAAGAAGAATATAGACATCTCCATCCCCTTCTCTAGAATTCTTTTTTTTTTCCCTTATACAAAATAAACTCTCTTTAACTTATACTAAGGCCATGAGGCCGATTCCTTCCTCCTCTCAATCTCTTGGATGATTTTTCCATCATATCCCTTATTTTAGGGATAATCGGTTATGATCCAATATTATTTGACTTTATCCATCTTTAATCTTCCCCACGTGTCTTGTGCAATTATTCCTTGACCTCAATTATGAGCTAACCTCTTCAGGTATCCGTTCAATTTTACTTCGGGCTGCCGTGTTGCAATATTTACCATGTAGCTCTCTTGACTATCCAATAAGCTTTCTTCTCGATCTTCCAACTCGAGCCGAATTACCACCTGAGTTACCTGCTTCTTGAAACAAAATAATAGAAAACCCTAGCCATATCAGTATGTGTACTAAAACATGAATCGCTTGTGCCATTGTGTTTCAAAAAAGACAAGAAATGAACTTATTGAGAACTGTAATTCCGAATTAGTGAAATTGTGTGCATTTATTAATGAAAATAAATAAATATTTGAATTTCTGTAATAAATGATAAGGTGGAATTTTACATATTCTAATTGAATCTTGCAGATTCTTTACAAAATTTCTTGCAATCATTGATGGGCTCAGTTCGTGATAAATCATACAAGGAATACTCTACCATCAGGGACATATGCGACATTGGTTTCATTAATCTCGACATGTAGATCAATTTGTAGTTACAACTCTTTTGAGGAGAGTTAGATAGTAAATATAGATGTTCCATTTCCTTTACTTAAAGGAAAGCCTCAATTAGGATTTGTTGAAGAAACCATGTTCGATTCAGTTTGTATTACAAACACTACAAACAAGTCATTAGATCTTTGGTCAGTCATTATTTACGACTCAAAACCCGAAAATTCTTTCACAATATCTTTAATGGAGCCTCCAAATGTCAATTCTGATCTACAATATATCGAAGATGTTAGAAAATTTCATGTTAGATGTTTTGATGATGACAAGATAGGATTCAATGTTAGACCCCAAATAAAATGTAAATTTATGTTTTCCATAGATCATTGTTTAAGCGTTTAAAAGTTTGTAATTTTGTTTAGGCTTGTAATTTTTATCTTTGTAGGTTTTAGATTAAGTATTAGATACTGAATCACTAATAGAATTCTAGGTGAGTCTATTAGAGAAGAAGTTGAAAATCAGCGTCTGAAGTCAACCAGAGATGAAGATTTGTCTCTTAGCGTCTGTCAAACGCTAAAGGTCCTTTTTCAGGATTTATGGATCAAGCGCTCAAAGCACTTAAGCGATCAATGACAAATTCACCTGAAATAAATTCTCAACTCACGAAGGACTTAAATGCAATCATTCAACGGACATTTATTTCCAACGGGAAATAAATTCAAATGCATTAAATGCCTGATAAGAGCATTAAATGTGATAAACTACTCTGACCTGTGGACAAGCCACCTTTTTGACCAGACTGTCAGAACTTCAGAGTTCATAGCTGCTACCATCCAATCGGTGCCAGCAGTGTTTCAGGAATGTCAGGCTTTAGGTAGAATCACGCGCTGTATGAAAGACACGCTCCTACATGTGTCCAACGGACATATCCCAAGAATTGCCTATAAATACCTTACCTTCAGCAGACCCTAAAAAAGTACGGTACAAAATATTTACAAGAGAAAATTACGTACACAAGAAAAACTTAGAATCTCCATAGCTAAAATTCCTTCAAACTTTTTATCTACATTCCAGACAGTCACAAATATCTCAAACATCTTCCAAAGAAGAAATCTAAATTATCATTGAGATATTCCAAGTTGTTTGATCTTCCCAAATACAAACAAACCCTTGTGACAAAAACCTTAACCTTTCATCTGAGTGAAAAAAGTTGTTGAAACTCATTACAGGCAGTATTTCTGAGTGAGAGAAGCTTGTAGAAGACGATCTTCATTGGTGCTGAAATCTGTGTGATCAAGGAGCATGAAATCATTTTCATTCTTTACTATCTTGTAGAAGATTCTGTGTGATTCTTTGATAATCATCTTAGTAATTTCCTCCAAGTGAAAAAGGAGAAGAATGACGTAGCTGAGATTACATCACCCAGTGAACCTTACAAATTATTGTGTCATTTATATTTTACTGTCTTATATCTGTCATTTTATATTATTATAATAGACAAGTAAAATTGCAAAGCGATTAAATTATCTAAAAGAACGCTAAAAATCATTTCCGATGTGCTAACCCTGATTAAGTGATCTAAGCGTTACCCTACTTTGGTAAATTGCTAAACTCACTAAGTCTAAGTTATCTTTACTGAAACGCCTGATCCAAGCACTCAGCCTTCCAAGCGTTCAGATTTTTGAAAAGTAACACGAAATCTTTGAAGTTTAAAAAGACTTCAGGGTCTATTCAACCCCCCCTTCTAGACCCTTTCGTATGCCACTTGGGACCATCAGAAGATTTTATAGAATCGTTTTTATTGAAAGATAGAATGCTAAGACCAAATCAGGCTTTGACTATCTACCTATCATGCAAACCTACGGAAATTGGTATTCACTCATATGCAGTGCATTTTAGCATTGGTGATGAGACAATAGAGAGGATCGATTTTGTGCTTTGAGAAGATCCTTGAGAGATTTTATCTTTAACAAGCACAAAAATGAGCCTCTCTGTTGTCTCATCACCAGCGTTAAAATGCACCGTAGCTAAGTGAAGGCTAATTTTCTAAGGTTTGCATGATAAATAGATGATCAAAGCCTGATTTGGTCTTAGCTTTCTATCTTCCAATTAAAACGTTTTAAAATCTTCGATATATTGTAGAGAATTGACATTTGGAGGCTCCATTAAAGAAATTGTGAAAGAATTTCGGATTTTGAGTCGTAAATAATGACTGACCAAAGATCCAATGACTTGTCTGTGGTGTTTGTAATAAAAACTGGATCGAACATGGTTTCTGCAACAAATCCTGATTGAGGCTTTCCTTTAAGTAAAAGAAATGGATCATATATATTTACTATCTGACTCTCCTCAGAAGGGTTGTAACCAAGATATTAAAAATCGGCCCGGATCTATCGTTCTAACTAGTCTAACCGCCAATTAGCCCCCTATACGAGCCGATCAGACCTATAAAACCGTAAGAAGTTAAAAACCTATCAAAATCATCTGAAACCGTTGTCGGACCAAACAACAGCTCGAATTGGTGGCTGGTCCATATCCATATATATTATAACAAGTGAAAATCCTAAATTTACTCCAACTCTAATCTGAAATGTGAAATTCCCTAAATTTACTTGAGCAGAAAGAAGCGAACGGGAAGGATGAAGCAAGTTTTCCTTTAATCTCCAAACCTCAATCCTAAAAAAGGTTTGTAATTGTCTCTTTCTTCCTCCTTGTCTCTACAGCTACATATCTATATCTTCCTTTCATTTGTATGTTAATACTTTTCATGCCCAGCTCAACCTATTACTTCCATATTTAGTCACTTTTCCATCACCATGATTAGCAGACAAATGCATTGCCTTTTCTTTCTGCTATTTCATTTGACAGAAGTCACTGAAACTCAGAAGAGATGATTGGAAGTTTTGTTATAAATTAATAATTATCTACATGAAGGGTTTCTAGTTTTCTACTTTCTATCTTAAAAGTTTGATAAAATAATTGAAAATGTTGTTACATTATTATATAATATATGTGATACGCCCGTAATTTTTGGTTATATTATTGGGTCTTGTGAAGGTATGCGCCATATTAATCCATGACAATTTGGGCCAGAAATGGGGAGTAGGGCCCACGATGGAAGAATTCCAAAGGAAGATTGTAGGGAAGGCTAGGCGCAAGCATGAAGATCAAACTAATAAGAGACTTCATGGATCACCTAATAGGATAGCTCGCAAGGAAGGTGACGAATAGCTGGATAGGATGCTCAAAGGCATAGTTGATGAAATGATAAGGGTGGGCTGAGTCTATTCTCAACTAATCCCCCATAAAAGTGGAAATGATCTCCGTATCCCCGAACTACTAGAAATCAACCAACAAACCCTAAGAAGAGGGCAAAAAATCGGCCCTAAGGCCATTGAAATAGGAAATGATCATCTTTTTGTAATGGACACTTACTTGGGAGAGAAAATTCCTACATCTCTGTATTTCCTCTGAAGCACACAGTGAAATAATAAAAAATCTTTCTTTTCATTCATATTATTTATCTCTCTTTTATATTCATATTCGTCTTTAGATTCTAGATTTCTCACATTTATTACAAATATAGTCATGTTTAAAATTCAGGATTTTTTGGTGTAAATTTCGAGCCGCGAAAATATGTTTTATGTTAAGAAAATAAAACATGGGTATGGAATTTAACTTATTGCTTTCTTGTTAATTAGAGGGTTTAATTGAGAATTAGGGGATACCTGAGTAGCTGACTTAGAAAATAAAACAATGGAAGGATAGTTGTTTTCTTTTCTAAATTATTTAGTTTATTGATATTTTGATGTTTGTCATTTTCTTCCTTAAGTTTGTAAAATTGTAATTTCTAAAGGATTAACCACCATTTGGGGATACTTTCATTCAAATAATTAATGATATAATTTACTTTATTCTTGATATTTCATTCAAATAATTAATGATATAATCTACTTTATTTAGTTTGATGTTTGTCATTTTCTTCCTTCTTATGTTTGTAAAATTGTAATTTCCAAAGGATTAACTATTATTTAGGGATACTCTCATCTAAATAATTAATAATATAAATTACCAGGGATTGATATTTGACTTCTCTTTTTGATAATCGCACTTTACCAAATTTTATATCTTCACTTTTCACCAAAATACCTTTTTATTTATAATATTTGACATAGTTTATTACTTTATTTGATGGACAAATAGTCTCTTCCGCCATTATTTTGAATTATACTATTAAAGACATTCTTTGGGAACAAATTGTTTGAAATCCCTTTGATACAATTTTTGCTTCATACATTTTTGCTTCGTCATGTTCTCATGTAGCACTGTGCAAAGATTGCCAGTTTGATGGTGTCATTATTTTTTTGTCGACTTACCTCCACAAATGTGGTTAAATATAGTACATAAAATCAAAAATAGTTTATTAATTGTTTTTAACTTGTATTATTTTTACTTTTAAAAATAACAAGAAAAAGATTGGGTGTAGATGAGAATTAAATTTGGAAGATTGAAAAAGGTTATCTGTATAAAAAGAGTATATTTGTCTCATAATAAACTATGCAATGTGTTTTAAAATCAAATGGGCATTTTGGTCAATTACTTAATATCAAATGAAGGATGGAGTGAATTATCAAAAATAGGAGTGCTACTATCAACTCCCTTTACTTTATTCTTGATATTTTGATGTTCTTTAATGTTATATTTTTTCTATATTGCAATGATATGTCATCTAGTGAACAACATATGGAAGGAAATGGTTCTAGCTCTAGTCCATCAGTTCAATCAGAAAGGGGCAAGGCTGATATAGCCTAGAATCATGTTGTTGAAAAAATTATCGATGGGAAGAGATCTATTAGTTGATTGTACTTGGAAAGGTGTCAACTGGTCGTGGCATAAATAGGATGAAACAACATCTTACATGGAAGAAAGGTCCAGTTACAGTGAGTCGAAAAGTCCCTCCCGATGTCAGATATCAAACGGAGGAGTCACTTCAAGAAATTGCCATGGAAAAAAATCCAAGAAAGTTATAATATGGAGAATCCATATTGGCTTCCTATTTTTGAAGGGGAGGACAGAGATGATGATGATGAGGAGGTTGGAGAAATACCTAGGCACACATGGAAAAGGAGTGAAAGTGCACGACCTAGTGTTCAAAAAGGAAAAATGCAGTTTGGTCAGAGCAGCAAAGTGAAGCCATCAGTTAGAACTGTTGATTACTTTGCTCCAAGGATGACTCCGAGGTCCCAACCTTCGATAAAAAGTGTCATGGTAGGTAAGGAAGCAAGAGCTGATATGGAGATAGTCAAGTTCTTTTATGATACATGCATTCCAATCAATGCTTGTAACTCGATATACTTTCAACGTATGTTTGATGCTGCAATTGCAATAGGGTCGGGATAAAAGGTCCTTAATTATCATGCTCATCGGATTCCTCTACTAAGGGATGCAAATTAGGAAGTTTAGTTGTGGATTGATAGTATTCGCAATACATGGGTAGAATATGGATGCACACATTGATTAGTTTTCTTTTCTATTCACCTCGGGGAATAGATGCATCTGATATTGTAAAACATGCACAAACATTGTTTCAATTGTTGCATCTAATGTGGTTCACATGGTTACTGATAATGGAGAAAATTATGTTGACGTGGGGAAATTGGAGGAACAACATTATGCATCTATTAGTTGGTCTCCTTGTGCTGCACATTGCTTGAATTTAGTGATGAAAGATATAGTGAAGATGGACCATGTTGCTGAAATTGTGAGTAAAGCATTTCGCGTCACTAAGTTTGTGTACAACCATGGTTTTTGTTGGCTTGGCTAAGAAAATGAAAAGATTGGACAAAAATAATTCGTCCAAGAGACACAAGGTTTGTTACTACTTTTACTGCTTTGTATGATATTTACCATCACATACATGATTTAAAAGCTTTAATTACTTGTAAAGAGTTTACGAATTCAAGACTATCAAGGGAGAGGAAAACAAAAGAAGTAATTGCCATTGTTCACCACATCAAAGTTTGGAATGATTGCTTGATCATTGGGAAATTATGGAGCCTTTGATGCGTTTCTTAAAAGTTGTTGATGGGGATAAAAAAACCCTCCATTGTGTACATTTATGAAGGAATGTATAGGGCTATCAAGGGAATTAAAAGTCTTCAAAAAGAAAAAGAGTAAAGACTTTGTACAAACCATGTACGCACATAATCAAGAGTCGCTCAGATAGAAAATTGAGGAAAGATATACATGCTGTTGATTACTACTTGAATACAATCTTTCAGTATGATAAAGTATCATCTTGTGAGAAACTTGAGATTACGAATGATATTCTTAAAGTGATTTCCTCTAAAGGAACAGGTAGTAAGATAAAGTTGGTGAATGAGATGAGGTTATTTTGAGAACATTTAAAAGTTTTGGACAAGAACTTGCTTTTGAGACGTGCCGGAACACACAAACAAGTAATTTCATTTATTAACTTCGATTGAGTTGTTTATTTATTATTTTTATTTACCATGTTATTTTCTTTTCTTTTTGTCCTTCCCTTGATGAATGGTGGACATTGATTGGCGGAAGTGCACCTAATATTAGAAGATTGGTAATTCAAAGTATTGTTCAAACAAGTACATTATCTGGATGCGAGACAAATTTGAGTGTTTTTCAACGTATACATACCAAGAAGAGGAATCGATTAGTGCATCAAAGGTTAAATGACTTGGTGTATGTTCATTACAACTTGAAGCTAAAATATAGGTAACAATAATTTCATTAAAATTGTAATTATTATTTATTTTTATAATGTAATTATCACATATCAACTCGATAACTTTCATAAATATTTTAAATGGCTTTTGAAGACTAAAAATTTTGATCCAGTTGATTATAATAGTATTGACAAGACCGATTTATGGGTTGTGATGATGAAGATGAATAATTTTCTTGATTATGAGGACATTGAGAACATGTTTTATGAACAATTAGATCCTCCAAGAATGGATAAAGACCGTCGTCGTCCTCGAGAAGGTTTGTGTGAGAATTATGTAGAAATTATAATAACAATTTAGTATGATAAATGAATACTATAAAATGACATACTTTGAGCTCACTTTTTAATTTTGATTAAACGTAGATGATGACGATCATATTGATGATAATGAGGCTTTAGAGGTTGATGCTGATGTAGACTTGTCATCTTTTGATCGATTGTATATTAGCGATAACTTGCATGATGTCTCAATCGGAGTTGGAATAGGTGGTAGTACCAGTGGTGGTGGCACGAAAGAAAATGATGAAGAATGGCTAAGACGAGAGGATCGACCAACTACATCATTTAGTTTTAAAAGATTGGAGATTTGAAGTTTGTTATTAACTAGACTATGTTTATTTTGTTACGCATTTATGTCTAAGTTGTGTTAATTAGGTTTTATTTGGATATTATTATTGGATTTGTCATTTTTGGATGCTTAAATTCTAAGGATTGGCTTTTTTCTTTATATTTTTGTTATATATGTATAAATTTTATTATTTTTTATCCAGTTTTAATATATTAATAATTATTTATAACATACTTATTGTTAGGTCTCATATTTCACATATTTTTGTCATGTTTTACCCTACCTTTATCTCTACGTTTTGCTTTGTAGTTAATCTTTTCCTTTGTTTTTAGCCTAATTTGTATATTTTGGTTTTTAAGTCGTTTCAATGCTTTTGTAAGCAATGAGCGAGCGATTAATGAGTAAAAAGGGAGTTTCATAGGGTAATGAAGCCTAACCAAGAAAGTTTAAAGAAGTGTAAGAGAGAGGCTATGCAAGAGAATTTTGTAAAAGAAAAGATAAGAGAAAAAAGTCCTGACAACAAGCTTCGCACAATTGTGCAGTCTTATGCACAAATGTGCAGTCGCGGATTTTACAATTTTGATGGGTGACTCGTTTTTAAGTTTTGGATGGGCCTAAGTTGTATCTAAGACTCCATATAAGTTAAGAAACCTAATAAAAACGTTTTTAAACTAGGAGGGAGATTAGAGACATTATTCTTGAGTTAGAAGACCTGAAAAAGAAAGAAAGGAAAGGAAAGAAATGATTCTTCTTCTTCTTCTTCTTCTCCTTCTTCCTCTTCTTCTGCCTCTTCTTTTTCTTCTTCTTCTTTTCCTTCTCCTTCTCATCTTCTTCTTCTTCTCCTTTTCCATCTCCTTCTCCTTCTTCTTCTTCTTTCTTCTTCTTCTTCTTCTTCTTCTCCTTTTCCATCTCCTTCTCCTTCTTCTTCTCCTTCTTCCTAAGACTCCATATAAGTTAAGAAACCTAGTAAAAACGTTTTTAAGCTAGGAGGGAGATTAGAGACATTATTCTTGAGTTAGAAGACCTAAAAAAGAAAGAAAGGAAAGGAAAGAATCTTGTTTCTGCTTCTGCTTCTTCTGTTTCTCCTTCTTCTTCTCCTTCTTCTCCTTCTTCTTCTCCTTCTTCTTCTCCTCCTTCTCCTTCGCCTTCTCCTTCTTCTTCTCCTTCTCCTTCTCCTTCTCCTCCTTCTCCTGCTTCTCCTCCTTCTCCTTCTCCTTCTTCTTCTTCTCCTCCTTCTCCTTCTCCTTCTTCTTCTTCTCCTTCTCCTTCTTTTGCTTCTCCTTCTTCTCCTTCTCCTTCTTCTGCTTCTTCTTCTTCTCCTTCTCCTTCTCCTTCTCCTTCTCCTTCTTCTTCTCCTTCTCCTTCTCCTTCTCCTCCTTCTCCTGCTTCTCCTTCTTCTCCTCCTCCTTCTTCTTCTTCTTTTTCTTCTTCTCCTTCTCCTTCTTCTCCTTCTTCTCCTTCTTCTCCATCTTCTTCTTCTCCTTCTTTCTTCTCCTCCTCCTCCTCCTCCTCCTCCTCCTCCTCAACTTGTATTTCTCTATTCCTCCATTGTTGAACATGAGTATTTTTACTTTAATGCAAATTATTTATTTGTTTTCTTAATTATGCATAGCTAATTTATTTTCTAGAGTTGAAGATGTAGTCTTGTGTGTTTATTTGGATTATTGATGGGTTTGTTCTTGCTTTTTATTATCTATCAATAAGTGTTAAATGCTTGCAATTGCTTGATCATCAATTACATGTATTAAGATAATTCACAAAGTACCAGGAGGTGAATTAAATTATCGATTTAGATTTGATAGACATGTTTAAATTGCGTAATAGGGATATTAGTAATTTTGCATGAGGCTAGTAAACAATTTTCATAGAAATTAACAGTATTCATCTAGATTAGTTGTTGATCATAGGAGTGACGGTTATTAATCTAGTTGGGTACTCATGGAGATCTCGGGAAAGTATTCATGTAATTAAGAAAAATTGGGTCTTTAACTTAGGCAAGAATGACAACCAATTAAAAGTTATAAATTCAAGAAATGTGACACGCTAAAAGCTAACGTGCTATTGTAGCAAGTGCACTAGTCGTGTGTAGTAATAAATGGACGGTAAGTCCGGATTGTCGAACCACAAGGACTTGAATTCTAGTTTAAGATTTGTAATGAAGTGAATAAACAAAGTAAGAATAAATTCAAATAAAATTTGTAAAGAACAAGAACAAAGATGAGCAAGTGATTTAAAACCAATTATAAAGGGAGACTAAGGCACATGCTAGGTTCAAATTGACCAAATATACTTATAAAGGTTCTTGTTAGATTACACTTATATTGTTATGGTGAAGCTCCGAGGGTAGAGAATAATCGATGTCTCGCGTATAAACTCCTATGCTTAGATCGTGATTTTATTCCTATCCGGAGATCTAACCACTAAACATGCATTAACTTACTAGAGCTCACTCGATTTGAATCGAACAACTTTACCCGGGAATCTTTACCTATGTCTAGGGCAATTCCTCATTAGTTGCGGGTCATGATGTGAATTTCTTGCACCCTAAGTCAATTTTCTCCCGAAATATTCACCTAGGCATAAGATTCTAACATATAGTGATCAAGTATATGCAAGATTAGAACATCAATTCACATCACATAACTATAAGAATAACCTCAACAATCATCTATTATAAACATAAATCACAATACATGGCCCTAGTCTTACGAATTTAGTTCATAATGAAAGCATAAAAGATAAGAGGAATATTCATAGACATAAATGAAATGAAAAGCTCTTAAAAACTCCCTAAATGGTGAATGATGAGGATCTTGAAATTGAGCCTTCAATCCCCAATCTAGTTTTCCCCTCTCTCTCTCAATGATAAAGAATGGTGATGAATGATGGTGAAATCAGATTAGGGGCTGATTTCATGATTGAATGCAAGAGATGATTAGCTTTATAGGTGTAGATTCTTCTTCCTCCCATGTGTTGTTCCTCTCTTGTGTCCTCCATTACTCTAGTGTGTAGTATAAAATTTCATAAAGTTCTACCAAGAAACACACTTATGATGTGCTAACATTTTGGCTTTAAACATTCTTAAGATGCTGAACTTTTGGCTAAAAGTAATCAAATTCCGGACGACGCGGCGCCCAGGCGTGGGTATTTTGGCGCCTAGGCGCGGTTTTGCGAAGTCTGGGCAGGTTTCTTGTTTTTCTGCGCAGTAATCGTATTTCCTTCATAACTCTTTCCACAGACCTCCGATTTGGATGATTCAAGTTCCCACGTGTAGCTAAGACATAGATCTACAACTTTGTTGAAGGAAACTTTGTCCAATTCGGTCTCTAAATGTACAAATTGTGCGCTCAACCGTGGCAAGTTTTACGAAATCCGCGCCCAGGCGTGGATATGATGGCGCCTAGGCGCGGGAGTGCGAAGCAAATCCTTGGAACTGGATGTCAGATGCGCCTGGGCGTGGTTGGAAGGGCGCTTGGGCGTGGTAAGCCGAAAGTCTGAACCGTTTTCTTGGTTTTCAGCGCAGTAATCGTGTTTCCTTCATAACTTTCTCCACGGACCTCCGATGTGGATGATTCAAGTTGCCAAGTGAAGCTAACAAAGAGATCTACAACTTTGTTGAAGGAAACTTCCTCAAATTAGACATCAAAATATACATAAATTCTGTATTTGCGCGCGTTATTCCTCTATTGTAGTGATTTTCCACCTTTACTCGATAAACACACAAATTAAATTCAAATGTGGTATAAATCTTGCATAAACCAATACAAATCCAATAAATATGAGGCTCTAAAACATGTAAATTCACACCCTATCAAAATGCGTTGAAGAAATCTTAATTCCTAGGCTTTTTGTTAAGTGATTTATCGTCTTAATTATTTATGTTGGTCCCACGGGGGGGGGGGGGGGTTGAATAGACTCTGAAGTTTTCTTCAAACTTCAAAAACTTCGTATTCAAAAGGTTTTGGACTCTTAAGGATATAGACGCTTGGCTAAACGTCTACTTGAAGACAGTTTGGAGAAAGTTAACTTAGACTCAAGATTTGAATACTTAAACAAATTAAGGCAAAGAGTTCAGTTCTCTTATCAGCGTTAGCACAACAGAAATGTTTTGAGTCTTCTTTTGAAAGGTTTAACATCACAAATTTTACTTAGTTGCTTTTAAGCTTAAACAATTTTATCAATGTGCTTATTGATTCGTTTATGCAATGATATGAGATAATAAAGAAAATAAATGATAAAGTAAAGAACACAAAATTTTAAAGGTTTGTCGAGTGGTGTAATCCCAACTACGTCCTTCTTCTTCTTTTTCAACTCGGACGAAATCCACTAAGATGATCTTCAAAGAATCACACAGAAAATTCTACAACGTATAGGATAAAATGGATACAGAATGGCTTGAGGTCTTTGGTCACATAGATTTTAGCTCCAAGACACTTTGATCCTCTTACTTCTTTCACCCAGAAATAGCGCAAGTATTCAACTTCTTCTTCACACAGATTGAGAGGTTGAATAGGGTTTTTGTCAATTGTTTTGTTTGATTTTTGGAAGTTCAAACAACTTGAATATCTCAGTAATAGTATAGGGTTCTTCTTGATAAGAGATTTGAGATATTGAATGACTGTCTCAGAGATTGATGAAAAGCTAAAGGAATGTTTTAGATGAATATTCAAGCTATTATGAAAGTTTAACGTTTGAGATTTCAATGCAACAAAGATTCGGTTTGTAAGCTTGTTGTTCTTGTATGTAGCTTGTTGCTGAAATCCTATTTATAGACTTTCTTAAAGTGTCCGTTTGACACTAAGATTGGAGCGTGTCTATCACTTTTATGAGTGGACAACTTTATGTCCTTTATCCCTGAAATTCTGCTGCAAAAATTGGTGTCGCAGACTCTGTAAAGTTGACAGTCTAATGGGAAGGCTTCTCCGTACGTCTTGGAGTGTTTATGAGCATTTAATGTATTTGTATTTACTATCCGTTAGACATTAATGCTCTGATAATAATTGCATTTAACTCCTTCTAGACTTTGGAATAAATTCAGGTGAAATCTTATCTTGATCCACTGATTCAACCTTAAATGATCCTTAGCTTGAATCTTGACAACAACGCTTGAAGTAGCTTGAAGCTCTGACGCTTGCTTAGAAATCTTCATCTTCATTCAAACTTCAGACGCTTGTACTTCAGACTTGACATATGACAAACTCACTTAGAGTAATATCAGGCACTCAGTCTAAGATACTTAGTCTATCAATCTAGAATAAAAATAAATAAAAGCCTTATACAAGTCTAACGCTCAAAGCCTATACATATTTTCTAATAAAATCAAACTTACATAAGTTAGGGTCTAACATAAAACCTAATTGTCATCATCAAAATATCTAACAAGACATTTCCTAACAATTTCCCCCCTTTTTGATGATGATAATACTTACTCTTTTATAGTTCAAGAGTTAGGCAACAAAATTACAAAGTTAGCGTTGAATAAGTTATATTAGCATTAGTTAAGGTTAGTTAAAACCTCAACGAGATGTTTTAGCTGGAAATGCACTTCTTTATATAAATCAAGGAATGTACAAAGCATTTACAACAAAAAACAGAAAACAGTACAAGAAGGAGATAATGAAGTTATTTCTGAGGAGGTCTCCTTGAAGTATGAGAGCTTTACTTCTTCTTCTTGTCTTTTTCTCCAATTAAATTATGCCTTCTTGCAATTTCGGCATTAATAGCTTCAATCAGTTGTTTGTCTAGAGCAATCATTGCAACATAATCTGCATTTACGATGCTCTTCTTTTCTTTTTTAGACTGACGCTTGTAAGCAATCCAATGCTTGTCCCATTCAGTGGGATCAATGCCAATATGCCTTAGGAAAATCCTATAAGCTCTATTGAACGATGTCATCTGCTTCTCTTCTTATATTATTTCGGGCTTGGTTGGCTCATGAAGAGGAGCATGCTCAATTGGTACATCATACTGTTATAGGTATGCTTGAGAAGGCACTGGTAAATCATTCCTTTACCGAATTGGAGAAAACCCAGACGTGTTACTAGGCGCTCTAACGGCTTCAACCCAAGTTGGGTATCTGGACTCTATATTAAGTGGAGAAGGGGAGGAAGAATTTGACTCGGAGTAGGCTGAAGTTCTTGGCGTTTAGATGAAGATGAGGACGCCCTTGTACTATCATGTTTCTTTTTCCCCCCCTTATTGCCATCATCGAATTTTAACATGTGTTCAGCAATACCTACTTAAGTAGCAATTTGAGATAGATTCCTTGCAAGATCATCACAACGCTTGGTAAAGTGTTCTTTCATGTCCAGAATGGCCGCGACATTAGCGTCTTCTATTTCAGTATACACTTTGAGACTTTCTTGAACAGCGCTCTGGGCAGCACCGCGCATGTGCACAATGTGAGAGTCCACATTATATGATTCGATCTTTTGAATATCATCTTGAATCCAATGGAGAGTATTGCAATTTTCAGCGTGATTGCGCACTTCTTCCAATGCTTCTCTCATAATTGGAGTAAACTCCTGACCTGCATCACTTGGAATAATTGTTGGAGTAACAGTATTAAGCTTAAACTTGGATGTGGTCTTCAGAGATTCTAGAGGAGGGAGATTTGTTGTGTCAAACATTTTGCCTTGTGCTTTATTGGACACTTTAGCAAACTCGGCAACTTTAGTTATGTCAGTGTCAAGCTTTGTCGGATGGGTAGACGCTTCGATCACTTCAGTCACAAGCTCAGCTTCAGTGTCTGGAATAGCTTTAACCTCAAATATTTCAGGAATGGCAGCCACAGTAGGCGCTTGAGGTACTGATTCCGGAGGGATGCTCTGAGTCAAGTCCATCTGAACAACGAACTTCTTCTATCACAGGAACTTTTGTAGGTTCTGGCGCTATCTGATGATGATAATCAAATTAAAAGTTCAAATTTACCTAACGAAGTCTCTGATTAAGGATTTGTATCACAGTCTAGAAGATCCAAGAGACGACGCTCTGGCATACAGGTGCTATCAATAAATGTGTCAATAGGGCTGTCCACTGCTCTAACCCACATCGGACCAATGATCCCCAGGTACCTGAGGGATAAAGAACATAACATCAAGGCGATAGTCAATTGAGAAGGCTATGAGACAATTGCGAGGGAGACGAGGTCGACCATCATCTGCAATGTAGAGTCAGTAGTAGGGTAGGGGTAGGCAGCTTGAGCAATCTCTTGATGTCTCTCAAGTAACGAGATGATAAACTTGTAATCCTCACTCGGTTCCATTTATCTTTCGCAGATTAATGGTGAAGATGCGATCAAAATGCTTCACTAGAGTCATGACCTTGATCAACTTCCTTAGATTTTCATCACGATGACTTGAAGTGATGGTTAGCTTAGATACTGAGCTTACACCGCTGGTAGACGCTCTTTCGCAGAAGTTGAGAGGAGTATTTGCAAGCAGTTGTAACACTTTACGCAGAAAAGTCTCAGTCTCTCGTCTGACGCTTGGCAAATTTGCAAGTGGCCCAACTCGCATCTCTCGCTTAGAGAAGCAATACATGGCAAACTGATGCTTTTGTCATGTATGCCTATGCAGAATAAATGTGGAGCATTTACCAGATCCTGGAAAGAATACCAGTTACCCACATACGCTTCTGTCCATTCTTTTTCATTCAGGTAGAATTCCATCCCACCATTGTAGATGGCCTTAATCCCTTTGTGATGAATATCCTGAATTACTTCAAAACGGTATCTATCCACTTGATAGTTAGCATTCCAGATGCTATTGAAGAAATCATCTGCTTCTTCTTGAACACATTATTTCAGTGAAATTAAGCATTCACAGACATGAGCATTCTTGTTTTTCCATAGACGGAGAGGGTGCTCATAAAGTTGATTTTCAGCACTGTGCACTACTTCTGGAAAGTGCGAGTACCCTTCTTCGTTCAACAATTCTTCGGGAGGATTAATAGACTCAACTAGGAGACGCTCATAATATTGAATTCTTTTATTCTTGGGAGCTAGACTGGATGGCTTGCGATGCAACATATCCAAGAAATATAAAAGCTCAACATCAGCAAGAAATGTCTTCTTGGATCTCCTTTTCTCATATATAGCAATGGAGGCAGGAACATGAGTGGTTTCTTAGCCCTTGGCAATGGCCATGTAGTATTCACGCTCGAAATCAGTTAACTCTGAGCTGGATATAATCTGGCAGAGTTGATTGTCACGCTCTACTAGACTGGCAATCTCATTCTCCACTATAATGTATCTGTCTTCATTGTAATCAGCGGTAATGAAATCTTCTTCTGACACTGATGGCATGTAATTGATTGAGCGATCAATCATCTTAATAGGATCCAGTTTGAAGAAATGCCTGGATTGTGGTGGTTGGACCCCTTCTCTAGTAGGTCTCTCAGCGTCCACAACAACACTCTGAGATTCAGAGAGTGTCTCTGTTTCAATATCTTTGGCCATGGCCGCCACTTCTTCAAAATCAACATCCAGATGGACATCGACTGGTGCTTCAACAACATCTGAAATGAAAGCTGTAACACAGAATATATCCTCTATAAGAGCAGGATATTCTACAAATGTAGGAAAAGAAACACTGTGGGAAGAAATAAACTTACCCTGAGAACTGGTCTCAACAGCAGGTATGTCTGGATGCTGAACACTAGGTTCAACAGTCTCATGCTTCTCCAGTGCTGATGAACTTTTATTTAAGTCGCTGGGCCTTTTGAAGATCTTCTTGACATTCACCCCCTCAATAGCCTTTAACGCTTTGGCTGGAGCATCAGGAATATCTGCCTCTTTATCAAAATTTATATTCTCTATAATTGAGACAAGCTTCCTTCGCTTAATAAGTGGAACACGATCTTCCACATCTTCGTTAGTTTCTTCATCATCATCCTTGATAGGAGATGGAACTTTAGCAGCATTGGGCTTTCTTGGTGCCCTCTTCTTCGTCACAGTCAGACGCTTCATGACTACATCTTCTTTAGCTGGACCCTCAGCCTCTTCTTTCGAATCTTCCCGAACTATTGGTTGATGCTCAGAAAGTGGCTTTGCCGCTCCATCGACTTTGGGAGGATTGAGAAGATTCTTCACAATCCTTGGACCCAAAAACTTTGCCTTGGCCAAAGATTGACGAACAGAATTCACACAACCTGCTCTAAATTGCAGATCACTTAAGACGACGTCGTAGGGCTTGACGTCTAAAGATTTATTCACTCCAGCTCACCTTGATATCCATCATGATGGCTATCATCATCAAGAACTGTAGAGGATTGACTTTATTGAAGGTTCCGACTCTGCACTTTATAAATTTGCTGCAGAAATCTGCCAATAGTGTGTACTTCGACAAAAGGTCTTTCTTGTCCAAGTTTGGCTTGAATTGCATCATCTCGTCAAACTTCGTCTATTTGACTGAAGGAGATGGATTCCAAAGCCTCACCATCACTGGGTAACTTAAAGTTCTTGGCTATGGAGTCCGTAGTAAGTTCAAATGTCTTACTCTTCTTGGAGAAAGAGAAGAGCAGGAATTAACGTTCTTATCCAATGAAAGCTCGGCCTTCTCCCAGAATTCAGATACTTCCTCCGAGAAGTAATAAGAGTATCTTGTCAGAAAGGTCTTCAGGCTATCCTTGGAGATAAAATCTGACATATCCTTCATCGGGATCTCATCTTGGTTGTATAAATACATCCAGTCCACCACGAGGCCCTCAGTGATCTTAATGGTGTCTTCAGCAACATTGATGGATTTTTTGGGTGCCATTTTTGAGTTTGGAAAATAAGACAGAGATTCAAAGATTTTTACTTTTGAGAGAGAGAAGATACTAGCAGAGAGTTTGAGTGTAAAAGTGAAAGTTATTGCAAAATTTTCTTTTAAATGAAAGAGAAAAAAATTGCGGTTTCTCTCATCAATGCGATTTTGCCACGTGTAAAGCTGATGAATCTCAGCCGTTTTTAGCTTGAACTGTAGATGTGAAATTCCAAAAATGAGTTACTTACCTTTGGTAACTGCATTGTATAATTTTTCACGTCCGGGTTTAAGTTTTGAATTTTTTTTCGCATTTTCAGAGTGTAACACACGCGCTCATAGTACATTAACATGTGTACAAGCACGTACTTGCCCTGAATCGTCATTTTGAAAAGTGATAATTGCCCGCTATTTTGATATGACTGGAGGGCGTGAATAGAAATCAAAATGAATTTTTGAGTCTATCCAACACGTTACTGCAGATTTAAAATAATGCATGACTTTGTAAATATTTTTATTAAGCGCAAAAAGGGAATTGGTTTGATGCTTATTATAAAGTGCTAAAAGCTTATGTTGACGCTTAAGTTAATTATTTTTTTTTTAAGTTTGAGCGTCCAACTTGTCATGCATAAGAGTGAGCATTGATGATCAATGCAGAAAACATTTTTGATCATTGACGCTTACTAGGCGCATACAAGTACAACTTTAAGGTTCCCCCAAAATTTGATAACTTGTTACAACTTTTCAAAAATCATTTAGACATATATATAAAGTGGATTCTCCCTAGATCATATGCCTAATAAAGTATGATGCATATTGATTAAGCATTTAAATTGATCATGCCTAATTCAGTTCTCAAAGTCAGAAAGCGTTGATAATTTAGCGCTTTGGTAAAGATATCCACTAAATGCTTTTCTATACCAATAAAGTGCATAGAGATATCTTTCTCTTGAACATGGTCACGTAGAAAATAGTATGTAATGTCAATATGTTTGGTTCTAGAATGACGAACTGGGTTTTGAGTCATGGCTAAGGCGCTTTGGTTATCACAATGGATAGGGGTAGGACTTAGGATTACTTCATAATCTCTAAGTTGTTGCCTCATCCATAAAATTTGTGCACAACAATTTACTGCAGCTACATACTCGGCTTCAGCTGTAAAGGTAGCTATAGACTGTTGTTTCTTATTATGCAATGAAATTAACCTATCACCAAGAAATTGACATGTACCACTTGTACTCTTTCAATAAATATTGCATCCTGCAAAATTTGCGTCTGAATAACCAATTAGTTTAAAGGAGAGTCCCTTGAATACCACAAGCGCACATTTTGTGTGCCTCTTAGGTATTTAAGGATTCCCTTGGCATCAATTAAGTGTGACTCTTTAGGATCAGCTTGAAAGCGTGCACACATACATACCGAAACATAATATCAAGTCTACTAGTGGTAAGATAAAGAAGTGATCCAATGATACCTCTATAAATAGTGATATCAACTTTCTTCCCACTTTCATCTTTATCTAGCTTAAGCGTTTGGCTCATTGGAATTTTCAAAGATGATGCATTTTCCATACCAAATTTCTTAATCATGTAACGTGTATATTTAGCTTGGTTTATAAATATATCATTAGAGAGTTGCATAACTTGTAATCTTAAGAAGAAAGTTAATTCACTCATCATGCTCATTTCAAATTGATCTTGCATCATTTTTGAAAATTTCTCACACAGACGCTTATTAGTAGATCCGAAAATAATATCATCGCCATATATTTAGAATAAGATAATATCTTCGTCATTGGTAATATTAAATAACGTTGTATCAACACTGACTTTTGAAAAGCCTTCACCAATAAGGAAACTAGAGAGAGTGTCATACCATGCTCGAGGTGCTTGCTTAAGGCCATTGAGCGTTGGTGGTCCCAAGTGGCATACGAAAGGGTCTAGAAAGGGGGGGGGTTGAATAGACCCTGAAGTCTTTTTCGACTTCAAAAATTTTGTATCACTTTTAAAGACTTGAACGCTTTAGAAGGCTGAGCGCTTGGGTCAGGCGCTTCAGTAAAGTTAACTTAGACTTAGTGATTTCAGCAATTTACCAAAGTAGGGTAACGCTTGGATCGCTTAATCAGGGTTAGCACAGCGAAAATAATTTTAGCGTTCGTTTGGTTAATTTAATCGCTTTGCAATTTTACTTGTCTTTTTCAGAATGAATGATGTAATATGAAAATAAGACAATAAAATATAAATGACACAAGATATATAAGGTTCACTGGGTGATGTAATCCCAGCTACATCCTTCTTCTCCTTTTTCACTTGGAGGAAATTTACTAGGTTGATTATCAAAGAATCACACAGAATCTTCTACAAGATAGTAAAGTGATGAAGAAGATCTCGGGCTCCTTGATCACACAGACTTCAGCACCAATGAAGATCGTCTTTTACAAGCTTCTCTCACTCAGAAATACTGCCTGTAAGGGGTTTCAATTTCTTTCTCACTCAGTTGAAAGGTTGAAGGTTTATCACAAGGTTTTGTTTGTTTTTTGGAAAGATCAAACAACTTGGAATATCTCAATAGGAGTTTTAGTTTCTTCTTTGGAAGAGGTTTGAGATATTTGTGACTGTCTCGAATGTTGATAAAAAGTTTGAAAGATTTGGCTATGAAGTTTCTAAGCTTTTTCTCAGCAAGTTTTTCTTGTGTCTGTACGTAATTTTCTCTTGTAAAATATTATGTACCATTGTTTTTGGGTTTGCTGGGGGTAAGGTATTTATAGGCAATTCTTGGGATCTGTCCGTTGGACACATGTGAGAGCGTGCCTTTCATGCAGAGTGTGGTAGTTACCTTTATCTGACATTCCTGAATTTCTGCTGGTTCCGATTGGACAGGAGTAGGTGTATACTTTTATAGGTCTGACAGTCTAAGTCAAAGGGCGGCTTGTCCACAAGTCATAAACAGCGTATCACATTTAATGCTCTTATCAGTCATTTAATGCATTTTGAATTTAATTCCCGTTGGAAATAAATGCCTGTTGAATGATTGCATTTAAGTCCTTTATGACTTGAGGATTTATTTCAGGTGAATCTGACATCGGTCGCTTAAGTGCTTTGAGCGCTTGATTTATACATCCTGAAATGAGGTCCTTTAGCGTTTGACGGACGCTAAGTAACAAATCTTCATCTCTGGTTGATTTCAGTCGCTGATCTTCAACCGCTTCTCTAATAGACTCACCTAGAATTCTATTAGCGACTCAGTATCTAATACTTAGTCTAAAATCTACAAAGATAAAAATTACAAGCCTATAATAATTACAAACTTTCAAACGCTTAAACAATGATCTATGAAAACATAAACTTACATTTTATTTGGGGTCTAACATTGAATCCTATCTTGTCATCATCAAAACATCTAACATGAAATTTCCTAACAAGCGTCTTATGTAGCTTGTAGACCATACTCTTACCATAGTTGTTGATGAATCCTGGTGGTTGCTCCACATAAACTTCTTCTTGAGTTTACCATTCAGTAAAACACTCTTTACGTCTATTTGATATACTATAAACTTATTGAATGCTGCATATGCAAGAAACATGTGAATTGCTTCAAGACGAGCGATGGGAGAGTGATAAGTGCAATATTTATATATTTTATTTCCTCTATATTTAGCATTTTTGTTGTGATTATATGGCCATTGGAACTGATTTTATCTCATTTTGTGATTTAGGCAAGATTTGGAGTGCAAAATATCAATTTCAATCAAAATGGCAGATTTGGCGATGTTTTGGAAATACTGATATATCTGGAGATGCATAAGTTAGTTTCTATTGAATTTTATCCAGTTGGAAAGCTAAGACAAAGGCCTACATTTCTTGTGAAGAAGTCTAGACCCAGTTCGGAAGTTAAAGGGGCCCAAAAGTGTTCAAGAACAGAAGATTTCTGTTCTGGACTGGACTGCGCAGCTGTGGTGAAAAATTCATAAATAGAGTTATCTTGGATTTAGTCAAGGCCCATTGGAATTGAAAGATAACACACGAATCTACCACTTCCTAGAAGGAGTCGAAGTCAGATTTGATGGTTAATTAGAGGCAATTCAAGGTGTAAAGGGAAGAATATATTCTCCATGCTTTGATGTTAAAGGGAGGAATATATTCTTTATGCTTTGATGTTAAAGAGAAGAATATATTCTCCATGTCTTGATAAAGGAAGAGAGAATATATTCTCTCCATGATTATAGCATCTTTTCATTGCCTATATATATGTTTTGCAAGACTTGAAGAGAACAACAACAAAAACAAGAAGAGAACAAAGAGAAGAGAGTTAGAAAAATAGTATTTTCAAGTTTTATGCTTACAATTATGAGTAGCTAAGTTTTTATTTTGATTCAAGGGAGTTCATTTTGATTCACATGTTGTGAGACACAGAGCTTCATCTATCTATCTACGGTTTGATTATCTTTTGTTTCTTATTCTTAATGTTCATGCTTGTTTAGATAATAATCTAAGGTGCACATTAGTTGATTATCTATTACAATCTATTGCTAACAAATCTTCATAATCCGTAATTGTTATGTTTGATTTGTGCATGTAGCAATTAGGTTTTCATGATTAAGATCCCAATTTTCGTTGATAACCTAAGGGAAACATTAGAGTAAATTAAATAGTTGGCGCTTGCTTAAACTATTGTTTATCCTTAGTCGCTTCTAATTCGTTATGCTATTATTAACATGATTAGGATTGCTTAATACCGAGTCAGTTGATAATAAGAATTTAACCGGGTGTTGGGCTTTGGTTAATGATATACGGAAGTAAATATGGATATAAATAGCTGGTTATTTATGTTCTTGGCTAAGTAATCAAAGAATAGATAGTATTTTAGGTGTCTATGATCAACTTGAATTGAAGAACGAACTATCCTTGAATCGATGCTTTACATTTATTAAACTTCCTATTTAATTCCTGTCATTATTAATTCATCAAACAAACCTCCCCATTGAATATTATTTTGATCAACCAATCTCTAGGGTTCAACCTGGACTTACGAGTACTACAAATTCTTGTGAGAACAGTAATTATATTTTGGTGCATTCGACACGTACCAAATTTTGGCGCCGTTGCCAGGGATTGGTTTTCGGTCAAAATCTTATTTTATTCTAATTATTATTGTAATATATATAGGCTGTTAGATTTATATATTTCTTAGTTTTAAGTTTTATTGACTAGTTTGTGCATTGAAAAAAAAAAACAAAAAAAAAACACTGTTTTTTGAATTCGACCACGAACTCTATATCAATCTTGAAGGAAACATCGTTTTAAAAATAACTCAGCATACTTTAGTATGCTGAGCACCACCCTCGCGGGCCCAAACTCCATCGTTCACTAGTTGTTTTTTGCGTTTTTGTGTTTTCAGTCGGTTTTTAAGTTTTATTTTTATTTGTTTTCGATATTTCTATAGTTTACCTTGTTAGTTTTTGTGTTTTATGACCTCTAAGAGCCAGGAAATTGATCCAGAGATTGAAAGAACGTTCCACAGATTAAGAAGGGAGGCTAAACGGGCAATTGAAGAGCAAAACTCAATACCTGAAGAGTCAATCCCTTCTCCAAAGGGAAGCACCGAATCTCTGCACCTGTTTTCAAGTGATTCAGACGAAGAGGAAGTCATGGCAGCCAACAATAGGACTCTAAAGGAGTTGGCTGCTCCAAATTTTAATCAACAACCTTTATGCATTGAATACGCTACTTTAGATGTTGATTTTGAATTGAAATCTGGATTGATTCACTTATTACCTAAATTTCGTGGTCTTGCAGGAGAGGATCCAAATAAACATCTGAAGGAGTTCCATGTTGTTTGTTCAAGCATGAGACCAACTGGAGTGTCCGAGGAGCAGATTAAATTGAGAGCTTTTCCATTCTCCTTAGCTGATGATGCAAAGGATTGGCTCTATTATTTACCGTCAGGGACGATAACAACATGGAATGAAGTGAAGAGGCTGTTTTTGGAAAAGTACTTCCCAGCTTCAAGGGCTGCCAACATAAGGAAAGAAATTTGTGGCATAAGGCAGTACAATGAAGAGTCATTATACGAATACTGGGAGCATTTTAAGAAGTTGTGTGCAAGCTGCCCCCACCACCAAATAAGTGAGCAATTGTTAATTCAATATTTTTATGAAGGCTTACTGTATATGGACAGGAACACGATTGATGCAGCGAGTGGAGGAGCGTTAGTAGATAAAACCCCCACAGCTGCCAGAAATTTGATTTCCAATATGGCGGCAAATTCACAGCAATTTGGCATGAGGTTGGACCACACACCTAAAGCAGTTAATGAGGTAAGTACATCTAACCTTGAGCATCAAATTTCTGAGTTAACGTCATTAGTTCGTCAGATGGCGGTAGGAAATATGCAAGTAGCGAAGGTATGTGGTATTTGTTCAGTTACAGGACACCCCACTGATGCGTGTCCTACATTGCAAGAAGAAACGAACCAGCAAGCCAATGCCATTGGAGGATTCCCAGGTCAGCAACAAAGAAAGTAAGATCCTTATTCCAATTCATACAATCCAGGCTGGCGAGATCACCCCAATCTCAGTTATGGAAATCAAGTTGGACAAAATCGTTATCAAAATTCTGTCCAGCCTCGACAACAACATCAAACGAATCAATCTTTGAATTCAGGTATGGCTTTAGATGAAATTGTTAAAGCTCTCGCTAACAATACCCAACAATTTCAACAGGAAACAAGAAACAACATCCAAAATTTAGAGAAACAGATAAGTCAGTTAGCAACTTCGATGAGCAAGATGGAAGCTCAAGGTTCGGGCAAATTACCCTCCCAAACAATCATAAATCCTAGAGAGAATGCCAGTGTAGTAACTTTGCGGAGTGGAAAAGAAATTCAGAGCTCAACTCAAAGTGTGCCGGAAGAAGAAAAACCTACAGAAGCTAAAATTAGTCTCGAAGCTCCTAAGGTAAGTTTTTCTTCAAACATGCATAATTCCACTAACACTGTTCCTGTTTCCATCCCCTTTCCGAGTAGGTTAAGTAAATCCAAGAAACAAAATGAAGAGAAGGAGATATTGGAGACATTCAGGAAGGTAGCAGTAAACATTCCACTGCTTGATGCTATTAGTCAGATTCCGAGATATGCGAAATTCCTTAAGGAGCTATGCACCACGAAGAGGAAGCTACGAGGAGACGAAAAGATTAAAGTGGATGAAAATGTGTCTGCAATAATCCAGTGAAAACTGCCACCTAAGTGTAAGGATCCAGGTACGTTTACTATCCCTTGTGTGATTGGTAATAATAGATTTGAACGTGCCATGTTAGATTTAGGTGCATCAATTAACGTCATGCCTTATTCAATTTATGCATCTCTTAATTTGGGTCCCTTGAAACAAACTGGTGTTATTATACAATTGGCGGATCGATCTAATGCATACCCCGAGGGGGTGCTTGAGGATGTGTTAGTGCAGGTGAATGAATTAATCTTTCCAGCTGATTTTTACGTTCTGAATATGGAAGATAATGGATCCCCAAATCCAGCCCCGATCCTCCTAGGACGCCCCTTCCTCAAAACAGCAAGAACAAAGATTGATGCTCATGATGGCACTTTATCAATGGAGTTCGATGGGCAGATTGTCAAATTTAGCATATTCGAATCCATGAGGTATCCCCCTGATGTGAATTCAGTTTATTCTATTGATATTATTGATGTGTTAGCCCAGGAGGTTTTTGAGAAAAATCAAGTGGATGCATTGGAAGTAGTACTCAGTCATGGTTTATGGCAATTTGGGGAACATCTGAATTTTAGTGATGAAGTTGAAGAGATGATTATGGCTTTGCAGTCCTTACCACCAGCCCCTAGCAGGTATAATGTGTCAAAAATTGAATTATCATTTAATCACAAAAAATTGCTGCCATCTGTGTTGCAGGCACCGAATTTAGAACTTAAGCCCTTACCCGACCATCTGAAGTATGCGTACTTAGGGGAGACTGAGACCTTGCCAGTAATAATTGCAAAGAATCTGACTATGCTGCAAGAGGAAAGACTTGTTAGAATACTTCGAGATCATAAGACAGCAATTGGGTGGACTATAGCTGACATTAAGGGAATTAGTCCTTCCATGTGCATGCACCGAATTTTGTTAGAGGATGACTCAAAACCAAGCATAGAGGCTCAAGGGAGGCTGAATCCATTGATGATGGATGTAGTAAAGAAAGAAATCCTAAATTTGTTGGATGTAAGAGTTATTTACCCAATATCAGACAGCAAGTGGGTGAGTCCTGTTCAGGTTGTACCAAAAAAATCTGGAGTGACGATAGTGCAGAACCAGAATAATGAGCTAGTTCCTACGAGGATTCAAAGTGGGTGGCGTGTTTGCATTGATTACCGCGAACTGAATGCAGCAACAAGAAAGGACCATTTTCCTTTACCTTTTATTGACCAAATGCTGGAGCGATTAGCTGGTAAATCTCATTATTGTTTTCTTGATGGTTATTCAATTTATAACCAGATTGTGATTGCTCCTGAAGACCAAGAGAAAACCACATTCACGTGTCCGTTTGGAACATTTGCTTATCGGAGGATGCCGTTTGGACTTTGCAATGCACCAGCCACTTTTCAGCGCTGCATGATAAGTATTTTCTCTGATTTAATCGAAAAGTACATTGAAGTTTTTATGGACGATTTTACTGTGCATGGGGATTCATTTGATTCTTGTCTTGAAAATTTATCTCGTGTGCTTGATCGTTGCATTGACACAAACCTTGTTTTGAATTTTGAAAAATGTCATTTTATGGTAGAACAAGGGATTGTATTAGGACATGTTATTTCATGTAGGGGTATTGAGGTAGATAAAGCTAAGGTAGATTTAATTGTGAACTTACCCTACCCCACATGTGTGAAGGATGTGCGATCTTTCCTTGGCCATGCAGGTTTTTATCGTAGATTCATCAAGGATTTTTCGAAGATTGCATTGCCTCTATCCAAGTTGCTACAACAAGATCTGATTTTCGAATTCACCCAAGATTGCAAGGATGCTTTTGATAAACTGAAATCAGCGTTAACCACTGCACCTTTGATGCAGCCACCAGATTGGTCTCTTCCATTCGAAATAATGTGTGATGCGAGTAATTATGCAATGGGAGCAGTTTTAGGACAACGAGTTGGCAAACAACCTCATGTGATCCATTATGCTTCCCGAACCCTTAACATGGCTCAGTGCAATTATTCAACTACTGAAAAAGAACTTTTGTCTATTGTTTTTGCTTTAGATAAATTTTGTTCTTATCTACTTGGATCTATAGTGATTATATTTTCTGATCATGCAGCTTTAAGACATCTTTTGGCGAAGAAAGAATCAAAACCGAGGTTAATGAGATGGATTCTTCTTCTTCAAGAATTTGATTTGGAGATTAAAGATAAAAAGGGGGCTGAAAATTTGGTGGCAGATCATTTGAGTCGATTAGTGCGGAAAGATTTGGTCTCACTTTGCACATTAGTTAATTTATATAGCGCAATTATTATATTGAACATGCATAATTTATATAACTAATGAACATGCCTATTAATATATAAATAAAATTAAATAAATGAAACCACCACACTCGATCATGGACTTTTGCTAGAGGGTCCGAGCCAACAAGCCCTCACAAAAAGGTAAAAACAAAAACCTGTCTAATCTTTTTGGGCTCCATGTCTCCATCAGTCTTGAAAACTATTCTATTACAATGCTTTTAACATAACCTATACATGATTTCTAAGAAAACAATAAATAGCCTCAATTCCGGCTTTACAAAAAGAAAGATACATCGAATTAAACCTAAATCCATGATCGGTGTCAACATCACATAAGACATGCTCGCAACACTGAATACATGCTTGCATTATTAAAACACTTATGTTGATTATTTAAAATTTTAGTCCAACTAAAAAGTCCTTTATAAAATCTCCAATTTTTTTTATTCCATATTTCAATTAAAATCAATCTAATCCCAATAGATGACTTACATATACAAAAAGAATACATAACATACCAAATCTTATTTTATTATGATTTAAAGCCACCAAAAATTTGAAAAACTTTTATTTGATTATCTAAGTATTTTTCAAGTTGAGAAAAAAAATATTTAATCCAAAATTAATTATTATTCTCCAAGAAAATAATTAATTATACCAATTAAATATATTTACTCCAATTAATCTTATTTGGGCTCAATTTCATCAAACCCGTGTCACCATTCTTTTGGTGCACTCGGATTTAACTAAATTGGGCCTAAAGTTAATTAACTAGAATATAATTTATGCGCTATTAATTTCTATTGAGCTAGTTTTAATTTAAATCCAAATCACCAACCCATTGGTCCATTTGGAAAAAAAATTAAATTAAGCCCAAACCAATTAATAAGTCAAAATTTAAGTAATTCTCCAATTGGGCTTAATTTCAATTATTTTCGGTCATCATCCTTTTGACCTACCCAGATAATTAAATTTACCCAAAACCCGAATACTAAATTTGACCTAATACATAGCTCGAGTTTCAGACACGGGTCCATGACCCATTTCAGCGTGCCGTGCGGCCATGCGCCTGGAATGGGGCCATGTGAGTGCTGTGCACTAGGGGCCTTTGGGCCCTATTTTTTCTCGTTTCTTGAATTTTTTTTCATATCAAGAAAAATCCCAAATTTATAATAAACATAAAAAATTAATTTTTCGGCTAAAAACTATAAAAACGCAGATTTAATAACGCATAAAAATTGCATTCTTCAAAAACAGACAATATGCACATCAAAAATCATATAACGAAGATCAAATATGCAGATCAAAGATTGACTCTGATACCACTATTGGGTTTCACAAAAAATACGCAGTGGAATAAAAATTACCAACAGTTATCATCTCTATTTGCATAGATGATTCTAAAAACTCGCTAAAACGTACCCGTTGTGGCGAAGTCGTTGGAAAATCCGGCTCTTAGTTTGATGTAGAGTTGATATCTCCAATCCTCGTATAATCCAGTCTTCTTGGAATCTCTGAAATTTTCTTGAAGTCTGATTTGAACACTGAACTTACGTCGTCTCTAAATTATCACGCGGATTGATGAAGAAATCCCTCTCCTTTTCCTTTGGTGGCGGACGGCTAGTGCTTATGGAGAGAGGGGAGAATTTTTTTTTTCTTTCTAGGAGAGGTGTGATTTGTGTAATTCTCTTCTAGGTCAAAAGTCTTTTAAGTGTAACCAAAAAAGAAAAAAAGTCTTTTAAGTGATACATTTAATATCACTTGACTTGTTGACCAAGACAAGACTCTAGAGCCCATGTTGAGCATCCAAGTGGATGCCCAACATGTCCATAATTGGCGTCCAAAGCGGACGCCCTTTACTTGGCTAGGCTAGTCTTGTATTTTAATTAATTCTCTATTATTTAATCAATTATTTATTATATCCAATAAATAAATAAATTAATTAAATAACTAAATTAATTTATTAATTTATTTCATCAAAAAATTAATTAATAATTAATCTTAACTATTTAAGTAATTATCTCATCTAATAAGCAATTAATTAATCATATTTAATTTATCCCATAAATTAAATCTCCTAGTTACAAATAGATTTTTTTTATTTTTCCTTATCAATCTTATAGCGCGACTCTTTAGGTTCATTTTGTTTGGCATGAGAGGAATCCAAAGGAAGTGGGTAACACCTAACCAGTCACGATGCCCACTTCATGGCCCAAACGAGAAATCGAGTGAATGGATCGTTCTACAACCTTCCAATCGTAAATGAAGTATACGTATAAACCTTTTGTTCACGTGTCCCAATCAATTGAGATTCACGGTAAAGTCAAAGTCACTGAACTTGACCATATGTATTAATTATAATAATATGAGATCATTGAGCTCGTTTTTTTGCCTTGTACAAATGAATTTATTGCTTTGGCCAAAGACTTTGATCTATATTATCTATAATCATATAGGACACTTTCTCATTCACTTATGAGAGAACAAGCCACATATTAGTTGTGAGCTAAGCCTACCACTTGCCCATCAAGTCGCATTTTGAGGTCGACCCCACCGACGGGTAAATTGGGTCTAACTACTTTGGTGACAGAATTGACATCACAAGTGTATCTTCAGCTTGATACTTCAGGTCATAGGTTCACTTATACCTATTACGAATAATTAGTTCTGTCATTAATAGTCACAGAGTGAAACCCATGTGATAAAACCGATGCAAGTCATATTCGAACATAACTGTTCCACTGATGTGCCTACAATCTTAAGCTCCCACCACCATATGGTGTTCGACTGGTACTCTCATGACAAAACTCAGATTGTACAAGTATTCCAAGTCTTTATTGTTTATTAAAGACTTCATATCACCTGTGAACTAATTAAGTAATCGAGATCAATCTCTATAGTGCCGATCTACTTAACTCATAGTGATGCGGTTCGAAATTACACCAAGAAATTGTGCAAATTAAACACGATTTATATTCTTTTTTATTAGTGGAGAATGACTAAAACCATAAAGAGTAATATTGGGACTTGAATATATAAAGAGAAAATGAGGAAAAGGATCTTTTATTTATCACTTGTTTTCTATGTTGCTGGAAAGAAGAATACAAAAATGGAAATTTCTCTCTTAAGAATTCCCAAAAATCCCCTTTACCAAATGAACTTTCTCCTATTTATAAGGCCATGAGGCCGACTCCTCTTCCCCTTTGACTCTCTTGGCCGATTTTTCCATGTTGTAGGGATATGAAAATCATATCCCTTATTTTAGGAGTAATCGGTTATGATCCGATGTGATTTGACTTTATCCATCTTTAGTCTTCCATCGGCTAGCTCTCCACGTGTCTTGTGTAGTTATCCCTTGACCTCAATTATGAGCTAACCTCTTCAGGTATCCATTCAACTTTACCTTGGTGATATCATGTTGCAATAAGATCTGTACCTCATCTTAGCTCAATAATATAATTAGAATTTCCATGCACATCATAAGTCCCCCAACTCTTGAGCGTTTGAAAGAATTTCAAAGTCTTGCGAGTATAATTATTTTGAGGCTGCTGATGAGCTTTGCTTTGAGGCTGCTGACGAGATTTGCTTTGAGGCTGCTAACGAGCTTTACGTTGAGGCTGTTGAAGAGCTTTTACTTTGAGGCTGCTAACGAGCTTTACTTTGAGGCTGCTGAAGAGCTTTTACTTTGAGGTAGCTGACGAGCTTTACCTTGATTGCGGCTAGCCCACATCCCTAGGGCCCTTGTATAGGATGCCTACACACTTTTTTGTAAGGCTTTGGGTCCTCTTGTTGACTTTATCTGATCACCTGCACATTTAATGTAATTTATGCCTAAATGTTCCACGGGGCTTCTTGAGTGCTTGGTTCTTTATAAGGCTTTTTTTTTAAAAATATATTTTTTATCCTTATTTTTATCTTTTTATTTTATTATTACTATTATTTTTTTTCATTTTGGTGCTTGCGTGTTCGCAAAGCTTTTCTTGGTGTTTGGTGTTTCACAAAGCTTTTTTTATGCTTGCGTGTTCGCAAGGCTTCTGCCTGCTTTTTCCCAGGGCTTCCTGTATATTTTCAATGATAAATGCCTGATTTTTCACAGGTCTTCCTGCATGAGTTAAATAGTAAATGTCTGGTTTTTCACAGGTCTTTTAATGATAAATGTCTGGTTTTTCACAGGGCTTTGTTTTTAGAACCCTGTATTTTGCCCTCGGGTTGCCCGGCCTTTCGCACACAGGACTTCTGTTTTTAGAACCCGACATTTCGCTCTCCGGTTGCCCGGCCTTTCGCACATAGGACTTTTATTTTTAGAACCCGGCATTTCGCTCTCGGGTTGCCCGACCTTTCGCACATAGGACTTTTATTTTATTTTTATTTCCAATGTGTTTCATGTACGAGTATGCATTCATGCATGAATATGTAAGGATGCTCGAGTAGAAGTACGATAAATAGAAATTGAGAGTAAGCATTCACCTAGTCATATAGGTCATAGTTAAATAGATAAAGAAACTTCCATATTGCACGTATAGATAATCGACAAGAAACAATACCAATGATGAAAAATTGAACTAACGCATTTAAACATCTAGAAGGAAACAAACAGAATTCAAATCCTAGCATGAATTAAAGTAATTAGACAGAAAAATGAACAACTGACTTAGAAAGCGGTAAAATGACTAACTTTTTTTTTTTTTAGGAGTCTTCCTCATTTCTCTTAGAGCTGGGTGTGCTCATAGAGCTAGACGGGAGCCTTCCTGATGGCGTGGTTGCGGTTCCCTGTCCTGCCTCCTATCTTTACCACGATACCTTACTGGTGATGGGCTTCTTTTGAACAACCTAGTGCTCTTCCCATGGTCCCATCAGATAAGCTCATGCAGGTATCCACTTTTGATCAAACGCTCTATCTCATTCAGCAAGTGTCGGCATGTATTAGTGTCATGCCCATAGTCCTTGTGGAACTGGAAGTATTTGTCAGATTTGGGATTGACAGGTCCAGTATAAGCACTCTGTGGCCACCTTAGGAGGTTCTCATGTTCTACCATTCTAAATGCTTGGGCGGGGGTAACTATCAAAGGCATACGTTGATTACTACGATAATCGCCTCTAGGTCTATCCGGGGAAGGGGGCTTCTCTGATTCCACCTCGATGTCCTTTTCATCTTGGTTCATTGTAGTGGCTTCAGCCCTTTTCATCTGAGTGGCCTCCTCCATATTCATGTACTTTTTCGCCCTAGTTAACAAGTTATCAAAACTGATAGGGGGCTTCTTAGCAAGGGACCTAAAGAATTCGTCGTCATTCAAGCCTTGGGCGAACGAGTTGGATAGCACTTCAGCACTAGCTGAGGGGACCTCGAGGGCAGTAGCATTGAATCTCTGTATATATCTTCGTAGGGGCTCTTTGACCCCTTGGTGCATGCTAAATAAATTCAAAGGTGTCTTCTGGTACTTCTTACTACTAGCAAACTGGTGCAGGAACAATGAGCTAAACTCCTTAAAAGAGTGAATAGAATTAGGGGCTAGCTGGTTAAACCACTGCTGAGCGCCCCATGTTAAGGTGGTACGAAATACTCGGCATTTTACTCCGTCAGAGTATTGATGTAGTAGAGCGCTATTTTCAAATTTCCACAAGTGCTCGGTTGGATCAGATGAACCATCATATTCTGATACATTAGGTGCACGGAAATTATTGGTCAATTCATCAGCTAGTATCCTCGGGCCAAAAGGAACTCCTCTTGGAGGGCCAGGTGCACCCATTCCCATGCGCTGCCTTATCCTCCTCATTTCTTCTTGCATATCTTCAATTTTTTCGATTACGTTGGCCCGGGGCAATCCAGTCGCCTCCACTTCAAGATGTCTTTGTCTCGAAAGGCCAGCGGTAGTTCCGAATACATTGGCCCCTAAAATCGCAAGATGTCCTCCTCTCTGGTAGATAACTGGAGATCCGCGGTCATCCCCGTGGGTACAGGCTGTAGTCAGTGGCGAAGCGAATGAGGTGGCATGTGGAGGGAACGCTATTCCCGGGATAGCTGATGGGAAAGCTATCCGGATAGTCGATGGGAAAGTCCCCGGGACACCTGATGGGAAAGTTGTCGGGATAGCCGATGGGAAAGCCTCCGGGACACCTGATGGGAAAGTTGTAGGGATAGCCGATGGGAAAGCCGTCGGGACACCTGATGGGAAAGTTGTTGGGATAGATCCCGTAGTATAAGCAGTTGAATGACCCGCATTGATAAAAGGTGGAGTTGCATAGGGAGTTACCAAGCGTCCCCACTGGTCTACCATTGAGGGAGCATTCCCTACAGGTAGCGTGTTGAGCAAATTGAAATGAGGTGCTCCCGGAGCTCCTCTTTCATGTGGCAGTCCCCCATTCTCGCTGGGTAAGAAGCCTAGAGTGGATGGGGGAGGAAGGCAACGGTTTGGAATCCATTTCCAGTGGATCTCGAGATGGATAATGACACTGGTGCAGGTGGGGCCGCACGCCCGATGTTGTTCCTAACAGTGGATTTGCATTACTTTCTTCAATTCGTGGTGTTCCTTCAGTGGTTGACATTGCCCTTTACTATCGGTTGAATTTGGCCAAATCAGGCAGTTCTGAAAAAATAAGCCTATCTAAAGCTACCATCCTCTATTCTCTACGAATCTTATATGGATAGAGAGCCAAGATAAATACCTACAACTATGATGAAGACATCCACAACTAATTCAGAATTATAAGGACCCAAAAATGTTCATGAACATTCAGCAGTGTTCGACCAAGGACTGTGCTGCGCAATGACGGTACGAAGATCACAGGCAAGGCTACGGGTCTCGTATCTTGTCAAGGCCAGTTGGAATGACTAGATGACGAGCAGATCTACAACTTTTGAGAAGGGAGAAAAGGCAGATTCGGCTTCGAGTTTTCTAAAAACAGCGCTTCAACAAACTCACGTCTCCAACTCAGATTTCCCACAGACGGCGTCACTTGATGCGATTCGAAATTACACCAAGAAATTGTGCAAATTAAACACGATTTATATTCCTTTTTATTAGTGGAGAATGACTAAAACCATAAAGAGTAATATTGGGACTTGAATATATAAAGAGAAAATGAGGAAAAGAATCTTTTATTTATCACTTGTTTTCTATGTTGCTGGAAAGAAGAAAACAAAAATGAGAATTTCTCTCATGAGAATTCCCAAAAATCCCCTTTACCAAATGAACTTTCTCCTATTTATAGGGCCATGAGGCCGACTCCTCTTCCCCTTTGACTCTCTTGGCCAATTTTTCCATATTGTAGGGATATGAAAATCATATCCCTTATTTTAGGAGTAATCGGTTATGATCTGATATGATTTGACTTTATCCATCTTTAATCTTCCACTGGCTAGCTCTCCACGTGTCTTGTGTAGTTATCCCTTGACCTCAATTATGAACTAACCTCTTCATGTATCCATTCAATTTTACCTTGGTGATATCATGTTGCAATAAGATCTGGACCTCATCTTAGCTCAATAATATAATTAGAATTTCCATGCACATCATATAGGAAGTAAAAAGATTGCACTGAAAACATGGACAAACGTTTTACACTACTTATAGATGCATATAAGATTTATGTGAAAACAAAACAATGCCTTTTATTATAAAATAAGAATGAATCATTTACAAGTGAGATGCCCTATACATTCTATCCTCTTTGGCATCTGAGGGCATAATCCTAACACGAGTATGCACAACATGTATGATCTCACCATGTTGAATGCTACGTTAGATGCTTTGGTCAATAATTTTGAGGGACTATAAAAATCGATAGTCTAGATAATAAGATAGCCTTAGTTTGGTACTTGACGACCTTCTCTGTGAAGATGTACATACTTTGCTTACCACTATATTATTTGTTCGATACCGTGTTGTTAACAATTATGACATCATCAGTGCGACTACAATTGAACCACGGTCCGAACAGTGAACCTTGAAATGGTAAATTTTCCGGTTTGATAGCCGGTTCGATTTTTAAAACATTGGTTGTAACTACAGATTGATTTACTATTGTCGAGATTAATGAAACCAATGTCGCATTTATCCTCGATGGCAGAGTATTCATCGTATGATTATCACGAACTAAGCCCATCAATGAATGCATGAAATTTTGTAGGGAATCTGCAAGATTCAATCAGAAAAGCTATGTAAAATTCCATTTTATCATTTATTACGGAAAATCAAATACTTTTTTTATCATTAAGTAATGCACCCAACTTCTCTAATGTGGAATTATAGTTTCACTAATTTAATTTCTTGTCTTTTTCAAAACAAAATTGCGCAAGCGATTCATGCTTTAACTACATACTATAACCAAAAACTGATCATTAAAACTTTGATAAATTAACTGACAGAACGGTTTCTATAAATTTAACCAAAAGTATATGAAATCATATAACTTAGAAGGCAGAACCTCCAAATAACTTTACCAAGACCAAACAGTAAGAAAGGAAAGAAAAAAATTGACTGAAAATACACTCTTTGGTAAGTAAAAGGAACATACTATACATTCTAGTACCATTCCTCAAGCATAATTCAAATTTAGTCAAATACACTAAAACCTCTATACATTAATATTCTCGGGGCCAGAGAAAAATATTACTATAAGGAGGTTATTTTTAAATAGAGGTTTACATATAAAAATTATAATTTTAAAAAAATAACTAATATACATTATTCGACACTTGGAAATGTGTCCCTTCATATTTTAAAAACATGAATTAAAAATATATATATATATATATATATATATATATATATATATATAAGATTCATGAATTTAAAAAAAAAAAACAAATGTACGTACATCATGCATGTACATTGTGTATATAAGATTTAGAAGATTCATTCATGTATGTATCTAGGAAATGTAAAAAAAAAAGTATGTACATCATGTATGCATTTAAAATATTCACTCATGTATGTTGTATCTTCGAAATGTCTTCTCATTTGTTTTCTTTTTTCTATACATATATAAATGCTAGCATAATCATGATAAGTATTTCATATCGTCTTAAGTTTAATGTAACATAATAATATTTGAAATTTAATGTCATTTTATTACTATATGGAGGTAAATTTCTTAAGGATGGTTCTAAAAAAAACATGAAATATTACAATGTAGAGTTTATTCTTATTCACAATTGGTCCCGAATTGGGATCATGATTTTTTATTATTATAAGGAACTTATTCTTATATAAAGTGAGTTCTTGTATAAAGGTTTTACTGTACTGACTTTAATTTCATACTTAATTCGTGAATTTCAACACTTCTAAGCAAAAAGAACTATGTTACTCCACTTAAGACTATGAACAAAAAATTTATTTATTGGATGATGATATTGATTCAAATCACACTTTTGAAGCACCAATAAAAATCAACATTGATATTCACCTACCAAAATTTTTCATCATTATCAATAAAACATATACCTATCAAATTTACTGAAAAAAATAATAATTAATAGGTAAATGAAGGATTAACCAAAAATAATCGACAAGAAATATTAATCACAGAATTTCACCGAAAATAAAAATCGCACTGTCAATTTGGTCTTCAAAAATGGTAATGCAGATCAAAGAAAGCAATACAAAATTCTCCAAAAATGATTAAATGCTTAAAGAAATAAAACAAAACACTATTACAGAAAAGGCTTATTACAACGATTTTTTTAGACCTATTACAGTGGTTTTAACCGCTGTAATAGGCAACGCTATAATATGGTTTAGACCTATTACAGTGGTTAAAAACCCCTGTAATAGGGATACACTATTACAATAGTTCTAGTCTGAACCGCTGTAATAGGATGTCGGATTTTTTATTTTTTTATATTTTGCACCCTATTATTGTAATATTCCTGTACAGTAAATAAACCAACCCAACAAATTTCAGCTGCACAGTAAAACATATTCAACATAAACAACAAAAACCCCAAACTTCAATATTACCATCTCTTTCCTCCAACAACAAAATTTTATAATCTCTAACAAATGATCACGTGTTAATTTACAATTAACTAATTAAATTTTATAAACTTCAATATTACCATCTCTTCCCAACTTCTGCTAGTACGTACTTTTGTCTACTTTCTTCAATATCAAATGCCAACTACATAAAACAAACAACAAAGTATATATGAAATTATATTTTAGAGAAAATTAAATCAACAAAAAATACATTGACACTTAGAAATATGATAATATCCAAATTACCTTGGTTTCATGCCAAATGTTTCTTTTTATTGGTGACGGGACTTTTCGCCAATTATTCATGGTAATCGGCACCTTCTGCCAAGCCAAGACTCCAATATAACTAACAAATGTTGATTTGTTTGGGTCAACTGCTTGGCCTCTATCATTCCAGCCGACAGGTAGCCTTATATCTTGACTTCTTGCCCTGATAACTTTTTTCATAGCTGTAACATCTCTCCGTATCTCCTTTTCATGACGGCTATTGTTAGGAATTTCATTTTAAATGTTTTGATGATGACAAATTAGGATTTTATGTTAGACCCCAAAATATGTAAGTTTGATTTTAGTAGAAATCATGTATAAGCTTTGAAGCGTTAGATTTGTAATAGACTTTATAGGTTTCGTTTTGTTTTTATTCTAGATTGTTAGGCTAAGAAGTCTTAGGCTGAGCGTTTGATGAATTATGAGTGAGCTTATCAGTAGTGAAGTTTGAAGACTCAAGCGCTCGAAGTCTGAATAAAGATGAAGTTTTCAAGAGTCCAAATGACTAGCTATATCAAGCGTCACCTTATAGGACAGAAGTGATTCAAGGATGGATAAGCGTCTATCAATGATGGATTTCACTTGAATTTATTTCCAAGTCCAAAAGGAGATCAATGCAAATATTCTCAGAGCATTAAGTGCCAACAGGCATTTAATTTAAATGCATTAAATGCTGATAAGAGCATTAAATGTGATAAGCACTTTCATACGTACGGAGAAGCCACCCTATTGGACTGTCAACTATTCATAGATTGCAGAACCAACTTTTGTGCAACAGATTTTCAGGAAAAAGGACAAAAGTGGTTCACTCGCGGAAGTGAGAGACACGCGCCTGTGCATGTGTGAAACGGACACTTTTTCCAAAAATGCCTATAAATAGGACTTCAACAATAAGCCAATAATAACGATCCACTCCAAGCCAAATTGCTATTGCATTGAAGTCTCATTCCTTAAAATCTCAGAAAAGCCAAAATATTCAAGCAAACATTCTCCTTGCTTTTCTTTAAATTCCTGAGACAGTCAACCAAATATCTCAAACATTCTTTTCGGAGAAACCTACACTACTATTGAAATATTTCCAGTTGTTTGAACTTTATCAAAATCAAACAAATCATTTAGAAAAACCTCATCCAATCCTCGCGATCTGTGTGAAGTCGAAGTTGGATACTTGCATTATTTCTGGGTGAAAGAAGCAAGAGGATAGAAGTGATTTGGAGCAGAAATCTATGTGATCAAGAAGCTCAAGTCATCAATATCCATATCTCCCTAATTTGTAGAAGTTTCTGTGTGATTCTTTGAGAACCATCTTAGTGGATTGCCTCCGAGTGTTCAAGGAGAAGAAGGACGTAGTTGGGATTACACCACCCAATGAACCTTACAAATATCGTGTTCTTTACTTTACAGTCATTTTACATATTATTATATCATTATATAAATCTGTTAAGTAAAACTCAAGTGAACGCTAAGCAACTAAGGAACCGTTTGTGACGCTAAAGATTTGAAACAAGAAGACAACAAAATCATTCCGTTGTGCTAACACTGATTAAAGAAGTGAACGCTTAAACCGATTTGGTTGTAGTATTCAAATCTTGAAATCTAAGTTAACTTTATAAAGCAGTCTTCATTAGACGCTCAGGTCAAGTGCTACTTCTCAAGCATCCAACGAATTTTTATACGAAATTTTTGAAGTCGAAAAAGACTTCAGAGTCTATTCAACCCCCCCTCTAGACCCTTTCGTATGCCACTTGGGACCAACAAGTTGTATCAGAGTGGTTAAAGTTGAATTTTAAAATTTCCAGCGTAACAGCTTGTTTAGATCCCCATTCAAAATTTAGTTGCTTTTAATTTGTTTTTCATGGCATTTTCTAAAGTTCCTAAGTTGACCGAGTCAAACTATGACTCATGGAAGGTCAAAGCTTTTACATATCTATGTTCATGTGATGATGAAATGTGCGATATTATTTCAGATGGACCAATACAAATTCTGAACGTTATTACCAGAGCGCCTGGAGCCACGGAAGAAACTCCAGATGGCTATGTTGAGAAGCCTAAACAAGAGTGGTCCACTGATGAGCGTCGAAGAGCAAAATTGGACAATGTTGGTCGAAATGCTTTGTATATGGCTATTGGTGATAACAACAATTTATTCAACAAAGTCAAATCATGTAATACCACTAAAGAAATTTGGGATAAGTTGGCCATAATCTGTGGTGGATCAGCTCAAATCAAGGAAAATAAGCTCTCCATTGCTAAAGAAAAATTCAACAGCTTTAAGATGTTACCTAACGAGACCCTAGAGCAATTGGACATAAGATTCACAGCTCTTGTTACGGAACTTACATCATTGGGAATGGATTTGAAAAACAGAGAAATGGTGGTTAAAATTTTCAAAAGTCTACCTAGTAGATTTTTGATGAAGACAACCGCAATGAGAGAATCTAATATGTTGGAACTTTTGAGTCCAGAAGACGCCTTTTCAGAACTCAAGGCATTTGAGTTTGAGTTAAATTCAGCCAGTGATGTTGTGAGTAGTCCGGTAATTGAATCTGGAGCGCTCGTAGCATCAATCAAGGGTAAATTGGGTAATAAGGGAAAAGGTTCAGATATCAGTGAGGATGAGGAACTAGCGCTTTTAAAAAGATTCAGAAAGTTCCTGAGATATGAAAATAAAAGAAATAGACCTAAACATCAAGGACACAGTTCATATCAAGTGCCTGCTCCAATACATCAACAGTTTCAAGCACCTCAGTATTCTGTTCCTACATCCCAAGTGCCTGTTCAGCACCAAGCGTCTGCTCAAAATCTCTCAGCGCCAGTGGTCTCAAAACCACACACTGCAAGGTTAACAAATGAACAAAAGATGAAAACCAATCTTTGTTATAATTGCAGGAAACCAGGGCACTACCAGGTAAATTGCCCTTATCCGAACGTATCTAAGCCTTCAAGGCAGGATTGCTTGGATAGAAACCAATTCAGGAGCAACCTTCGTCAACAAGGTTTGCTAGCGGAATCAGAACAAGCATCCGCACCTGAAGATTTGGAGTTTTCAGAGGAGAGTAGTGATGATGATGAGCCAGTGGATGACTCAGAGCTTATTTGTCTCATGGCCAGAGATGATGAAGCGTCTCCTAAGGTAAACACTGAATTATATCTTTCTCTTTCTTATGAAGAATTGCTTGACAAAGTCAAAAAATATTATAATGATTGTCAAGTTGCCGCCAAATTATACCAAAATCACTTTAATATTATTTCATCGCTCAAAAGTGATAAAGTGACGCTCAAAGCAGAGTTGCAAGTTCAGTAATAGTGCATTGAGAAAAACCAATTGCTTGAGAGCGAAATAATCCAGTTGAAAAGTGATCTTGATATAATAATCAAGAGAGAAGCTGAGCTGATTACTAGACTTGTTAAATCAGAACAGCTCGTCTCATCATTGTCTAAAGCATCAAGAAAGCTAGACAATGTGACTGAGGTAACAAGATTATTTGGTGAAAAGACCGGTTTAGGATGCAATAAATTCAGTAAACAACTAAACAAATCTAATGTTACGACAAACAACAAAGGAAAGGGTGTTTTCTTTGTTACCTTTTCCTTTGTTGAGAAAGGTTTACAAGGTCAAACACAAAATGAACCGAGCGACAACGGTATGAGGCCAAATGAGAAAGCTAAAGCTGACTCAGGCAAGGGTAAGGCAAAGGCAAATGATTCACAAAGACGGGTTCATCCAAACGCTCAGAAGGCTAAGGATAAACCTAATCACTGTGAATCAAGCGCTAAGCGTCCAAGACCAAAAGTGCAACCCAAGCCAGCGCCAAGGAAATACCAGCGTTAATATCCAAGGCAGTCAAGATCATATTATCAATACTATGATAACCATGATTATGACTATGATTATGATTACTAATATAATCGAGATATTATTATACACCTAAACAACACACACAACACAAGGTGAACAAAAAGCACACACAAAATAATGTGAAACCCAAGAAGGCTAGTATTCCTACAATGAAGAATAGGCAAATATGGGTTCCAAAAGTTCTAACTCAAACTAACAATGCTACTAATGTTAAAGGACCCAAGAAACAATGGGTACCTAAACAGAAATATAACTTCCCTTTTGATTGCAGGTACTTAGAGCTAGAGCCGATACATCTATTTGGTACTTCAATAGTGGATCGTCAAGGCACATGACTAGTTCCAAGGATCTATTGATCAACTATCGAGCTGCCAATGGTCCTCAGGTTGTATTTGGTGACAACTCCAAAGGTAAAACCAAAGGTATAGATACTGAGCATAGGGGGAACATCATGATAAGTGATGTTTATTATGTTGAGGGTCTGAAGCACAATTTATTACGCATAAGTCAATTATGTGATAAACGCTTTGAAGTCATATTCTCAAGCGACTGTTGCTATATAAATGATGCTAAGACTAAGTCTACTAAATTGAAAGGTAAAAGAACTAACAATGTATATTTGGTAGATTGGAGCTCAACAACTGACAACAACCCAACATGTCTTGTTGCTAAAAATGAATCTAAAATGGGTTGGTTATGGCATAGAAAAATGAATCACCTCAACTTTAAGACAATCTCTCAGCTTATAAATCTAAATCTTGTAGAGGGATTACCAAAAGGACCATTTCACAAGGATTGCTTTTGTGACGCTTGTCAAATGGGAAAACAGGTTAAATTATCTTTCAAGAGAAAACCTCATCTATCTACCACTAGAATACTTGAACTACTTCACATGGATCTATTTGGACCTGTTCAAACGATTAGTGTGAACGGTAAAAAGTATACCTTGGTGATAGTAGATGATTTCTCTCGATTTACGGGGGTGGAGTTACTTTCATCCAAAGATGAAACATGCGACAAGTTAACAATGCTTATTCGGCAACTTCAAATATTGAAAAATCTTAAGGTTGCAAGAATAAGAAGCGATCACGGTACTGAGTTTACTAACAAGGTTGTTGAGAAGTTTTGTGCAGAGAATGGAATACATCATGAGTATTCAGCTCCCAGAACTCCCCAACAGAATGGTGTTGCTGAGCGCCGGAACAGAACAATTAAGGAAGCCGCTAGGATGATGTTAGCAGAGTCCAAGCTTGCTCCTAGGTTTTGGGCTGAAGCAATCAACACTGCTTGTTACACTCAAAACTGTTGCATGATCAACAAACAACATGAGAAAACTCCATATGAAATGTGGAGGGGACGTAAGCCAAATGTTTCATATTTCACGTCTTTGGTTCTAAATGTTTTATCCATAATAATGGATCCCAAAGCCTAAAGACATTTGATCCTAAAGCGGATGAGGGAATCTTTCTAGGCTACGCTAAGAATGGAAAGAACTTTCGCATCTTAAACAAGATCAAATCAAAGGTTGAGGAATCTATTCATGTTGTTTTTTATGATGCTAACCAAGAACCGAGTAAGGTTAATATGAATGATGTAGGAATTGAAGATCTATGTCATCAAGCGTCTAAGATTACCATTGATGATGATAGTGACGACGATGATGACATCTCAGTGCCACCTCCTAAGATTACTCGTGAGGACATTTTAGATAACAATGCAAGATCTGCTGATGATCATGAAGAGAGTGATCATCAAGAGCAAACAAGGATCTGTAAACTTGAAGTGCCTATGCAATAAGATAGTCAAGCGTCTAATTGACAAGCGCCTGTTCAACCTCTTAACCCTTTCCAACCAAATAGACTATGGCTACATGATCATCCACCTGAGCAGATTATTGGAGATATTGAAGCGCCTGTTAGGACTTGAGCCGCTACATTCAATGAGGCTATGTTCGCAAGCTTTCTATCTCAAATGGAACCTAAGAAAGTGGATGAAGCGCTAAGTGACCCAAGTTGGATTGAAGCCATGCAAGAAGAGCTTAATCATTTGAGTGTAGTAAGGTTTAGACGCTAGTACCAAGACCAACTCACCAAGGAGTTATTGGAACTAGATGGGTTTATAGCAATAAGATGGATGAGAATGACATTGTGATAAAGAACAACGGCAGACTTGTAGCTCAAGGATATTGCCAAGAAGAGGGTATTGACTTTGATAAGACATATGCTCCTGTCGTCTGTCTGGAAGCAATTCGCATGTTTCTAGCGTATGCAGCGTTCAACAAGTTTACAGTGTATCAAATGGACGTGAAGAGTGTCTTCCTGAATGGTAAACTCCAAGAAGAGGTATATGTGGAGCAACCACAGGGATTCATCAACAACCATGGTAAGGGTATGGTTTACAAGCTAGACAAAGCACTTTATGGGCTTAAGCAAACACTCCGAGCATGGTACGACACTCTCTCTATTTTTCTTATTGGTAAAGGCTTTTCAAAAGGAAGCGTTGATACAACGTTATTTGAAATTACCAATGACGAAGATATTCTCTTAGGTCAAATTTATGTTGATATTATATTTGGTTCTACTAACAAGCGTCTGTGTGAGAAATTATCAAAAATGATGCAAGAACAATTTGAAATGATCATGATGAGTGAATTAACTTTCTTCTCAGGATTACAAGTTAAACAACTCCCTAATGGCATATTTATTAACCAAGCTAAATACACGCGAGATATGATTAAGAAATTTGGTATGGAAAATGCATCATCTTCAAAAATTTCAAAGAGCCAAACGCTTAAGTTAGATAAAGATGAAAGTGGGAAGAAGGTTGATATCACTAATTATAGAGGTATCGTTAGATCACTTCTTTATCTTACTGCTAGTGGACCTGATATTATATTTTCGGTATGCATGTGTGCACGATTTCAAGCTGATCCTAAAGAGTCACACTTAATTGTTGTCAAGAAGATCCTTAAATACCTAAAAGGCACACAAAATGTGGGCTTATGGTATCCAAGGGACTCTCCTTTTGAACTAATTGGTTACTGTTAGGTCTCATATTTTACATATTTTCATTATAATTTACCTCACATTTATCTTTATTTTATGTCTTGTTGTTAGTCTTTTCCTTTATTTTTAGCCTAATTTACGTATTTTGATTTCTAAGTCGTTTCAATGCTTTTGTAGGCAAAAAAGCGATGATTTTGATGAGTTGAAGGAGTATTTATTACGAGAATAATGAAAGTTATCCAAGAGGATGTGAAGAAATGCATTAGAAAGGCTAAACGAGAATGTTTCGTTGAAGAAAAATGAAGAGATAAAATTCTGCACAGGCAGATTGCACAGTTGTGCAGATATTCTGCACAGCTGTGCAGCTGTGGATTTTTATATTTTTGTGGGCCGATTTTATGACTTGGATGGGCATAATTTATGTATCTAAGACTCCTTTTTAGTAAAAAAAAAAGTGGCAAAAACGTTTTATAGGCTAGAGTGAGGTGGAAGAGGGATTATTCTTGAAACAAGTAGATCTTGGAGAGTAGATCTTGAAGAAGAGAAAAGTAGATCTTGGAGAGGAGTTCTTGGAGAAAAGCTTCATCTTCTCAAGTTGTATTCTTCCAATCCTCCATTGTTGAACATGAGTAACTTTATGTTTATGCAATTTATTTCTTTTTTTTCTTTAATTATGCATAGCTAAATTATTTTCTAGGGTTTAAGATGCAGTCTTGTGTATTGATTTGAATTATTGATGATTTATGGATGTAATTTCTTGTTTGGTTTATCTATTAATGAGTGTTTAATGCTTGTAATTGCTTGATCACCAATTGCATGATTTAAGATGAATTAAGAAGTACCGGGAGGTGAATTAGTTTATCGGTTCAGATTTAATAGACATGTGTAAATTGCTTAATAGGGATATTGGTAATTTTGCATGAGACTAGTTAAACAATATTCATAGAACTTAATGGATTCATCTAAATTAGTTTTTGATCATGGGAGTGACGTTAATTAATTTTGGTGGGTACTTATGAAAATCTCGGGAGAGTATTCATGTATTTAAGGAAATTGGGTCTTTAATTTAAACAAGAATGATAATCCATTGAAAGTCAATAATCCATAGAAATACCTTGATGAAATCTTAATCCCTAGGCCTTTCGTTAATTAATTGCTCGTTTCAATTATATTTGTGTTAATTATTTATAATTAATTTTGTTTTTATAAATTTCTGCTTTTAATTAGTTAAAATCTCAAATCTTTGATAATCGATAGTCTAAATAATAAGATAAACTTTGTTTGGTACTTGATAACCTTCCCTGTGGAGACGATCTTACTTTCACTATCTTACTTTCACATCTTCCAACCTAGCCCGTCGCGTCACCGGCGCCGTCTCACAACCGCCGCCTTCGACCACCCATCTCCGATCAGCAACACCAAGAACTCGAGCTCCGCCGTCATCACCGCCTAGAACCAGATCCGGCGTCGCTTTCGTCTCACCGTGCCGCCGTTACTCCGCCATCACAAAATCCCACTCCTCCCGTCGAGTCCAGCCACCACCATCCAACGCTGCTCGATTCCGCCGTTCAACCACCTTCCACCGGAGCCATTCCATCGCCGTAGTCCATCGCTGCCGCCACTAGTCGCGCCACCTCACCGCCGTTTTCCGTCTACTTACAAACTGACACCGTATCAGCCGCGCCGTCACCGCCTGTTCTCCGTTGCGTGCCTATCGCTACCCATACAGATCCGACTCCTTCTCGTCGAATTCCACCTTTACCGCCGTCTCAACCACGAAGCATCGACGACCAGTCGCCGCACAAATGCCGCCGCCGCAGTCTCATCTTTCTTCACGCACCCAGTCGTCTGCTCACACGCGCCGCTGCTCCCCGTTCAGTCTCACCTCCGCCGCCACTCGCCGCTGCACACTCCCACACTTCAAATTGCTCTCCACCGACGCCGTCCTCTCGTCTAGATCAGCAACGAAGCCGTCGCCTCAAATGCCGCTCCACTCCGCCGGGACAGATTGCGACTCTCAACCTCCACCGCGTCGTAGCTGCACAAATCCGCCGCCGTCTTTTCACTCTGACCGGGATGTGGCTGCTGCTTTGGGCACAAAAAAATAAATAAATAATTTGGGCGATTTCAGCAGATTCCTTCCAGCAGGCCGTGTTTGGTTTTTTTTTTCTCGATATGACGAAGCGAGCTTGAAAAGAAACGGGGTCTTCCACTGACTACACACTACAACTGATCAATAAGGCAACTACCCACTCCCGGGCCATCGCTCACATTCATAGGGGAGTATTTCTGTCACTATTCTTTTAATTACATTTTGGTTCCGTTCTTGAATATCGGTTTCACTTGCTTACATTGAGGACAATGTGATATTTTAAGTGTGGGGTGGTTTGCATGACGTGAATTGTGATTGAGTATATTCAATTGCTAAAGTGTGGGGTAATGTGGTTAAGTGGTGAAAGAATTGGGCATACCTCAATTTTCTGTTGAGTTGTTGCTGAAAATTGGTTAATTTGTTCACAATATTTGTGTTCACATATTTGAGCTCTTGACTATATAAACATATGAATCTGATTTCTGTACATGGATACTCTTTTTATTAAGTTTGATCGTTGAGCTTGAATTTTGTGAAATTTTTATGCATCTTTACACACTACACACGAGTTCTAGTAAAGGGGATTGATCGGGGAGATAAAAGCAATTACATATTTTTGATACATGGTGATATTAGAGGAAAGTCGAGAAAATAGAAAAAAGAAAAAAAAATCGATGAAGAAAATAAGGAAAGAAAGTTGATTCAGTGGTTAATGAAAGCTAAAATCATCCAGTTTCGTTTCTAGCCTTTGTCACTTGAGTGATTAAGTCCGTTGGGGTGTCTTGACACCTAGTGCCTTAAAACCAACTAGTTTGAGAGTCATTGGCTCAAAACTCGTTACCAGGGTGACATAGAAAGCTTGACTAGCGAAACATTGCACGGGTTGATCGATTGTGAATGAAGGAGAAAAAATAAAGATGAAATATGATAGATGTTGTGTTTTTGCTTGAAATATACGAAATGTTCCCTTGCTAGAATTCATAAATCAAGCACGAATGGATGTATATGAAATTGAACTTGTTTGGGATTAGTGTGATGACTTGAGAGTAAAGATGTTCATATGTGGAAAAATAATGATTCTATGTGTTTATTGGTTTGTGTGATGATTGTGGGGAGTCATAAATGTTGTGACTAGTTGCTGATTTGATGCACGGTGAGACAGATAGACGATTGTCATGAATTTTGTGGGTATATTCTCTGCAAACCCTCACGAGACAAAACTCGTCCACTAGGGGTAACCTAGGGGTTTAACGGCTTGTTGCACATGCTAAGTGCAATCGTGTTCCCTACGAAAGTGGTGTTATCTTTATTTTTGTTTTTGTTTTGTTTAGATTTACTCGAGGACGAGTAAAGGTTAAGTGTGGGGTGCTTGTTAGGTCTCATATTTTACATATTTTCATTATAATTTACCTCACATTTATCTTTATTTTATGCCTTGTTGTTAGTCTTTTCCTTTATTTTTAGCCTAATTTACGTATTTTGATTTCTAAGTCGTTTCAATGCTTTTGTAGGCATAAAAGCAATGATTTTGATGAGTTGAAGGAGTATTTATTACGAGAATAATGAAAGTTATCCAAGAGGATGTGAAGAAATGCATTAGAAAGGCCAAACGAGAATGTTTCGTTGAAGAAAAATGAAGAGATAAAATTCTGCACAGGCAGATTGCACAGTTGTGCAGATATTCTGCACAGCTGTGCAGCTGTGGATTTTTATATTTTTGTGGGCCGATTTTATGACTTGGATGGGCATAATTTATGTATCTAAGACTCCTTTTTAGTTAAAAAAAAAGTGGTAAAAACGTTTTATAGGCTAGAGTGAGGTGGAAGAGGGATTATTCTTGAAACAAGTAGATCTTGGAGAGTAGATCTTGAAGAAGAGAAAAGTAGATCTTGGAGAGGAGTTCTTGGAGAAAAGCTTCATCTTCTCAAGTTGTATTCTTCCAATCCTCCATTGTTGAACATGAGTAACTTTATGTTTATGCAATTTATTTCTTGTTTTTCTTTAATTATGCATAGCTAAATTATTTTCTAGGGTTTAAGATGTAGTCTTGTGTATTGATTTGGATTATTGATGATTTATGGATGTGATTTCTTGTTTGGTTTATCTATTAATGAGTGTTTAATGCTTGTAATTGCTTGATCACCAATTGTATGATTTAAGATGAATTAAGAAGTACCGGGAGATGAATTAGTTTATCGGTTCAGATTTAATAGACATGTGTAAATTGCTTAATAGGGATATTGGTAATTTTGCATGAGACTAGTTAAACAATATTCATAGAACTTAATGGATTCATCTAAATTAGTTTTTGATCATGGGAGTGACGTTAATTAATTTTGGTGGGTACTCATGAAAATCTCGGGAGAGTATTCATGTATTTAAGGAAATTGGGTCTTTAATTTAAACAAGAATGATAATCCATTGAAAGTCAATAATCCATAGAAATACCTTGATGAAATCTTAATCCCTAGGCCTTTCGTTAATTGATTGCTCGTTTCAATTATATTTGTGTTAATTATTTATAATTAATTTTGTTTTTATAAATTTCTGCTTTTAATTAGTTAAAATTTCAAATCTTTGATAATCGATAGTCTAAATAATAAGATAAACTTTGTTTGGTACTTGATAACCTTCCCTGTGGAGACGATCTTACTTTCACTATATTATTTGTTCGATTCCGTGTTGTTACGGACGGTTAACAGTTACTCAGATGTAGATTTTGCAGGTTGCAAAATAGATCGTATGAGTACTAGTGGAACATGTCAATTTCTAGGTGATAGGTTAGTTTGATGGCATAGTAAGAAACAACAATCCATAGCTACCTTTACAGCTGAAGCCGAGTATGTAGCTGCAAGAAGTTGTTGTGCACAAGTGTTATGGATGAGGCAACAACTTAGAGATTATGGTATAATCCTAGGTCCAACCCCCATTCATTGTGATAACCAAAGCGCTCTAGCCATGACTCAAAACCCTGTTCTTCATTCCAGATTCAAACATATTGACATTATATACCATTTTCTTCGGGATCATGTTCAAAAGAAAGATATCTCCATGCACTTTATTGGAACTGACAAACAATTGGCAGATATCTTCACCAAAGCGCTCATTGAACAACGCTTTCTCACTTTGAGAAGTGAACTAGGTACGATTGATTTAAATGCTTAATCATCATGCATCAAATTTTATTAGACATAATTTAGGGAAAATCCATCTTATTTATGTTCATATTTGTTGTAAAGATGTTGCAAGTTATCAAATTTAGGGGGAACATTAAATTGTACTTGGAACATATCTGTAAGAGTCAATAATCAAAATTTTCATATGCATAGATTATCAACGCTCATAATTATTTATGCATAACGTGTTGGATGCTCAATTATAAAAATATTTTGATCTCAAGCGTCAACATAAATCTTACAAGTGGTATGTGTTAAGCGTTGAACAAAATCCATTCAACACTTGATATAAAATTCATGCATAAATTTTACACGCTTCTTGAAGTAGTGGATAGACTCAAAACTCTATTTTGGACTCTATTCACACACTTCTATCACATCAAACCCAGGGGTAATCATTAATTTTAAAATGACGGTTCAGTAAAAGAACGTGTCTACCCACACTGAATATTTCAAACCTTTTGAAATTCGAAAAGGTAACTGCAAAAGTAACCTCGAACGTCAAACTTAACTTTGTATTTATCCAATGCAGTTTCCAAATTTTTTGCACATATTTTATTGGGATCTTCAGCACAAATTTAATATTACTTAAAATTCATCCAAATATTAAATAAGCAGTTACTTCTCTCTCATCTATAAATTCAAGAAATTGCAGAAGTATTTTCTTTTATCACTCATATCTTCTAAAAAGCTATCTGCAAAATTCTCTCTCTTTCTCAAAGTTATCTGCTTCCAATCTCTTCAAACCTCTCTAAAATGGCCCCCAAGAAATCTTCAAAAATTGTTGCTACATCTTCTTCATCAAATCCCCAAGCTGAAGTACATGTAAATCTAGGATTTTTGGTTGATTGGGATTATCTTTACTCCCAACAACATTTTCCAGGTCGTAGCATCTTTCTCTCCTTTGAACAACAAAATCTAAAAGCCTTAATGACCGGTCATCATCAACTTCATCTAGAGGCTCTCAAAGAATTATATGAGAATGCCCAACTTTCCGATGATGGTCGTTCTATTACATATCTATTCCCTGAGTTTCCCGATACTGCTTTCACCCTTACTGCAAAACTTGTTGCCAACTTCTTTCAACTTTCCAATGAAGGGATTTTGCCCTCTGACGTCGGTGTCGGAGACTTCTCTATTTTTTGGGAACACATAAAATTACTCGAAGATTCGTCCAATTCTCACAATTTCAAGAAAAAAGAGTTGAAGCCGAAGTATCAAATTATGGCCGACATCTGCGCCAAAATTCTTGAGTGCAGAGCAGGATCGTTTGACAAGATTAGTCATTTACAATTTCAGATGATTGTGGCTATCGCTAAGAATTACGAGATTAACTGGCCTAGGTTTATTTTTGAGCGTATTGCATCAATGTTGGGGAAGAAGCCTCCCCCCAAACTTTATGGCTCAATTTTGAGTTATATCCTATATCGTAGCGGTCATGTTCCAAGCGCTGGCACTGCCGTTCCAAAACAAAAGTTTTTGGGTAAGAAGATGATCTCATCCCTTCTTCACCCTGCTGCTATTGGTGGAGCTGCGTTGCCTAAAGAAGAACGCACTAAACGCAAAGTTACAAAGCTAAGCAAGAAGAACGAGGAGGAAATGCTTCACAGGATCGCTACAACTGAGTTCTATAAAGACTATCCTGAGTTGTCTTCTCCCATTGAAGAGCGCCTAGCAGACGTCATTTTCGACTTGAACGTCAAGAAATCCAAGGTTGCTCCTCAAGAGCCTTTGAAGAGGAAGAAACTGTCATCCCCTCCTCCCTCACCCATTCACTTCGAGAAGACTGCTGAGGAAGAAGAGCAAACAGAAGATCTTAAGCAGCAAAAAACAATTGGATCAATTCCCGCTGAATCTGAGGTAATTTACATTACCACCGCTCATGAAAAATCTGTCTCTTTAACACAACAAAAGATTCGCACTCCAGCAGCTAGAAAGCTAACTGATCCTCGTGGTATTTCACAGTCAAGCGCCCCATTGAGCATCAGACGCTCAAGAACCATCAGCTGCTCAAGCTGATTTGCAACAGGAACCTGAGGCTAGTGAACCCCAAGTTCATCCTTTGGAGCCCATTGCTGAGACTAGCGCTCAGGGTAAGAAATTTCTTCTACCAAGGCCTTCTCTCAATTTTCTACCCTGTGTAGAAAATTTAGTTCTTAAGGTTTGTTTCTTTCTTTCAATTCCTTTAGTTGCCGATGTTAAAGCAGACACTGCTACACTGTTTCAGAGAGCATGCCAGTGGAATTTGATGTGGATCTTTCAGCAGTTGTGGCCATCGCTCAAGAAGTTGCTGCAAACGCTGAAGGTGATCTCCCATACACTGTGGGTGGATCAGCCACTAGGCATTGGGTGGTGCTAGATAGAGATATAGACCATTCCGCTCTCCCTCCGGTTGTACTCAATGAAGACTTTGCTCCGCATGAGGACTTTGAAGAAGCCTATGTGCATGCAGAACATTGTATTCAAGAAGCAATTGAGTACGATGCCTGGTTCAATCGAATTCTCTTTGATACAGCGTTGTCAGAAGCTCAGAAAGATGAGCTCATTTGAATTGCATTCGAGAATCCAGCGCCTCCCCAGAAAAAGGCCAAGAAGACTACAAAGTCCAAGTCTTCTAAATCCAAGTCTTCTACTAGTATTGCAGACCCAGAAGCCCCCAAACGGACTTTGGCTGATATTCTTGCTGATATCTCCGCCTCTAAACCTGCTGAGCCCCAGAAAGCTCCTGAGCCCGTGAAGAGGACTCTAGCTGAAATTAATGCTGCTTACTATGATAATCATTTGCACAGTGAACCAGAGGCTAGGCCACCCTGGAATGAGACGCTTAACTTTTATGATAGATATTCTCCCGTTCCTCAAAGTCCAAGTGAGGAGACGCTCAACAAGCTCGGCTACTCTCACTATCCTGAGACAGTCGCTTATTACTCCAATCTTGAGAGAGCAAAGCCCCTCCGCTTATGGAAAGCTAAAGGAATCACAATTCCTGACAAGCCAGCAGATTTGAAGCAAATGATTTCTCGCGAAGCATAGCTGTACTTTGAACGAGTGTGGCTTGGAGATTACAGTCTAGCTCTTCAGCGCCTCCTTACCTTGAAGGACATTCACAATCGCGGATTTAGAGCTATCATTGCAGCCGGATCAGAATGGCTTCTTCAAGAGGCTGAATGGGTCAAGGCATATGACTTGAAGCGCCATACTATTGAAGAAATGGTCGCTAGCCCAGCATTGTTCAATCAAGCTATTCATGACAAACGCAAACACTTTGCTCGCTACTATCTTGATTCCCGCATTCAGCGCCTCAGACCTATTCTATCTTTATTAGATATTCGACAACCTGTTGAAGCATCTCTTTGACAAGCGCTCGCTGAACTCAGTCAGTCCGGACTTGTTCCAGAATTGAGCAGTGCTCCCAGTGGCGAATCTTCTAGCGCTAACGTGGAAATAGACGCTGAGCAGTGCTATGAGTTTCTCTTTAACAGAATGAGACTCAGAGATGATGTGCTACTCTTCGACCGTATTTTTACTCAGCACGTTGTCACAGCTTCCGGAGCCTCTATTAATGCCTTCTCAGGCTTCATATTTTTGGATTCCTATCCCCAGGAGTTAAGTGCTCACTATCAGAGGGTAATTGACTTACTCGAAGGTCATTGCAACCCAGCGCTTACTCAAGCTGTATTGCCCTACTTGGAGGACTACTGCAAGCACTACATTTCTAACCTTCCAGACTTTCCCGCAGATAGGTCGCTGTTCTTCAGCAAGGAGAAAACCAATGACTCTCTATTCTTTATTCTAAGGTCAAGCGCCAGGTTAACTCTAGTTCATCCTATCGACGCTATTGGTCCTATGTGGGTAGCTGCCAGAGAAAGCCCTCTTTCTATTTTGGTGCAAGAAATACTCCAACCCTCTACTTCAGAAAATATCTCTTGGTTGGATGTTATGCCAATGACGGGAATGATTCCTGCAGAAATCTCTTCAGAATCATCTCTATTTCCATCGTTGCAGTGGCTCTCACAATTTCGTCAGCTTTTTTCTTCAACGCCACGTCTTGCAAACATTGCCTTTAAGTATGAGAATACTCTTATTCCTATTCTCCGCGAAGCGTCATCTGAGGAGGACGTGGAGACAATCTTCGAGGAAGAAGCCCCTATCAGCGCTCTCATTCCTGCTGATATTTCAAGTGCTTCGGCGGAGACACCAACTGTCGATTCGGAGGAACCTCTCGAAAGAGATCCAGCGCGTGGTAAAGCCGTTGCTTCCAAAGAACCTTTGCCCACTCAGGTGCATTCCTCCAGCGACTCTGAAAGCAATGATGATCTTGATGCTCAAGATTTTCGGACAGCGGTTAAAAATTCTCTTGCTCATATCCAAGGTTCTTGCTCCCGTATAGAAGAACAAGGGAAATCAACGCTGTATCAAGCTTAAAAACTTCTTGCCGCTGACATTCGCAATCCAAACAAGCTTACCATTATAGTGTCGCATCGCCTATCACCGACCTTTCATCCAATATCGCTTAGTCGCTTTTCGAAAATGCAACTGCAGCCGCAATTGCTGCTCAAGTCGCTCTTCTGATCGATGAGGTTAAGCTCTTGCGCAGAGAACTATCTGAGCTTCGCTCGTTACAACCTCAACCTCTTGATGCTGATGTCAAGAAGGCTAAAGAGAAAGAAAAGTCGTAGTCCAAAGCGTCCATCTCTAAAACAGATAACAAGCACTGGCGATCTATGTTCGAGGAGATAGTGAGTATAAAGAAAATGCTTACTAAGAAGCGAAAGCATAGATATTATCAAGGCAGGAACTTAGTTCCGGACTTGGACGTAGAGTTCTTAGAGAGTATGGGTTTTCACCCACATGCCGGACCGCTTAGAAGACCTATCAACTGGAAATCCACTAAGGATAGAAGACAAGACATTTACCATGACTTAATCCGTGAACTTGGAATCCCTCCGAGGGATTGGGTGGAAAGGTTGATGGAGCTGAACGAAAGCGCTAGAGAACGAAGACATGACTACAATGAAGTTCAGCATACAACCATGATAGATGTTGATAGACTTCTCCTGGACTTGGCAACTAAAATCTTTCAAGAAGAGAACAGGAAGCGACAGAAAAGATGATCAATTATATTTCTATTTTTTGCTTTCCTTATTTTTCAGCATAATACATGTACGCTTACCTTTATGATAATTGAATGAATGTGTTATTGCTGAAACAACTTGTTGAGGTTAATCTAACTTTAACTAACTTAACTAACTTTCCAAACGCTAACTTATGATCTCTTGTGACTTTTCTTTGAACTCTTAATTTATAAAAGAGTTATAAGAGTTAAGGTCTTGACATCATCAAAAAGGGGGAAATTGTTAGGAAATTTCATGTCAAATGTTTTGATGATGATAAGATAGGTTTTATGTTAGACCCTAAAAATATGTAAGTTTATATTTTGTTAGAACATGTATAAGCTTTTGAAGTTATCAAATTGTAAATTTTTAATTAAGGCAATTTATCTTTATAGCTTTAGACTAGTATCTAGCACTTGAGCTAAGATAGAATTCTAGGTGAGTCTATCAAGGTGAAATTGAAGATCAGCGTCTGAAGACTTTAAAGATGAGAGATTCATTAAGCTGGTGTGAAGCGCTTATGAATTAATTCAGAATGACTCTCGTAATTAAGCACTTGTCGTCACCTGAATTTAATCCGAAGTCAATATGTTATTAAATGCAATTAACGGACATTTATTTCCAATGGGAAATAAATTCAAATGCATTAAATGCTTGATAAGGACATTAAATGTGATAAGGACTATTGACGGTACGGATGTGCCTTCCCATTGGTTGTCAACTCCAAGTAGGTCTGCTACCCACTCTGTGCAGCAGAATTTTCAAAGATGTCAGAAAAAGACTAAGTCACGCTCCTCATGCTTCTCACGCCCCTGCTTATGTCCAACGGACAAATCCCGAGAATAGTCTATAAATAGATACTCACAGCTCAACTAAATATCGAGAATTATTCACTTACGCTGTTGAAATCTATATTCAATTTCTAAAGCTCAAATCCTCCATAACCAAATTTTTGTTGAGCTTAAACATCTCTACAGCCAAATTAATATCTCTTACCTCTTCACAGCAGGACATAACCTTTCAAAGAGATATTACCAAAGTATTTGACCTTTTCAAATCAAACAAAACTGTGATAAAAACCCATCAACCTCTTCCATTTGTGTGACGAAATTATTGAAGACAAAGCATTATTTCTAAGTGAGAGAAGCATTGTCAGAAGCAGATCTTAGCCGAGTTGAAATCTGTGTGATCAGGGAACTCGAGATCAAGCTTTCTTCAATTTTCTATTGTGTTGAAGTTGTCTGTCTGAAACTTCGTGATTCATTTTTATTGAATTTCTCCTGTGTGGAAAGGAGTAGAAGGACGTAGTTGGGATTACACAAACCCAGTGAACCTTACAATTCTCGTGTCTTATTTATTTATTGATTTGCTATCTACATTCATATTTTATCATATATTCTGAAAAAGACAAGTAAAACGATTAAACGACTATTTAACCAAAACGAACGCTAAAGCTCTAAAATCATTTCCGTTGTGCTAACCCTGATTAAGCAATCTAAGCTTTACCCTACTTTGGTAAATTGCTAAAATCACTAAGTCTAAGTTATCTTCTCTGTAGCGCCTGACCTAAGCGCTCAGCTTTATAAGTGTTCAAATCTTTGAAAGTGATACGAATTTTTGAAGTCGAAAAGGACTTCAGGGTCTATTCAACCCCCCCCCACCCCCCGTCTAGACCCTTTCGTATGCCATTTGGGACAAACACACAACATGGGACTTTGGAAGTCTGCAACATTAGAATCTGCCAGATACTCTGTGCAAAATGTAATGGCTTCATCAACTATGTACCATTCAACAATGCAACCTTCCGGTCGACTACGATTTTTCACGTAGCCTTTCAATACCTTCATCCAACGCTCAGCCAGATACATAGATCTCTTAAAAGCCGGTCCACATAGGTGTGACTCTCTAACTAAGTGAATAGGTAGATGAGTCATTATATAAAAAAAAAACAGGTGAAAAATACATCTCAAGCTCACACAAAGTGATGAGAATTTGTTTTTGAAGTGCAGGAAATTGCTCAGGATCAAACACTTTGCTCCACATTGCTTTGAAGAGGAAACACAATCTAGTTATCGTGTCTCTCACCTTTTTTGACAAAATGGCCCGTATAGCAATTGGTAGCAAATGATCCATGATTACATGACAATTGTGAGTCTTCATGTGCTTTAACTTCAAGTCATTCATTGATACAAGACTGCTAATGTTTGAATAATACCCTTCTGGAACTTTCACTCCATTCAGAAATTCACATAATGCAATTTTTTCTTCCCTGAATAGAGTGTGAGCTGCTGGAGGCAAATAAGTACGTTTCCCCTTATTTGTTGGTGCCAATTTTCCTCTTATCTTCATTTCAACCAAGTCTAGCCTTGCCTTTACGCCACCTTTTGTCTTTCCGGGCACATTTTGAAGTGTACCAATGACACTATCAAATATATTTTTCTCAATATGCATAATATCAAGAAAATGTCTAGCATGTAAAGACGTCCAATACGGCAACTCAAAGAAAATTGACCTCTTTTTCCACCCAGTTTTTTCAAGGTCACTTGCAAAAGTATTTCCAAATTTGACCTCCAAGTCTTTTACATTCTCAAACACTTCTTCACCAGTCAAGCACTTAGGAGCTCGGCCTTTTTCTATATTCCCATTGAAAGCTTTCTTCCACCGACGATATCGATGGTTCCGATTTAGCCATCTCCGATGCCCTTGGAATGCATATTTCTGAGAGTGTGTCAATCGATATTGATCTGTACACTTGACACATATGGGGCATCCACATTGGCCATGTACACCATATCCCTCGAGCTTTGTTCTTGCCAGAAAATCATTGATTGTTCCAAATAACATGACTCTGAGATTGAAATTTTCTTCTCTGAACCTGTCATATACTTGAACACCGGTCTCCCACAACACCTTCAAATCCTCAATTAAAGGAGCCAAGTAGACATCTATATCATTTCCAGGTTGTTTCGGCCCAGAAATGAGTATAGGCATCATTATATGCTCTCGCTTCATGCATCGCGATGGGGAAAGGTTGTAGATCATCAAAATTACCGGCCATGTACTATGTGAGCTACTTTGCAAGCCATGAGGGTTCATGCCAATTGTAGCCAATACAAGGCACATGTTTCTTGATTCTTCACCAAATTTAGAAAAATCATCATCAATCTTTTTCCATCGAGGAGAATTTGAGGGGTGTCGAATCTTGTCATCTTCAATTCTTTCTTCAAGCCTTCTATCAGCATGCCATGTCAAGTCCTTGGCTAACTCTTTACTAATGTACATGCACTTAAATCATGGTATTATGGGCAAAAACCACATGGTTTTGACAGGAGCGAATCCATTATTCTTGTACCGCGAGGCGCCACATTTCGAACATGCCTTCAATGATGCATAGTCAGTTTTAAACAATATGCAATCATTGAGACAAGCATGTATCCTCTCATATCCCATGCCAATTGAGGTTAACATCCGTTTAGCCTCATAAGTACGATTAGGTAATACATTATCCTAGGGTAGCATGCTTTTTAATAGACCAAGTAAGTCTGTGAAACTCTTTTCACTCCACCCATTGTTGGCTTTTAACTTGTATAGATTTAGGACTCCTTTCAATCTTGTGAATTTACTACCACTATAAAGTGGTGCCTTTGAGTCACTTGTCAAATTGTCAAACATTTTAGGACAATTTCGCAAATCCTCCTCAATCACATTTGTCATCTCCTCCAAACAATCAAGCTCGTAATTATTCATGCTGAAATCCTGTGATGGATATGATGTACCACCCAAATCATCTGACGTGACACTGCTTTCACCGTGTCTTGTCCAACGTGTGTAGCTTTTATCAATTCCATTACACACCAAATGATCTTCCAACTCACATGGACTAATTCTTTTCCAAAACAAAAACGTAAACACGGGCAAGTGATCCTAGTTTGATCTGGTGCATGCTCAACCGCAAACTTTATGAACTCTTTCACCACTTTCTCATACTGTTCCGACATACGATCCGCTAAAATTCAACTTCGATCCATCTTGATTCTGAATTAATTAAATTAAATAATTTTAACTTCAGTTGATAGTTGAATTAATTAAATAATTTTCATTTAAATTTAGTTCTCATTATTCTAGAAAAAATTCGGTAGAGTAACGACGCAAAAATTTCTACCAAGTTCTCGACTTAATCTTCCCCCGGGTAGGTTGCAACCAACATAATTCGGATCTTACGATCCGCTAAAATCCAACTTCGATTCATCTTGATTCTTAATTAAATAAAATGATTTTAACATCAGTTGAGTTGAATTAAATAAATTATTTTAATTTATTTAACATTATTTTAGAAAAAATTCGACAGAGTAACGACGCAAAAATTTCTACCGAGTTCTCGACTTAATCTTCCCCCAAAATTGCAACCAACAAAATTCGTATATTTCAACCACAACAAACCCAACATTCTAATCTTTCACCCACAACAAACACAAAATGTCAATCTCACTTCACGAAAATATTGATCACCAATTGGATCACATAAAATATCATATTTCTAGCAACTACAAATATTCATCACCAATTGGATCACATAAAGCATTATATTTCCAACAACTACAAATAAAGCATCATATTTCCAGCAACGTACTAAGTATAAATATTTCCAGCAACGTACTAAGTATAAATATTTCCAGCAACTAAGTATAAATATTTCCACAAAAATAGGCAAATCTCAAGAATTACTTATAACACAATTTTTTTCTCATATTTATCTAAAAAACGTTGTCCCAAATCCGCACAAGTACAGACACATAGCACAAACCCGTTACATTTCCAATTTATAGCACAAATCCGAGACACATAGCACAAACTCTATATATGTGCGTGTACGATGTGGCATGACGTGATGCACATATAACTATATTGATTGGGTGTACGTACGATGTACGTTTGTTGTATGTATGTGGAATTGTGCATATTAAGGTAAACACATGCATATAAATACGTAATCTAAAGTATGTATACTAATACGTAACATAAAATGTGTCAAAATACGTGACATAAAGTATACATTTATACAACAATATAATATTATCTTATGTTTTACACATTATTAATTAGTATAATGAATTTGATAATAATTAATTAGTTATATATATATATATATATTTATATATAATTAACAAACTTACCCAAATGGAGGCGGCGGTGGGACAGTGGCGGCAGCGGCGGTGGGACGGTGGCGGCGGCGGCGGTACTACATATAGAGAAAGAGTTATATATAAAGAATATATAAATATATATATATACATATATATAGACACAGAGAGAGAGAGAGAGAACCGAGGAGAGTGGCGGACCGGCGGCGATCACGGTCGGCGGCGAAGTGTGGCTGTGGAGGTGGGTAGTGGTGGTGGTGAGTGAGAGAGAGATCGAGTAGAGAGAGGCGGTGGTGACGGGGGCCGCAGTGGATGGTGCTGGTGCTGGTGGTGGTGAGTGAGAGAGAGAGAGAGAGAGAGAGAGTGAAAGAGAGTGTAAATTGCGGGCGGGGGCGGGCGGGGCGCGCTGCTGTAATATCAGCATATATTACAGTGGTTCGGCTCGAACCGCTGTAATAAGTGCAGATATTTATTTATTTTTGGTCATTTTTTACAGCGGTTCGGGGAGAACCGCTGTAATGGGTCGAAACCGAAATGACCTATTACAGCGGTTCTAGCCAAACCGCTGTAATAGTATATTTTTGTAGTAGTGAAAGGCAAAAGCAGCATGTATAAAATGCCACGCATAATATTGGAGGAGCGTACCAAATCCAAAGTTTTTTCTGTTTCTGAAAAAGTGTACACTTGATTATTCGTTTCGCCTGCTAATAGCAAGTGTAAGTAAAACTGAGAATTGAATAGTGAAATGACAAAAGAGTGAGTAGATGTTTCTAGCATATGTTTCGAACTCATAAGTTGTGTTTGGTTATGTTATGGAGGCTTTCTGGCCAGAATTTCTGACCAAGAGGTGTTTGGATTAACATGTTTTAACTAAAAAATAACTCCTTTATTAGCCAGAATTTTTTTGGCCCCTTGGAAACTATGCATTGACACCACTTCAATTCATATAAGTTATTCTCTATTTCTCTCCATGCAGCACCTAGGGGTGTTCAAATCGGTTAAATTGAACCGAACCGAACTTTTGGTTCGGCAAAATCCAAAACCGAAACCGAACCGTATAGGGCCGGTTCGGTTCGGTTTTAACCGATTTGATTTCGGTTTTTTCGGTTAACCATCCGGTTAGCCGAATTTTGATCAAAAAATTCAAAAACCCCACCTATAATTTTCTCCAGAAGGCTGAAATTGCAAATCCAAAGAAGTGCGTCGACGGCTAGAGAGAAAGTGAGGATTAGCCCAATTGATTTATGAAACTAAATAACTGAATTTTAATTTCTTACCTAGGGTTTAAGGAAATGGAATGAGAGAGGAGAGCCGAGAGAGGGGGAGGACGATTGGAAGAGACGGCGGCGGGAGGCGGCGATGGCGGCAGAGGATGGCAGCCGCAGTCTTAAGGCTGATCGAGGGGCAGAGAGTTGAGTTTGAGAGTTGTTGAGCTTGAGGCAGCGTGTTGGGGCCTGGGGGTAAGTGTAAAGTGGGATTCTTAATAGTTTTAAGTTTTAATTTTATTAAATATAATATTAATTAATTATTATATATAACTTAATTTCGGTTTTGATTCGGTTCGATTAACCGAGAGGCAAAACCGAAACCGAAACCGAAATTCCAAAAAATTGAAAATCGAAACCGAACCGAAAAGGCTCGGTTCGGTTTCAATTCCAACCAAATTTTTCGGTTCCGGTTTGGTTCGATCGGTTAACCAAACCGTGCACACCCCTAGCAGCACCTACTCCTTGAAACACACACTTTGTATTGTTCCTGCTCCGCCAAACACGTCATCACATGTATATATATATATATATCCAACTGAACCGGGCAAACCCACTATGCTGCTCTCATGTTTTAAAATATGACTTGATTTATAAGGTTGCATCGTTGAATTATTATTATTAATTATTTTTAGCTGTTGAATTATTAATATTTGGAGGGATTCCCGGTAATCATTTGTTATATTTTGCATATTGTTACACGTTGGAAAGTTGATTACAAAACTTATAGCCAAATCATAAGTACTATGTGCTCTAAACTTGTGAAATACGTATCTTATATATATTAGTGTATTACTTTGTCAATATATATACGAAATATAGATAGATTAATATGTACATTCTTTATATTTTTCAAGTAATATTTATATACGGTACATAGATGTATGTATATAAATCGATGCACTATACTTGTGTTATATATACACGTATATCCCATTTATCTTTAGATATATACATAAACTAGTGTATATATATATATACATTCATACATATATATATATATATACTATGCATCCAATAATTTATTTATATATTAATAGAAATAATAAAATTTAGATATATGTCAACAATTATTACATTTATATATATATTTATATAATTAATATTACAACCTTAATATTAGGGAGTTGATATTAACACTCCACAAAAATAACATTACGCACTCCATTTCAATTTTTTTGAACAATTGACCATATTACCCCTCATTTAATGAAAGAATTTTGTTATATTTTTCTTACAACAAATAAATCATTTTAATTATGGTGAAATTAGAGATGTTTGTTCATTTGTTATTCCGTTTAATGTAGGATGCTTTACCCACTTTTATTGTTAAAGTATTTGTTCAACTTCAAAGAATTCTCACGGCGGACCATCAATTATCAATTTGTAGATGTTTAATTTAACGTCAAATCTATAAAGAAAACAGCATAAATAGGTAAAAGAGTATTTTAGATAGTTGCTTGATGCAATTAAAAATTGTAAAAGGAGGTATAAGCGGTCTTGTTCAAATAAAAGATAAATATCTTCATTCTATATTATTTGTATAAAAATAATACAATAAGATTTTCTTGTAAGTCCATGGGCAATTTTGTCTATTGCATTAGGAAAATATTAAGATGGAGTGCCGTTATCATTTTATGGAGTACGAATATCAATTCCCTAATATTATATTATACCTTTCAATCATTAACTAATTATTAACATACAAAACCTTACATGATTTGACAGCTATAGTAACTTTTGTTCCCTCTGGAAATGAAATCAAACACTATCTCATCGAAAAAACCAACTCTCAAAATAAAACCAAACACAATCTCATACAAATAAGCATGTTTCCCAAAAAAATTCTCGCCAAGAATTCTCACCAAAATACCATCCCAAAACATAACCGAGCATAGCCATAAATTTTGGAAATCTTCAAAAACGTTTCAGATTCAACATAGAAACTTTATAAAATCAAAGAAACATGTAAAAAATTATGAAATAAAAAAAAAAGATGACTTTGTTATGAAATAAACTCAAATATTATGAAATTGAGAGAATAAAATGAGAGAATCAAGTAGAGAACTCTTTTATTGATATTCTTGTGTGTATTTACAATACAATGTCATTGCCTATTTATAAGCACAAAACTAGAATACCAAAAGTTTATTACCTAAAGAGTAAATTATATTTATTCATGATGGAAAATGAAAAGTCACGGAGATGAAGAGTTTTTGGGAGATGAGTAGACATAATGATTAAAGTTAAGTGGCCATAAAGAATTTGGGAGATGAATAGACACCACAAGTAATGATTAAAGTTGAGTGGCCAACAAATTGGGAGATGAATAGACATCCACAAATAATTATTCATAATACTCCCCCTTGGATGTCTATCACTTAAAAATATGTCTCGTTAAAACCTTACTAGGAAAAACCCAATGGGACAAAAACCTAGTGAAGGAAAAAGAGTACATATCATACGCAATCAGATGCTGCCTCATTAAAAACCTTACCAGGAAAACCCAGTGGGAAAAACCTTGGTTAAGGGAAAAGAGTGCAGCGCGTATTATCTCCCCCTCATGACATATCAGTCACGATCTTTAAGTCTACGTACTCCAATATTGTAGACTAGTTTTCCAACGTTGCTGTGGGAAGTGCCTTGGTGAACAAATCAGCAAGATTATCACTGGAACGGATTGGTGAACATTAATATCACCATTCTTCTCTGAAGATCATGAGTGAAAAAGAACTTTGGTGAAATATGTTTTGTTCTATCTCCTTTAATGTACCTTCTTTCAATTGTGCGATACATGCGGAATTATCTTCATATAAGATCGTCGGGATCATTTTTCCAGAAGATAACCCACAAGTCCCTCGAATGGTGTTGAATCATGGATCTTAACCAAACACATTCTCGACTTGCCTCGTGAATAGCCAAGATTTCTGCATGATTAGATGATGTGGCCGATATAGTTGTTTCATAGATCGCCATGAAATAGCTGTGCCACCACATGTAAATAAATAGCCTGTTTGTGAACGACCATATGAGGATCAGACATATATCCAGCATCTACTTATATCAAACCAATTCGGACTTGGGTACATTTGAATAAAACAAGCCCTATCGATTGTTCCTCTAAGGTAGCGGAGTACCTGTTTCCCTCATTCCAATGCCTTCGTGTAGGAGAAGAACTATATCTTGCTATAGATTAACAGCGAATGCTATATCAGGTCGAGTGTGACAAGCAAGATACTTAGTGCACCGATTGCACTTAGATATGGTACTTCAGGACCAAGTAGTTCTTCATCACTTTCTCGAGGTCGAAAAGGATCTTTGTTCACATCTAGTGACCTTACGACCATCGGGGTGCTCAATGGATGTGATTTATCCATATAGAATCGTTTAGCACCTTTGATATATAAGCGTCTTGATATACAAAATTCCATTCTTTAAATATTCAATTCGCAACCCAAGGCAAAATTTTGTTCTTCCAAGATCTTTCATCTCAAATTCTTTCTTTAAGCAATTAACAGTTTTTGAAATCTCTTCAGGAGTTCCAACGATATTTAAATCGTCAACATAAACTGTAATTATAAAACTCATTTCCAGATGGAAATACAAGGACAAATTGATCATTCTTATATCCTTCCTTCAACAAATATTCACTGAGACGATTATACCACATTCGTCCAGATTATTTCAGTCCATACAATGACTTACTTAATTATTTGAATAATGTTCTCGAGAACTTGAATTATATGCTTCAGACATATTAAAATCCTTCAGGGATTTTCATATATATATATTATTATCAAGCGAGCCATACAAATAGGCTGTAACAACATCCATTAGACACAAATCAAATTTTTCATGCACTGCCGAACTATTATATAACGAAAAGTAGTTGCATCCACCACAGGAGAATCAGTCTCCTCATAATCTATGCCAGGTCGTTGCGAAAACCCTTGGGCAACAAGACGTGCCTATATCTTACAATTTCATTTTTCTCATTTCGTTTTCGCACAAATACCATTTGTATCCTACTGGCTTTACTCTTCAGGTGTACGGACTACAGGTCCAAAACTTTTACATCTTCATCTTCAGGTGTACGGACTACAGGTCCAAAAACTTTTCGTTGATTCAAGCGAGTTTAACTCTGCCCTCATTGCGTCTTTCCATTTTGGCCAATCATTTCTTTGTCGACATTCATTAACAGACTTTGGTTCTTGATCCTCATTATCATTCATCATATTTAGCGCTACATTATATGCAAATTTATCATCAACGTTGACTTCATTTCGATTCCATCGTTTCCCGTTCATAACATAATCGATTGAGATCTCATTATTTTCACAATTTTCAGGTACCTGAGGTTCTTCTGGACCGAAATATTAGTTATGACTGGGGACTCTTCTGGAGTTATTTTATCCTCGATTAGACCATCTTGATTCTTAGCTCCTTTTCTTTTTCGAGGATGACTATCTTTGGAACCGATAGGTCTACCACGCTTCAGGCGTGCAGTAGACTCATTACTTTGACCTTCAGGGACAACAATTCTTACTGGAGCATTAACAGCTGGTACATGTGACTTAGTCACTTTTTTTAGGTCAGTAAATGCGTCTGGCAGTTGGTTAGCTAAACCTTGCAAATGAATTATCTTTTGAACTTCCAGTTCACTTTGTTTTGTTCGAGGATCAAGATGAGATAAAGATAATTCATTCCAACTAATTTTTTATTTTCTCCCCCTAATGTTGGAAATCTGATTCATCAAAATGACAATCAGCAAATCGAGCCGTAAATAAATCGTCAGTCAATGGCTCTACATATTTTGTTATCGATGGAGACTCGAATCCAACATATATTCCCAACTTCCTTTGAGAACCCATCTTAGTGCGTTGTGATGGAGCAATTGGAACATATACCGCACATACAAAAAATTTTAGATGGGAGATATTTGGTTCCTGACCAAAAACCAAGTGCAATGGGGAGCATTTATGATAACTTGTTGGCCTTATGCAAATAAGTGCTGCTGCATGCAAAATAGCACGTCCCCAACAAGAAATAGGAAGTTTTGATCTCATAAGTAAAGGTCTTGCAATTAACTGCAGACGCTTAATAAACGATTCTGCTAGACCGTTTTGTGTATGAAATGTGCTACAGGATGTTCAACATCAATTCCAATAGACATACAATAGTCATTGAACGTTTTTGAAGTAAATTCACCCGCATTATCAAGGCGTATCTTCTTAATTGGATAATCAGGAAATGTGCTCGTATTCAATCAATTGAGCAAGCAATCTCGCAAACGCCAGGTTACGAGTTGATAACAAAGATACATGTGACCATCTTGTTGATGCATCAATTAAACCATAAAATATCTAAATGGTCCACACGACGGGTGTATTGGTCCACAAATATCGCCTTGAATACGTTCCAAAAACGTAAGAGATTTACTTCCTACTTTTTGTTGTTAATAGTCGAATAATCAACTTTCCTTGTGAACAACAGCACATGAGAAATCATTCGATTGAAGAATCTGCTGGTTCTTCATGATTCGCATCATAATTGATCCGGGATGGCCCAACCGGTCATGCCAAACAACAAACTTATTTTGATTTGTAAACTTCTGGTTTACGATAAACATGTGTTTCAATTTAGATACATGCGTGTAGTACAAACCGAAGACAATGCTGGCAACTTTTCCAATATACATTTGTTACCAGATATTGTATTAATGATGTAAGATACTCAATATTGCCATCACTTGTTGTCTCAATATGATATCCATTTCGGCGGATATCTTTGAAGCTTAGTAAATTTCTTTGAGACTTGGTAGAATATAATGCTTCATCAATAAAAATTGCGTTCCTCCGAGTACACTATATTAGCTCTGCCGGAGCCTTCAATTACTTTGCACTACTCGATCTAGTACTAACAACATTGGCATCTTGCCTT